>JARHVA010000431.1:1957500-2067500 GCA_037957365.1 Torreya grandis
TTTATGCCTAATGAGTTATATCCTTGTGATCCTTCTGTTCTCTTTTTTGTGTTTTATAATTTTTAAAAATAGATCCAGGGTTAGTAACCTCTTAACTAAAAGATGCTTGGATTGTCACCTTTTGAGTAGCTATGTCTTTGACCCCAAAAAATCTTAACTACTTTTTGCCTTTACATACCTTATACCATGATATGAACATGGTTTGATCTAGGAGTCCTACTCGGGGGTACCTAGAGTAGTCGTTTGATGATGAAAAAAGGTTGGGAGGTGAGCCCACCTTTTGTTGGTTGATGTTGCACCATAAACAAAGAAAATATTATCTTATTGATTTTTGTAATTGGCTATAATCCAGGGATTATTTATTCTTAGTTGAACCTACTATATTTATATGTTAATAATTGATTATGGGCCAAGTTGTGAGCCACTATCATTATGAACTTTACCAAGTGAATGTTTTGGTTATTAATTTAGGGAAATTTTGAATAGTCTTCTTGGTTTTATATGATTATGTATATCCTTAACATAGACTCATCATCTTAAATGGAATACATATGAACATTATATATTCAAGCTTGAGCTTGGCCAAGTTAAGGGCCTTATTAAATATATACAAATATTTAGTTGAATATCCTATGAATTCTTGTTCATTGCATCTTGAGTTTTTTTGTAATGGTGTTACTTTAGATGACCTTTATATGAAGGATATATTATCTTATAGGAATTTTAGTTAGACTTTATATGCTATGGATAATAGGAATAATTTCATTTTCTATTAATTTTAATATGGTTATGGAAAGCCCTTGTATGCTAAGGCATAACCTAAGTAAGATAAAATATTATATAACTCTTGAGATATGTTTATAATAACCTTAATGATTTTTTCCTATGGATCTTCTTGGAAGGAATCTACCATATAAGAAGTAACTCTTAGGTATAAATGAATCTTTTGATAAAATAATAAGAATACCATGTTGGGTTTAACCTTGTTGATTTCAGCTTTTATGGATAGCAAAAATGGAATCCTTTCCCAATATTATCTATGTATTTGCACTTCTAAGCATCTATTTCTTAAATCCATTCCTTGTGGTTTAATAGATTAGGAATGTGTGTTGAAGATAGAAGTTCTAACTTATAATGAAAGGAAAAAATGACTCACAATTTGAGCAATATCTTCAAGGGAATTTTGGATAGATTAATTTACCTTTAGATTTTCCATTAGTCAACTAAACCAATGAGAATATTGGTTTAGTGTCTAGAGATATAATTAAGCCTCGATGCCTCTTATTGACTTTACCAATAAAGACATTAGTTATATTGATTTTCGAGTTATTTTCAATGTTGTTATGCTTGTTCTATGAACTATACTATGTCTTTGATGTTTTGCCTAAACCATTTAAAATATTAGTTTAGTTTAGACTTGTCAATTTAGACTCTGACTTACTTTCTAGTTTGATCAAATTCATATTTGGCCTTATATATTTTTTACATTTATCTCAAGCATTCAATTCTATCCTTACCAAATATTTATGCATAGGGTTTGGTCTAATCAACAATTATTTCTTTAGTCACTTTTTGAGCTGATCATAGAATTTTTCTTAGTCAACTATGGATTTTTGCCTTATGCATATTTTTCCTCATTGACTTAATTCATCTTCCTATACTTTACCTTAGATGCCTTATAGATGGGCCTTTTCATGGAATTTACCTTAGCCAATTTGCATTGTTTTTATAATATTAGTTAGATGATTCCACATGGCATCATCTTAATAATATCATATACTTTTACCTTGTTTGTTTATCACCTTGGATTTTCTTTGGTATTTTTCCTTAGTCAATTTCATAATGTTTTAGTGAGTGGTTCAAAGGAATCAACTTGTCACTATCCCACAAACCTAGGATTGATTTCAATGCATTCAATTGTATGATTGGCACCAAGATAATCAGATGTAGCCACATGGCATAATATCATAACTCTTTAGACATAACTATGACCATATTGAGTGCACAACCTCTAAGAAAATTGGATCATGGGATGTTACCACATGGCATCATCTTGGCAACCTGCTATCCCAGAGATGTCTTATAAAGTCTCCAAGAAAGTGGGCTCATAGGATGTTACCATGTGGTAACATACCGACAACCCACTATCTTGGAGATGTCTGTATAGCTTACAAAGCTTCTAGAAAAGTAGGCTCATGGGATAATATCATGTGGAATCATCCTCAAAACTCATTATTTTAGACATTTCTCTATTGGGTGTAAATCTTATAGGCAAGTAGGTAAGTGGGTTGATACCATGAAGAAAACACTCATTGCTCTGCTATTCTAGATATGTCCATACTGGGCATAAATGACGTGGGAAAGTGAGTGAGCAAGATGTTGCCATGTAGAAAAATATTATTTATCCATAGTTCTAGAGACATCTATATTGATTGTAAATTTTAAAACCCAATGGCCTAGCATAATGTTTCCATATGGCACAATTATACTACTCTAAAACCCCAAGGAAGCTATGTTATCCCCACATAATGGTAGGGTATCAAGTTAGCAAATTTTCACTTGGTAGATTTTTTCCCAAGGTCACTTGAGAAGCAAAAAGTTGCAAGAGTGGCTTGGGAACTTAAAGAGGAGTGGATGTGGCCATATAGCCTACCAAAGTGAACATTTGGATCTTGACTATGTAAGTAGTGGCCAAGGTCAATTTTGATGGATGTTTCAATGTCATTTGTGTACTTATCATTTATCATGAGCTTAGGACAAACATTTTAAAGTTGTCTGAATGAACTAGGATTGTGGATCTCTTAATTTTGGTTTAGATGTGGTTATTTCTTTATGGTAGTTTTATAATTTTTATTGTGTTTGTATTATATTCAAGTATTTATCCATGATTAGTGGTTTGGTTTTTGTGAAATGGTTGTGTCATGCCTATCTTTTAGAAAAAACTAGGCATGAGATTTTGGTATTAGAGCCCTAGTTAGACTCTAGGAGCTTAGGGGATGATCTGCTTGAGTTCATCACCTTTCTAACTCTAGTTGAAATATTATTTATGTAAATTTAATGTGGTACATGTTACTTTATGACCTTGTTAAACTTGAATTGTGTAGACAGGATGTCGCCAAAGGAAAGCACAAAAGATACTACAATGGGGTGCTATCAAGATCCATAAAGTATGGAGCCAATCAAAATCCATGTTTAAATTATTGAGACCTTGTAGTGTATGATGATTGTGTTAGAGGAAATGTTACCTCAATTTTCTATGTTGCAAAAATGATTCTCTTCACCCCAGCAAGATCATGGGTAGGCTAGGCAATCTTTAGCATCTCATCATCAAGAAAGGAATAAAATCCACCTTCAACAATATTATAAGAGGAAATGTAATCAAACATGATCTTGACTTATGAAATATCTAAATGTATGACCAGCAAAGACCTCAAATGAATAATTGGGAAATCTACCTTCATGGGGTGTATGTTTTAGTTGTGGAGCTATTGATCATTATGCATGAGACTATCCTAAAACATGTGATCTAGGGATACTCAAGTCCTGATATGGACTAGTTGTGGGAACCAAACTCTGTATAATCCCTTTGCTAGTTATTTTTACTAGTCTATTATATAAATTATGATATATGTCTAATATGTTTTTATGCTTGGAGGAATAGTAGACCCTCTCAATTTAAATCATATGGTGATATATATTTTTGTGTGTGTGTGTGTGTGTGTGTGTGTGTGTGTGTGTGTGTGTGTGTGTGTGTGTGTGTGTGTGTGTGTGTGTGTGTGTGTGTGTGTGTGTGTGATAATTGGCATGTTTCTTGTCTATTATGGTGCTTAGATTAAAAAATTGCACTTCTCTATGTTGTTATTATATTAATGATGGACTAGAAATCTGATTGATGTTGGTTGGTAATGCTAAAAGTAAATCTTAGATGTTATTAATTGAACTTATAACTATAAAAGGCTTAAATGACCTCTCTTTTGAAATTATTAATTCCTTGGATACATTGATTACATATGTGTAAATTGTGGTAATTTTAAAGAAATTTTATCTTGTTGTTTAGAGCATTAAGACCACTCGATGAGCCAGGATATGGTAAAAATCTAGTATTCAGGTTATGGCTTACTTTAGTTTTGCCTTATGCTAACCAATTGAATGGAAATATTGCATTTTAAATTAAAAGGTAAGATTAATCTCCTAAGAACTAATCAAAGCAGGTATGTCTCCACATAATTATGCCTTTTATAAAAAAATCATGTTATAATTGAATAGTTTTAGGCTATTAATTGTCTTATTGTGTATAAATGACCATATCTTGGTTTATGATGTTGTTTATGGGTGCATGTCAAATGGTTAGAAGGGTATCTTCCTAGATATGAATCACATGGAATGGATTAAGGTAACCTTACACATTCTTGATATTATGATGATAAATTAATTGATATATTAATCTATATCTATGATAATGTTGATCAGCTGAATGAAAGTCTAGAAGAGAAGATAATAATGATTACTAAGATGTCATGTGTCAATAACTCTGATTAAATACATATTGTATTACTAAATTATCTCATATGAGAACTTTTAAATTTTGATATTTGGAACTACTAACTTCCTTGGGCACTTGTATAACATTGTGTATTAATAAGAATTAGAAGTGAAAAGCGTGGAGGTTCCCTTATCTTGAAATGATAGACCTAAATCTCTCTTGACATAAACATTATGTCTACATATATAGGTGGAACCTAATTTTAGGTAGAATTAAATTTAAATTCTCATGTTAAACTAGGTAAGGTTTGATTTCAATACCCAATCACACCTTGGTAGGTGGTGAATACAGACTAACTATATGTATGTCCTCTAAAGAGGCACATGGTACCAACTACTTGATTGTATCATTTTGTGTAGTGGTAATGGTGTATCACCCTCCTACATGTTATTACTCATAATATAACAATAATGAATTTTACATAGTAAAGTGGTAATTGGATCCATGAGGAATTTTGTTAAGTAATGGCTACTAGATCACCACTACCCTCTTTCCTTATTTATTCTCCCCATCAGTGGTTTATAGAGACACATAGTGATCATATTGTGATCTATTTTTTTCTAAATGTAATTTACAAACTTATTTTAAGTTATTTGAGATTTTGTTTTTATTTCTTGAAAACTAGCATTGTTTTCTTCTTGAATTCAAATGTTTCAAGCTAAAGGATGATCATAGAATTATTTGATGAATTTTGTTGGATTTGATTTAATTATTGAGACTATTTGGTCTTATTTTTATTGATTTTACATTTACATGATCAACTTATGTTTTTTAAGTGATGTGATGTTGGCTTGTGTTAGTTTTATGTGTTAGTATGTGCATATATGTCTCTTAAGGTGAGTTTAAGGGAAAATAAGTAGCTTGAAATGTATCTTATCGACTAATATCTTACACTACATTTTCACATGCCTAGGACCATCTAGACATCAACTATATCTTACACTATGTGCTTTGACATGTCTAGGGTTATATGTGCATTGACCATCTCTTACTCTCTATGCTTGGACATGTCTAGGGCTTTCTACACATCAATTGTATCTTACACTATACTTTTTCATGTCTAGTGTATACACATAATGTTTTTAAAATTTATCAATTACTAATGCTTTCTCTCTTATAGAAACTCATTGAGATCCAATCTCTCTAAATTCATGCCTTAAAGGGTACACTGAAAGATGGGTGGGAGACCATTTATTCTTTGTAAGATTGTTGTTCCTTATACCACCACTTACAACCAACACAAACCTCTCCTATACATTTCCATAAGATTTAAAACCTCCCTTAAACACTCCTATAAGTAATTCACCACCTCAAATATCCCCTAACTAAGATAAAACCTATTTTTGTCTCCTACCAAACATAGTCGAATGGGTCAACCTTATTCTTAGAACTGATCACGTTACAGGACTAAGTCAGCCCAACTGACTTAGTTTAGGACCTAATTAATTTATTTCCCAAAAAATTGGGTAGATTGTGTCAGTTAAAACTTCAAAAAGGCTTAGGGTTATATCTAGATATATAAGCACATCTTTTTTTCCATTTTCATGAGATACATAGAGATAATCATTCATTTTCACTTTTTTACAATATTTTCTTTCACCATTCTACTTGAGGAGTCATTACCTAGGATTTACACTTGGAGATAAGAATATTATCTTGTGGAAATGTCTTGGATGATTAGGAAAAGTCTTATAGCCTAGATATGACCTATTTTTGTGATCTTTACAAACCACAACAACCTCTTAAAAATCACCATTTGCCAAAGAAGAGATTGAACCTCAATGGGTTTATCTTCAAGGTAAGTATTCCTAACTCTTATTCCTCTATTTTGGTAGATAGAATTAGCATAAGTAATGGATTTTGAATGTATTTCTCTCCTTGCATTAGGATTACCTCTATATTGACTTGAGTAGATTTCTTATTTGCATGTTTAATTTTATGTTTATTATCCCCATTTGTGACATAAGCTTTGGTGAGCACTAGATTAGATTCAATTTACTTTGTCTTTTACTTTGTTAGAAAACATAGGACCTGTATAGGGTTACTATGCGGTATTGATTTATTAGAGGATTTGGAATCCCCTCTAATGATATTGTGTGGTAAGATACCCCTTAGTTCATTTTAGTAGATCCATATTAGTCATGAACCCGATTATCTAAATGTACCAACAAGCAAAAGGGCTAGTGTGATTTATCTTCTCTAAGGTAGGTTTGATTTGTAGATCAGCCTCACTTTCCCTTATTGTACATTCTGGTGAACCCAATGTGAATCTATGAATATGGAGGTTCAATTAAAGTGAGGTAGGTAGACTCAGTGGTATCTATAAGATTGTGAGAAGGAAAGAAAGTTGGTATATTGGTTGGTTGTGTAGAAGGTATAGGAAGTTTAGAATATTATAAATTTTTGGGAGTTGAGATTTTTTCAACTACCCTTGGGGTATCTAGAAGTGGAGGATTATTGGGAGATATATAACCTTCATGTTTTAATTCACTATCAATTGATATATGAATGACATAGAAATCATGGTTGAAGGAATGCATTTTTTATAATGTTTATTGATAGTGTAGTATATCCAGGTCATGTAATTGAGATTGAGAAATGATATAAATATCATCATAGGTGTGGGAAATAGTGCATGCATTTGTGTCTAAGGGAGAATCTAAAGTGGATGTGCCTACATCACTAAATTTTTAGGGTGACATTGCTAGAGGTTCTTGAAATAATATTTCCATTCCATATTCATTACATGTGAAGTCATTTTATATGTAAGAATATTTGTGTGCATTACATGGAGGAGGGATTTCAGTGATCTCATCAACTAGAGGGATGGTACAATCACATGGAAGCAAAAGAGGAATCCAGTCTAAAATAAAATGAGGTAACTTAGTGGTGTTAAAAGTGTTTTTTAATTAATTGGTTTCATCATCATTAAAATTTTCAAGAGTGACCTATAATTAGGGATTCATTTTAATAAATTTGGGTAGAGGTGCACTATTAATTCATGGAATAGTGGGAATACAATATTGAGATTCAGGGTTATATGGTTGGATATTCCATGGATTAGGGTTGGCCTCATGTTTATAGTGGTTTTCATTATGGATGAATTTGATACATTGACTACCTAAGGAGGAAATAGCCCTTGTACGATGTGTCCATGGGTGACAGAGGAGTATGTTATAGGATAGTGGTAAATCAACAACTATGAGCTTGGTATGAATGGTCTTGGGTCCAATATTAAGGGGGAGCCAAATGAAACCAAGTGGTTCATTTATCTTATCAAATCCTTAACATGTGAGATGAGTTTGCTTAAGGTGATCTTTGGTATACCAAGTTATTAAATTAACCAAAGGGATGTAACATCAATTCCTGACCCTTTATCTACTAAGACTTTTCTAATAAAGGTGGTGTTAATTAAAATTTTAATAAAAAGAGGTGGATCATCGGCTCAAAACATAATTTAATCATTAATCATATCTTCTTAAAGGAATTCTATGAAAGGTTTGGAATAATTAAAAATAGTTTTGATAGTATGTACTTCTTTCAGTGAAGGTTTTTGAGGAGGTTGTTCCACCTCAAGGGATGGTGGTTCTTCAATGTTTTTAAATTATTACACTAATAATTTTGATGATATAGAGAAGTATGAAATAAATCCATGAGGGGTATTTTTTAAGGCATTGAATTAATTTATTATAAGAAATTATAATGAGATTTAGAAGATGAATAACCAACACAAGGCTTGGGAGGTGCAATGGTTTTTGGGAGAATAGAATTAGTTTGAGGTTTTAGTTGTGGGAGTGTTTCCTCATTTTTTTGAAGGCGTGGTAGTGGTAGTTATGGTGTCTTTGATATTTTTATCATAAAGTGATAGTTTTTGGCTTAGTGATAGGATCTTTGTGGGTGGCTTGACATTAATAATTGACTTTAGTTAAGTTCATATATTGAGAATTTATATAATATTGGTCATAGTTAGCATCAATTGCACATATATCTTCATTTGAATGTTATGGGTTATAAGTATAAAATATTTTTTGATGTTTAGAGGATGAAGACTTGGTAACTAGTTTCTTTTTTGAGGCATTGACATAATCATGATGATATATTTTGATCATAGTGGACATAATGATTAAATGTACCTCATAACATTAAAAAAAAAATAGGAGAGCCCACCACATGTTTCATGAGAAAGACCCACATCATCATGAAACCAAAAAAAAATTATTGTAGGTGGATTTTTAGTTTAAGTGAAAGGTTTAGAAATAGCTAATAATTGCTTCATTTGTTGAACTATTAATGGTGCATGGGAAGCTTGGGGATTATCCGCTTTGGATACTCTTACTTTGGTTTAAGGAGGATTGATAGTAATCACATTAATGGAGTTTTGGAAGTATCCTTTGATGTATTTAAGGTTGGGCTCAAATTGTTTCATAAGAAAGTCTTGTCTCTTAGCTTGATTAATTGCATTGTTTAGAGATTAGGGAGAAACTTTTTGGACCTTATATTGAAGGGAATGTGTTAAGGAAGTTTTAAATAGTTTAAATAAATTAATATCAGTAATGCTATGATTAGCTTTTTGAACCAAATATTTCTATCACTTAATGAAATCATGAGCCAATTCAAAAGGGGAATGTTTAGCATTGATAAAATGGCTAAGACAATTTTCAAGAAGATCATTGTATTGAAATTATTTAACTACAGGATTGACTAAATCCTCAAGTTTTCATATGAAGTGTTGAGGGAGTTGATTATACCATTATAATACATCTCTTGTGAATGTTTTGACTAGAATATTGGTATTATCAAAGGTATTTGTTTGAATCCACTCTTTGTAAAGATTACCAAATGATTTAAGGAAATATTCAGGGTCTTTAGTCCCATCATATTTAATAGTTGGGGATATGTTTCCAATATCAATAGAGACAATGAAGGGAGATAAAGGTTCATTTTGAATATTTTATATCATCTTGTTGTGCATAAGGGGTTGGGGAATGAGATTTTTGATAACATTTCTAAGAGGTGGAGGGATAAAATTTTGGTTATTTTGAAGTAGGATGATAGGAAGTTGATTAGCCATGTTTAATAAATGATGTTGAATTTTCATCATTTGAGATGTATTACATATTTACATAATATTCATTTGTTAAATTATTTGTACAAGAATTTGAGTGATGTCAATTGGTGTATTGGGGTTGTTAGTGTTTAAAGGTGGATTGTTAGGATTGGTAGGAGGAACATTTCATGAATTGGTATTAGGGATGGGTTGTTGGGTGGATGATTATTAAATGGTGGGTTGTTGGTGTTTAAAATATTTCTTATAGGGTTATTGGTTAATCTTGTGTCAATTTTACCTACAATTTAATAAGGTGATTTTGACAGAGAATTATATTGAGAAGTGTGAAATATATCTGATCCATCAGTTTCATTAGTTGGGGTAATTTGGACCATATTGTAGTCTAAAGATTAAGAGTGAGAGAAAGTGCACCAAGAGTGAGTATCCTCTTGGGTAACAAAGGTTGGAAGTAAAAAATACCCCATATATCATTTAAATGGATTAAGGTTATCCAAAAAGAGTCTAATAGGATATTTCATGATGCTTTAAATGAATATCTAAGACCAAAGAGAAAAGGTGAAAAATAAGAGCAAAGTCAGCCAAATTTAGAACAAGATCAACTAAGTAAGATATTAGAACAAAGAAATAAATAGACCAAGAGGTACAAAGTTGACTAGGTTGATTGAGTTTAGAAGGAAAACCAATAGAAAAATTGAGGAAAAGACAGTTGAATTAGTCGACTATGTTTTATGGGCAAGCACTGAAGACTAGCCTATGAGAGAATGGGTCAAACAAAATGACTAATTTTTTTAGGATAGAAGATAGACTAGCATGTGAGAGATTGGGTTGAATAGAATGATTATGTTCTGAAGGAGGGAAGATAGATCAACATGTGAGAGACTAGGTTGAATAGAACAATTGTATTCTATATAAGGGAAAAACTATATGAGACATAGTCAAGTGGGTTTCCTATTTTTTGAGGGTAGAGGTAGGTTTTGATAGATATGAATCTAGAAGACCTAGTGTTATTTTTGAAAATACTTGAAAAAAACACACAAGCACTTCGGTCAAACTAGTCGATCTAGTTTCAACACATAACACAAACCTTATACCAATGTTGGCTAATACAAGTTTTACATTACAACATATAATTATCAAAGAGCAAGCAATAAAAATAGAAACGATAATCTATGCAGTCATTCCGAAATGTTTTAAATTATAATTTTAGAAATAAATGTGATACGTTGGTTTTATAAAGGCACTATAAAATCAATCTAAGGATGGTTTTAGGTTGTTAATACTAAAAGAGATTTGTATTGGGGATGGTACTAGCTTGGTATTGGGGCCTACCCCATCACTCATAATATAGAAGTGATGAGGGTGTTGGGTGATTTGATAATATATACCATAAACCATGTATTTATACTTGGTCAAAAAACTAATTTGGATTCCCTCTTGGTGATGAAATCTAATTAGGTAGACCTTTGGTAGAATTTTTTTTATATTTTGTGATATTATGTGATTTGGAAGTGTGTGAATAAAAAAATAGCGTGACTAAATTGATAGATTAAAACTTACTATTTATTTTATGTGTGATACTATAAATAAGTAAACATCAAAACAAAATATGATTTAATTACTAGCAATATGAGTTAATTACTTTGCTTGAAGAGTACAGGGTCAATTCAGTTGATTAAGTATGCAAACAGTACATAACACAAATGACTAGGTCAATTTTGTCTATGTAAACAAGATCCAAAGAATCACAATCAAATAATTTAACTAAGTCTCTTGGGTAGGAAGCAACTATGGAACTAAGTTAATTCAATCAATCGAGTTTATTGACAAGCTAAAAGTTAGACTAGTTGCAAAAGGATTTGCACAAAAATATGGGCTTGACTATAAGTAAACCTATGCACCCATGGCATGCCAAGATACTATAAGAATAATGATTATTTTATCTACTTATAAAGGATTTAAAATCCATAAAATTCATGATTGTATTCCTAAATGGAGTGATTGAAGAAGAAATATATGTTGGGCAGCCATAAGGTTTTGAGGTAAAGGGCAAATAATTTTGGGTATATAAATTGAAACAAGATATTTATGAGCTAAAAAAAATTCAAATATTATGTTAATAAAGAATTTATATCTTGTTATTGGATCAAGGCTTTTTGATAAGTCAAAATGAACCAAATATTTACATACAAGCATCAAGTTCTAATGTTTTATATGTTTGTCTCTCTATATATGACTTGATATTTGCATGTAGCTCTATGGAGATGCTGAATAGATTTGATGAAGCTAAAGAATAATAATTTGAGATGAATGATATTTGAATTATGAATTAATTTATTTCCATGTAATTCCATCAAAATAAAGAGGAATTTTTTATTTGTCAAGCTAAGTTTGTCCAGGACATGTTAAAGAAGTACAATCTTCAAGATTCAAAGCTAAAAAACACTCTAATTTTAAGTGGATAAAATATTATGAGGGAGGACAGAAGTAATTAAATTGATAAAATTAATTTTATAATCACGGTGGAAGGTTTTATGTATTTCATTATAATAATACCTAATATCAGTTATGGGGTTTTACTAATTTTTAGATTTATAGGTAACCCGTCACTTAAGAATTTGTAAGTGGTGAAAATAATTTTTAGAGATGTATGAGTTTAATATAATCATGATATTCATTTAAAACCAAAAATGTATTTATGTCTAATTGGATACACATATTTATAATGGGGAGGATCTCTTGATGACATGAGGTCGACTTCACATTATTACTTTTCATTGGAAGGTGGGTTAATTTTATGGTCTTCAAAGAAAAAAACTACTGTTTCATTATCATCTATTGAAAATTAATAAATCTTTCACAAAATTATTATGTTTGAGAATACTCTTGGCTGATTTAAGAGAGGCTCAATTTGAGCCAACACAAATAATTTTTTATAACAATGGGCAATACAATTGTCCAAGAATCTAGTTTTTCATATAGGAACCAAGAACATTAAACTCAAACATCATTTTGTTAGATACTTTTTTGGTGATAAACACTTTTAAATTGATTATGTTAGAATTAAAGATAAATTTTTAGATATTATCACTAAGGGATTGCCCAAGTAAATTAATGAAAGACTAAAGGAGATTATAGACATATCTAATCTTTACATTGAAGCGAGGAATGTTGATTATGATGCTAATTTGGACACTTTATTATTGATATTATGGGTTTTTATTCAGTATATTTAATCCATTTATATCTTAGATTATTTATTTAGTCAAATTTGGATACTTTTTAGGGCTTTATTAAAAATAGCCAAAAGTGTCAATTAGAGTTTGGTTCTCTATAGTTCAATGAATGTTTAGTTAAATGAACAAGAAAGTTATTTTTTTAAAACTTTATATATATATATATATATATATATATATATATATTAGAGTTCTATTTTTATATTTTAAATTGTCTAGTGTGCATGTTTACTTAATTGATGAAGAGACTTATTGAATGATGTTCATATCTTATCAGTGAGTTAAATTTCTCAGACTTCATACATTTTTATTTTTCTTAGTGATTAATTAAAGTTATTTATTTAATTTTTAATTTTATACATAACTTACAATGTAAGTTACCTTGTAATAATCTTATTATAATTTTATTTATTAATAAGAATTACACCCAAAGGTAGTGTGATGCATTAATTAAAATTTGGAAACCTTTTCTCATGTTTAAGATCTTATTTTATTTCATGTATATATTAATTTAGACCATCAATCATATATTTTCAAGTTTAAAGTTATTCAGTACAATGTTTGGTCGATAATCTCACAATATAACTAGTTTCATAGCTAGTAATTCTTGGATAGATTGGTTGATACATAACTTCAATGTTAGAGTGAATAAAAGATAATTTTACCTCCATACACATATTGAAAACCTTCAAAATGATATATAATTATAGTATCTGGTTGACATGAATCTATAAGTAGAATAGGAATGTCTAAATGATGTTATGAATAGTTTTAAGACTATAAATAGAATATAATATGCTCTCATATAAATTTCAAGTTAACAAAATGGATAATATATCAAGTAAGGGTAAGGATTTTTAGATTTTTTTTTTACAAACGTAATTCTTAAATTTGAGTGTCTACATTCTCTTGCTCTCCCCCTCCCTCCCCACTTGATTCTAGTGATGTAATGATGTGAAATGACTAGATTCAATGAGATGTGAACATAATTATGTATACATAATTTATATTTTGATGTGAAGATTTATTGTGAAAGATGTCTCAATGAAAAACATTAAAAAATTTAACTAAAATTAGTTACAAAGCATATTTTAAAATATTTGAAATTTGAGATTTGAAAATAGAGCAAGGAAAATATACACCTAAAAGAGTATGCAATCTAATTGTTATGTAACTTCTAGATGAAGTTATTTCCCCCTTGTTGAAGCATTTGGAATTTTTTTGAACCTATAAAAAATTAAGAGTGATTAAGTCTCGATGGAAAACACACTAGAGAAAAAATGGATTTTTTCACTGCGGATGCTAGGGTTACAAACCTATCTAGATTATTCTCAAGGTAGGTGACTAGATAGATAGTAAGGGACATGACTATTAGAGGAATGGTGGAACAAAATATAGTAGTGGGATATGTTGGTGGATTGAAAAAAATGGAGCAAATGCATATGTCATGAAGCCAAAAAAGAATGAGGGTGCAACTTAGAAGGTTTTGGTGATTGAGATGAAAGCATTGGTGTCAGTGTAGCTATAGGGGATGAATAGAGTACTGCATGCATTAGATATTTATTTAGATTCAATCAGGGCCATGGTTTTAAATCCTAATATTCTATTTCATTCCCAATATTTTTAGGGTTAGGAAGGACCACAAATGCTGAGAAAGGTTTCAAATATTTTGTTAAAGTGATAATCTAATTAGAAAGGATAGATAAAATGATAATGAGGCCTTTGGGTGTAGTAAATACCAATCCTTCAATATCCTTTGGGTTCAAGGTGCTTAAGAAGATGTTAAATATCCTTTATGTTTAACATGCCAAGGGGAGTAATTTCTATACTTGACCACTTATAGCCAAGCCGCCCTCCTCTACATAGGTTGATCTCTAATTTGTGGTGGCCATTAGAGGAAGATAGTTTGAATATTGATCTTCATGTTAAGGTCATTTTCATTGTGGTTTTTTATCTCATTGAAGAGTAAAATAAGGTTTTATAAGATATGACCTAGATATGTGATAAAAATATTCTATTTATGGATCCTTATTTCCCTTCTTTCAACCTTCTCTCAGAATCTCTCAACAATACACCCATTTGCATTTGGTTGCAACATTTTCCCCTCCATTTATAGTTTGATTCTTACCTCTTGATGATTGGAAATGCCTTGGGAAAAAATTTATGGTGGTGGAATATTATACCTTTAATTTTAATCACACCACTTTTTTTCATATCCTAACATGCTTAGATAGTTTACTTAATCTTCTAGCTACCATTGAGCTAAAATTCAAGGATCATTATTGCTCCTAAACCATTGATAATGAGGGGTTACCTTTTTATTATCATAAGAATTTTGAATTTGGCCATTTCTTATCATAGATCTCAAAGAGAAAGGTGGAATATTCTTGGTGTAATGATGCCCTTCCTAATCATATTATATTGTTTGTAACTAGTACTCACGTTATGTCTATGAGAGAGGAACTGAAGACTATACTGAAAGCTAATCATAAGGCCCTTGAAACTCAAGACATGATTTTGTGTTAGTGTGAATAGGGATATTTTCTATCTAGTTACACTCCCAAGTGTAAACAAGGTTATCTCCTTAACTGATTCCACTGGTTGATTCCATTCACACCTTATTTTCTTAAGTTTACTTAGGTGTTTTACATATTTGTCTCACTTTACTAAACTATGACACTTGTCACAATCATGTGAAGGGTTGGTGAGAGGTATTTATTATAAATAACCCCTATGTAAGCTTATTTTGTTGAACTATTTATTCATTGTGAATTAATTAAATGAATGAATTCATGCATTTACTTGGCACATGAGTCTAGCATTCAGATAAGAATACAATCTATTCTTATCATTCGTATTCCCTAATCTAAGTGCTTCCCTAGGATTTTTAGATTTTAGCATAATATCACATGGTACTAGATCTAGTTAAGGTATGTAGTGTAGCTTAGTAGGGTCATCAATCTATTAATTTCTCCCATTGTCATGTATGCTCTTCTCTTGCATCCGTAGGATGGCCCTAAGAATTAGAAAAATGTGAGTGGAATAACTAGATTATATGGGGAGGATTCTTTTGAGTTTTTAGATGTAGTTTCTCTTTTTGGAACTTGATTGAAGCATATCAAAGCTCACTATCATGTTCATAATATGTTTTAGCACTCCTAATTTGTTCTAGTTAACCATTGGAGGCTCCATCAATAGGCAATCTTTGCAATAATTTTGCATGCATCTGGAGAACTAAAGGAGTGAGATTTGAAGGCTTTCTTTCAAAAATATGATTTTCATTTAAATTCTAGTTTTAAAAAAGAATCCTCCTTTGAATCTAATTATCAAAAATTCAATTTTACCAATCTCTTTATAATTTTTTATTTTTAGTGTTTTTTGGCAAAAAAACATTTAAATTGTTGTCAAAATACTAAATATTAAAAAAAAAATTATGTTACAAAAAAAATATCCCAAAAAAAATTAGAAAAATATCGAAAGAGTGATTTTTTTTATGGTATTGAAATATCAAAAATTTGATATAAAAAAAAAGATTATAGAAAAAATAAATATAAAAAAAACATTTGAAAAAAAGAAATTAAAAATAAAAAATGGAGGGGGAGGGTCAAGTTTCCTCATGACCTACCAAGGTCGATCCCCTAAGGGTCTCATGACTTGTGGACAGGTCATAGCCTGCTCAGCGAGGTCGTAGCCTTAACTGGGGCTACACCCCCACACCAAGGCCTCACGACCTTTAGGTGGGACTTCACCCCACCACAAAGACTCATGAATTTGGTGAGAAGCTATGCATCCACTAGGCCTATGACCTCTCCAAAAAAAATTTAAGTTATTTTAATTTAAAAACTTCAAATATTTTTTTATATATGTTTTTTAACAAAAAAAACAACAAAAACATCCAAAAAAACATAGATTAGCTCCAATTCCTAGCTTTTTGCAATTTGTAGGTTGGAAAGAAACTAAAAAAACATGTTTTCCTTGACCAATCTAGTCGAATCTAATTTTTGGTCTAAATAAGATTCTTGAGCTTTTTGGTTTTCTCACATGGAAATCTAGCCACATGGGAAATGCATTTTTTTTATAAATTTGGATCAAATATGGTAGCTTCAGCTAAATTTGTAAACATTCTAAATCTAGAAAATTTATACTAAATTTGGTAGTAGTTATATTAAACTTATCATATTTATAAATTTGACATTAGTTTCGCTAACTTTGGGAACATTGTGGGTGACCCCCTTTCCATTGGCATTTTTAAAATTGCAATTCAACTTCAAAAGGCTATATCTTGAGCCTCAAACCTCCATTTTTTGTGATCTCCAAACTAGTGTAAATGGCTTCATATTTTAGTGCCTGGTTTTTCCATAAATTGCATATTCTCATTGGTGTCACTGTCTAGTCCTCATTTTGGGAACTTCAAAGCTTCATAACTTTTGCATATGACCTCAGATCGAGGCACTTATTTTTTTGAAAGTGTATAATTTTTTGTGTACTTCACATTGATGCTAATAATTTAACTTTGTATTGTGTCAACATTTTATTTTTAGTATATGCTCATTTCATGAGAATTTGTAAAACATTGAAGTCAAATCAACTTTGCATTTTACAAGTGACATTTGTAACTGCACTAATTATAAAGTGCCCAAATCATTTTTTATTGGGAAGAATTTTTCATTTAGTGTATTTTAGAGGGGTTGTGTTGGTGTATTATGACCATCTCTTATCTACACTTTTGTGTGATTGAATTTCTTTGACCATGGGAAATCCTCTGTTAAGTGACTACAACACATACTACACCAACTACAAAGTAGAATCCTTTTAATAACCCAAAACTAACAAGGAAAATCATGCATGGATAATTGAATACAAGCTAAAATTGGCCTCCTAATTGATTTTTTGTAGTTTTTTCTCTGACAAAAATAATATTGCACCTTGAGTTTTTTACGTGATTTTTCTCATGCCAAAAATAAAATTACACTAAGTTTTTTTGGTATTTTTTTCTCACACAAAAATAAAATTGCACATCAAGTTTTTTTGTCAATTTTTATTATTATGTCAAAAATAAAATTGCACAAGTCGCCACCTTATGTGGTCACTCATGGTGACAAGTACCACCACCTTATGTGATACATCATTTCATTGATGAAGCTCGATGGGTGAGGTCTAATCTGACAGGTGGTTAGACCCTCTCATAGAAAAATTTGTATTTTTCCACATCATTGTTCTTTATTAGTCTACATTCCCTATTGGTATTATTGACTTCATATAGTATGCTCACATTCTACTATACCATCCTCTATTTAGTGTACATTGGTAGAGATTGTGTCTACTTTAGGCCCCTTTTCTAGTGCCTGCATTCTTCAGTAGACACATATCAAGGCCCCTTTCTTAACACCTTGAGTTTTTTTATAATTTTTTTCATGACAAAAAAATTACTCCTCCATTGTAAATGGGTATCGTATTAGGCATTTGTATGCCAAAACCCATCTGAGGACCATTTCATGTCTCATTGGCATCTTTTTTCAATTATATTTTCTTTAGTTGTATCTTAGGCATCTTTATCACTTATTGAAAGTATTTGATAGTTTTATAGCTATTTTGGATTGTACCAGTATTCACAAGGTGATGTTTAAGTATTGGATATGTCCACTCATAAGTCTCTTGGTTTGTGTACTTCTTGGAATTCATTAGTTTTTTATTTGATTTGTGGGGAAGTTTCTCTGACCATGTTATGGATCCATTATGCCTTGACATCCTTTTTCACATCTTGATGAACTTTATTCAATGGCACCATATATGTGTTCATTCATTACCACTTTTGCCAACTACATTAGTAGAGACATGCATTGGTACCTTCTCTCAATTTATCATTGAGGGGGGAGGGGGTGTTTAGGAAATGCTTCTTTGGGTTCATATCATTACCCATTTCTTTAGCATTTAGTGTTTCATTTGAGTGAACTATGTATTCAACACCATTTCCTACATCACTTTATGTTTGTAGTGACTCAACATCCATGCATTCTAGTAAGAAGGATTGTCATCCATAGGGACACTCACATTCAACACTACTTAAGGGAGAGTCTATGACTTTCTTCCATCCTCTCATAGGTGGAATTTTTTTTCCTATGGATTTTATTCTTCTCTCTTGTGATTGAGGGGATTATTTTTCACATGGGTACCTCATTATTTCTTATATATGAAACCAATTATGTTTTTGATATTTGCATTTCTCATTCCTCATAAGTTGTACTTAAGGGGGGGTATTGGTTTGAACAAGGTTATTTCCTATCTAGTTCCACTATCAAGTGTAAAAAGGGTTATCTCCTTAAATAGTTTCACTAGTTGATTCTATTCACACCTTATTTGGTTAAGTTTACTTAGGTGTTTTACATATTTCTCTCACCTCACAAGATCATGACACTTGTCATAATCCTATGAAGGGTTGGTGAGAGGTATTTAGTATAAATACCCCATATTTAAACTTAGTTTGTTGAACCATTGATTCATTATGAATCAATTAAATGAAGGAATTCATGTATTTTCTTTTCGCATGAGTCTATCATTCAAATAAGAATACATTCTATTCTTATCATTCTTATTCCCTAGTCTAATTGTTTCCCTAAATCTGTTATATTCTATCCTAATCTCATATTTCCCTACCTTATCTAAATTTTTTAAATGTGATTAATATTTATATAATTACAGCCTTCATGTATTTAAATATAAGTCTAACTAAAATTAAATATGCTTCTTGTGGCTTCCATCCCTTCAAATCCATCAAAATTTTCACCTCTTTTATCCAAGATTCATGGGATGATAGAGATAGAGAGGACTAAAATATTGTTCCTAATAAGAATAAAGGGTGTATTGTCCTTGATTATTCCTCCATGACACTTTGTTCCCATAGCAGAGATGGTGAGGGAGGGTCTTGAAGGTTACAATGTTGGTTGTAGTGGTTAGTTAATGATAGGGTAGTGTGGTTTGTTGGATCCTATTTGGGTTTGTATTTTGGTGTTTGGGAATACAATATTTATCTTTTTAGTGTTCATTTTATTTCATGAATATTTTTTGTGGCTTGTTGGGTGGTTTTCCTTTTTAGGTGTGTCTTGGGTTTTTTTGGTTCATGGTTTTGTTCCACTTATTAGCAAGTCATATATTTTAATCTGATGTGGTCAATGTTTCTTGTATCTTCATTTTTTTAACGAAGGGTGAGGGACCCATAAACCCTCATTTATTGATAAATAAAAAGAGTGATTAACTCTTAATTTGAAAACTAGTGAAATACTTTGAGTTATAAAGATTGTATGCTCCAACTCTCATCTAAATATGATGAGTACATTATAAAATAGTTGAAGGGTAGAACTACCAAATTTTTATTGCTATAATAAAAAAATTGAAACCATGGATGTTGAGTGTCACTAGGATCTAACATGTCTCACATAAAACATGAAGATAAATCACATTGATGTAGACAAATCTAGATTCTAGTTAAAAATTTACACTTTGACACTTTTGAACTTTGAAACTTATTAATTATGAAATTACCATGTAGAAAATTGAATTTGAACTTTTGAAACTTTCAAGTTGTAACAATTTGAAAACTAAAACTTGTAATTGTAGGAATGAGTGAACTTGTTTGACATGTGCCCCTAATATGATAATGATTAATCATATTAAAATATAAAAATTGTATTCTATCATAAATATGAAATTTGTTTCCCATTAGGCATGAATTCTCAAGGAAAATCCATTATGATGTCTCCCTTTTGAGATGAGAGACATATCCTTCAAGTCTCTTATCTCAAAAGATAACTATAAAATATGTGAAAGATGTAATCATGTAGAAGCACTTTGAACACTTGAATTAGATTGAATCATAGTATTGAATTTATATATGAAACAAGTGTTAGATAGATATAACGTTGAATCATATAAGTAACATGTGCATGATATGTATCATGGCATAAGAGTAAACATAGAAATGATGCATGATATGAATCATGAAACCATAGTAACAAGTAATTAATATACAATCAATTTCATCTAATGTCATTCAATTTGAATATAATATCACACATAAGGCCCAAAGGCCACATACAAGGGACATGTGAATGTCACATAAATACGTAAGGCCAAGGACCACACATAAATGGAATAATTATTTTATAAAAGAAATAACATGTATATATTACACACATAAAAACAAGGGTTTCACATAATAAAAAAAGAATTCCTAACTTATCATTTACTAAATTAAGGATTTAAAATAAGCATAGATAAAATGAGACTAGTCTACATAAACCATATGTATCAATGTCATTTTTAGTAATTAGCATGTCCATGTAGTAATGTGTGAGTGACTAGAAAAAAATGTATGATATATAACTCATCATGATAGAGATATTTTGGATATATATAATTTGTTAAATTATTCATGGAGAATGAATATATGCCCCCAACATAGCAATGATGTTGGGTAATAATGGAAGACTAACATCCAAAAACCATGTAAAATTATGTCATGTGATACCCTCACATCCCTGGTGAAAAATGTTGTGTATTAAAAATTTAAATATGTTATCTACTTCACAGGAAATAAATAACATATGAAAAAAATGTAAGTTAGCAAAAATTGGAAATGTTATAAGGTCCTATTTTTTAATTTTTTTTATTTTAAAAAAAAAATTACCTATGTTTTTTTTCTATATTTGCATAATTTTTTTCAATTTAAAAATATTTGAATGAAAAATATTTGACAAGTGTTAATAAGGAAGGATTTGAAAAGAGAATAAGTATAATAGATTATAACAATCCCAAATAAGATGTTAAATCATAATGTATCAATAAGGAAGATAAGCAATATGCCTCTAACATGTGTAAATAAGTCATAAAAATGTAACATAAATTATATATGTGTCGATAAGAGTGCACATGCCCCCTTAATGGGCAAGCATGTTTGTATATTCATGGAGAACGTAGGAGTAGATATATGTGGTCATGTAAGTGCAAAGGAAGCTAATTACAATAGTTATGCCTTAGTAAATGAATGGATTTCCATAAAGAATAGTCCTTGAAATTAATGTAAGATAAGTGTTTTGTATTGCTCAAATCAGTTTGAAATTGTAAGAGGGAAAAATTCCTAAAGTGAAAATAAATCCAAGGGCTATAATAATGCTTGCATAAGGGATAGAATACATAGTAATTGATTAAAATCAAAGAAGCTATATACAAAGGGTGATATGAAAATATAAGAAAAATATCCCAACAAGGGGATGCCTATGTATAGGCCAATATCATTGGGATCATACCAATCTTATATAGAATTAGGATCATAGTCATCAATGTAATCATTATCATAGGAGAGAACTAACTTATCAGGTTGTGTTTTAAATTATGAAATACCATTTTGATTATCTTTTTTATCTGTATAGGAGAAACATTATTGCACCACATATTGGAGTTATTTTTTTAATATGTTCATTATTTTTTGGATTTTGCATGCAATGTTAAACTAAATAAGAATCATATGTTATTTATTGAACGTTAGGAAGAAAATTAATTTCTACTTAGCCTTTATTTTTATGATCTATACATGAAGTAGATATAATGCTTGATTCCTTGGAAACCATATTTGTATAAGTAAAATTTGTAGGAATATTTTATTTTTGAAATTTCTTCATGAGAAACTTAAAAAAAAAAGTGTTTTCTTACTTATCTTGAATTTTATTTTATAGATTTTCTTTTGGTAATTGTTCCTTTTTAATTGATTTTTCATTTTGTTCTTTTTGTAATCTTGCTTACTCTAATTTATTGTTTTGAATTATCCTTTTGTATCCATATTTTCTTTTGTTTTCATTTTTCAATTTTTTTAATAGGAAATTCAATATAAGTGGTTTATTTAATTGATTTATTTGTTATACGATCACCACTATCAATGATATTTTGTATTTTTTTTTCAAATCCAAAAAACTATAAATGTGAATCCAATGCATTATATGATATGTATAATAATATTTAGATATTATTAAAGGAGGCATTGAAAATTTATGTAATCAACTTGTTCTGAATCATGTATTTTAGAATAACACTTGGAATCTTATTAGCCTTTTATAAACTTTTAAAGCATTAATTGTAGATGTAAGTTTCTTGTTGTTTTAATCCTAATTTTCATGTGGATTTTATTAGGAAGATAAGGTTAAGAATATAGAAATGATAAGTCATAAGGGTGAATATAAGATCTACAGTAGGCCAATTAAATGTTAAACTCAGATACACCATATACTGAATTTATTAATATGAAATAATATACTAATAAAAAATACAAATATGTTAGATATATAAAAATGACATAAAATAAAGTACTTAGTTTATTCTGATGCTAATGTAGATCGAGATCTAGAACATGATGAAAGCATGGGGGAAAATAGCTATGAAACAATTATTAGATTCTACATTTGGTGCCTCTAGATCTTTGAACAATTATGTCATCCCTAAATAATTACATCAATTCTATTGTTTAGGTTAAATTATAGTGTCCTATATAGAATATCTATTAAAATAGGTTTTGACCACCTATATGCTTATGCATTTTGATTTGCCTTCACTCTTGTGCATTTAGATCTGGGTCATGGACTATCACTTGTTATAAAATGGTAAACCCCTAGTTTTCCATCTTCAATATGACCTTAGGGAAATAGGTTAGTGGGCACATGGTGTCAAGTTGACTCCAATGAACTGAATAGATATCCAATACTCTATAAGAGGGCCTCAGGCTCATGGAATTATCCCCTATGTGTTGGCTTGTGTGTAAATCATGAAATGTGTGTAAAGTAAGAAAAATAGTGACCTAGCTTGTAACTTAGAAAATAAGACCTTATGACTACCATTTAGTACTTAAGACTTGAATATGTGTTTTACCTATGACTGGTATGGAAATAAAGAAGCTTTGTTCAATTGAATGCCTGATAGAGTGCTTTTTATAAGTACCTTGGTCTCTTTAGTTTGATTGCTAGGTAAGGAATGAATGAGGAATGATAGTATATTTATACCAATCCTATCAGGAGGTAAATAACATTAAATCACATAAGATGACCATTATAATACATGTGATTTACAAATTGAATGACTTTAAGATACTAGACACTTATGTTTGGGTAGGATAATAACATCAATGCTATTATCTATCCTTGATGTTACTATCTAGGGAATAACAAAATAGATATAGGATCAAAAATTCTAGAAGTGTTAGATAATTAAATATTAATTATTATGAGAAAGATAGGATGTCTATGTCATCAATATAAGACTAGTCAGACTAAAAAATGGGACAAGGGACATAAGATAGAGTAGATGTGAGGCTTACAAAATCAAGGCATGTGTAGAACAAAGAGAAATAACCAAGGTCTAATTTTTCCAAGTGTACAAGATAGAGGCCTTAATATAGTAATGAAATTGCTAGTTTAAATGAAAGGAATAAGTCCCTGGTTGTGTGTGCACACCTTGTCTTTGTTTTAGTTGGATTTGAGTTCTTTGTTTTTGACTGATCTATAACCAAGATCATGTTATGGTGTAAATAAATGCATATAATCTAGGTTAAAAGTACTTTAAATAGATTTAAACTAAAATAACAAGGTTTAGAGTACACATGTGTGTTAATTCACCACCTTACCTATTGTTAAGTTATTTTTCAAAATATGTATCATTACAAGGATTTAAAATTGAGATTAAGATAAATATAGATAAAAATTTAAAGTACATATATCAAAGGATAGAGAGAGAGATTAGAAGGAATATGCCCCCAACTTTAGAGTAAAAGTGAGTTTCCACCTAGAAGTTGAAATTATCTCAAATATGTAACCTAATTATACTTATAAACTAGTGAGGTTGGTGCATACAATCAGATCCAACCTAAAAATTTGGAAAGATTGAGTGATTTGATCACCTCAACCATACCAAAAAGGTGAACCAACTACTGCAATAGATTGGTTTGATAAAGTCCATAAAAGTCCACAGGGTATCATCATGTGTAATGGTTTTGGAATTTAAAACTAATTTGAATTTTGAAATATTAGGTACATGTAGCATAACATATACACCTTAGATATGTATCATGATGAAATAATGTATAACAATGGTACCATGTATAGAATCCTACCAAAAATGTGTATCTGAATCATATAATTATGTACTTTAGCTAATTTGGATAATTATAAAAATGTGGAGGAGATTCTTTCAAAGCATACACCCACTATATATAGAGAAATCCAAAACTAATATAAGTACCAATGTGGAGGACATATTTCCAAAACATGCCCCCATTGTAAATTAGAGATGTTGAATATTGAATAAGTGTGGATAACATGCTTCCAAAGCATGCCCCCATTGAATCTATGAACTAATATAAGTATCGTACTAAATGAGAGTGGAGAATATGCTTCTAAATCATATCCTCACTTAATCTAAAATCTATGAATTTATGGAATCCATGCCCATATGACATGAACTAACTAAATATAAGAATTGGTATAAGTATCTAATAATGAATAAGTGTGGATAACATGATTATAAAGCATGCCCTTACTGAATATGAAAACTATGAAAATGTGGGAGTTATGTCACCATGACATGCCCTCAATGAATCTAAAAACTGATATAAGTACCAATGTGGAGGACATGTTTCTAAAACAATCCCCCACAATAAACTAGAGATGTTGAATAATTAATAGGTGAGAACATACTTCCAAAGCATGCCCCCATTAAGACTATGGACTTATATAAGTACCATATGATGAATGATCATGGAGAGCATGATTATAAATCATGTATTCACTAAATCTAGAAATTTTGAGTTTGTAATCCATGTCTATATAACATTCTCACACTGAATTTGATAATTTATATAAGTACCAAATACTAAATAAGTGTGGAGAGCATGCTTTCAAAGCATGCCCCCATTGAATCTAAAAATTGTGAATGTGTGGAATCCATGTTTATATGACATGCCCCCATTGATATTCCCCCCAACCTTTGAGGGGAGGTAAAAATAGTACCTGGTAGTTACCTCACCTCAAAATGGTAAGATAACTATAAAATCTATGAATGTAACCATGTATCATACAGAAATAACATGTGTAGGTAAATGTATCATTGAAGTTCATAGAACCGATGTGATCACATGTAGCCCTAAGATGCATCATAAATATCATGGAAAATTGTATATAGTAACAATATAATCTCAACAATAAAATAATCACACACACAAGAGCACTCAACATACAAAGATCTTAGGAGACCACAAACAAGGGGCGTGTTTAAATGCCATAAAATCAAATAGATGTGACTTAGTCAAATATCCAAAAATTAAGGAATGTCATATTCAAATATCCATAAAGTAATTACTGATATATTAAAATTTAAACTAAGGAAAACATAGGCACAAGGACCACATATAATGGAGCATATTCAAATTCTCAAATAAGGAAATATCAAGGCAAAACACTCAAGGAATTATATAAAGGAAAATCAAAATAAACCAGCATAAACATATCATAGTAGCTCATGGATAAAATGTTTTATCAAAAAAATTCAAGTACATATCATATCAAGTACCATGTGTGATGTATAGACCACCTATATCTCTACTCCTTTGATAGCGCTGAAACCTATAGTCATAAACTTTTGACACCAAACTTCTTAAACTATTTCATGTTGTTAATATCCTCATAATGTTTAATATCATTATATTTAATGGTCTTATTCTCTATGCACATTTGAAATTTTTTTTGCCTTTAGGCCCTGCACACAACTCACATTTATTCATACTCCTCATTTAATGCATTCATTCTCTCTTCCTTTAATGCTATCCCCCACACTAGTCTTCATATCACTTTGTAACATGACTCAAAATATGATACAAGTTTATTTTGGTCTTATGATGTTTCATTACATCAATATCTTACTTAAACAAGTCATATTTTATTACCTATCCATTATCTAAAGCCCCTCAACATAACTCTCTACCATACAAGCTATAACTTCTCCTTAGTAGGGTCTCTTACTAGCCTTTTTTTGGGATTTTATCGTAGTATAAACATGTAAAGATTCAAAATAATAAACCACAACTATTTTGAGATACCCTTTATCATCTTATTTATCTACACAAAGTTTATTAACTCCACTTGACTTTTAGACCACTTTTCTCAATTCTTTTTATACTCCATTTAGGCCTATTAGGCCTCTAACCCCTATCTCAACACACTCTCCTAATTACATGCATATCCTTATGGAAATATATTTAAAACCCTGTAATATTTTATAACACATTTACATACATGAAATAACCAAGTTTTTCAACATCTTGACAATTAGAACTCCCTCCACAACACTTTTGGTTTCAAAACCCTAAAATAGGGTCTGTACAGAGTCTGTAGACCCTAGAAGGATCAGAATTCATTACTCAATGTTTCAAAGAATTCCATGGAATTTTTAAGGATGTTAAATGTCTATGTTATCATACCACACCTTCTAAAAATTTCAATCAACCCTCTAACCACCTACTCTACAGTTTTCTATAAATAATTCAAATTGATTGTGCAAGTTTTCTTCACCTCTATAGGATTGTGTTGGGGTTTTATACAACATAGAATGAATATAATGCCATAAAATTCATATGGAACCTTAAAAATAATGTAAATAAAACTTACCAACATGTAAATTTTAATTTAAAATCAATTCATATAGGATCCTTCTCTCCAAAATACAAGCTACCTCTCACTTTTCAAAACACAGATTATAAACACATAGGGTATGCAGGTCTATAACTTTAAACATTCAAAAGACTTTGAGACTCAATTAAAAAATTATTTTAATCACCATAAAAAAGGCATGTTTCAACTTACCAATTATACTAAGATCACAAGGAACTTTATTCTATTACACTTTTCATCATTGATCATGCTTACAGTCAACTATTATTGCACATATGCAAGAAAACACAGAGTTTGTTATGTTTTATTATTTTCAAATGAGAAAACTTATCTTTATTTTATTCTTTATGGATTATTATATATTTATTCTTCAAATCCAACCCCTCACAACTCCTTAATTCCAACAAAAGACATTTACAAGTGCCTCCTAAATGATCTAATTATCTCTTAACTCCCTCATGTATGTTGGGAGAGTCTAACTACCTAAAAACTAACCTAATCATAAATATTACTAACCATGTGAGTAATATATGTGTTAAAACACTATTTACCCCTTATTAAAACCTAACCACACAAACTACAATGTTGATACTTAATTTTGACAAGGTTGAAGTCTCTTAAACTTCACATGAAGATTTGAAAATTCAAATCAAGGGTTTTGGTAGGAAAATGCCAAAGTGAGCCTAATTCAAATTTAACATCGTACTAACACCTATGAATGAATCTTATAGATATAATTTGAAAAATATTACTTATAAAAGACTCAAACATGTGAATATAGACTAAAATTTACAAAGGGTAGTTATGCTCCTACATCATACTACTAAGGAGCAAATGAAAACTTCCCATGAAAGTTATAACTAGTTTGGAATTTGATGTTCTTGTTTAACATCTCTTTGTTCAATGGCATCTCCTCCTAGATCCCAAGGTCTATTAGAAACATGAAGACATTCTTGTATCTTTATTAATATCATTATGGATCTTCTTTCGTTCACCTCTTTCTTGATTTGTATCTTTAATCTAATCAAGAGAAACTACTACTTATTCTATTTCCTCGAAAGACCTACACATGAAACAAACAATTCAAACACAATCACTTCTTGGTTTCTTTCTTGGAGTGCACTTTTTTCTTCTTCTTTGGCTGCCATCTCTTTTTCATCTTGACTAAAAATTTCATTTAATGCAAACTCAACTGCGATGTTGGAGTTCTCATCTCCTATGAGACTCAAATCATTTGATTCTTACATTATATGCTACCATATTTGCTTCTCCTTTGTTGTATATTCATCTACATATATTTTGTAATAAATTGGTGCCAAACAAATCACCTCTACCTAATGTGATTTAGTCTTTTTAATCACTTCAACATGTACTATTTATTAATTATTTACAACTACCACCTCATAGATCTCTTCCTACCTATCAAGCACTTCATTTAGTGTTTTTCCTTCTTGTCCTTCCACTAGAATATTCATTAGCTTCAATATAATCTCATACAAATCATCATCATAATTTTTCATATCAACACATTCATCAAAAATAACATTGAAATAAATACCTTTTATTTATTTTCTCTCCTCAAAGATTTATTAAAAAAAACCTACTTCCTTCTTGTGTTTCGTGAGGCATGGTTCTTCTAAAAACTCTATTTCTCCTTCCTCTTCATCTAATGGTTCACCTTCTTCAGGATAGTATAGAATTGTGTCCCCATACTCAACTATCCAATAAATTTATTCTTCATCATTAGTATGCTTCTCATGATTCTAATTTTTTTCATTTCCTTTCAACTATTCACCTATATACACACATTCCAATAAAGCATTAGTCATAATATTTTGAGTTTTGCTTGCCCCTTTGTTTTTCCTTCTAGGCTACCTTGTTATCATCTTCATCTTTTGTCTTTTCTTCTTCTCTATCAATTGCTTGAGAGGCCATCTCACTTTCCTCTTGATGCCTACATGGAATCTCAATCTCATCTCTTTCAAGACTTGTTCTAGCCTTGTCAAAACCTCCTTCATATTAGCAATCTCGTTTTCTCTCTCTAATTCTCTTTGCTTCACTTCCAACTTCTTATGGCATTCCTCTCTCATCAAGCCCTTCATCATTTTTTCGCTCTTTACTCTTCACTATCTCACTCTAGGTCTCTCCATTGGAGCCATCTCCTTCTTATTGACAAGCCTACCTACTTACTTTCTTTGACCTCACCTAGATATCTCTCACTTGACTCCCTCTCTTAGAATCTCTTTCTTTCTTTTCCACATATGGGACTCCTATCTCTTTCTTCAGCTCTTCTTGAGATTATTTATTATATATTTCACTAGATATTCTCTCCTTAAGACTCTTGAATTAAGGTATTTAGCCACACCTTTCACTTTTATTTCCCATATATTTATGCCTCTCCATTCTTTCTTGCAATCTTCATTAACAATCTCAATGAAACATGCTCTACCTTCTCAACATAATATTCATGTAAGCTAACATAGAATTTAAAAACATAAACATACCTTATCCATATAATTTTCTTTATTTGATAACAAATGATTTAGATACCACCTCTATGTCTACTCCTTCTATAGCTCTAACACCTGCAATCATAAACTTTTGACACCAAACTTCTTAAACTATTTCATGTTGTCAATCTCCTCACAATGTTTAATATCAATTTATTTAATGGTATTATGTTCTAAGAATATTTAAAATATTTTGTTCTCTACCTTTAATCCCTACACACAACTCACATTCATTCATACTCCTCATCCAATACATTCATTCTCTCTTCCTTTAATGTTATCTCCCATACTAGTCTTCATATCACTTTGCAACATGACTCAAAATAGGATACAAGTTTATTTTAGCCTTATGCTGTTTTATGACATTAATATCCTACATAAACAATTCCTATTTGAGTACTTATCCATTATCTAAATCCCCTTAGCATAACTCTCTACCATACATGCTACACCTTCTCCTTAGCAGGGTCTCCTACTATCCTATTTTAAAGGATTTTCTCTTAGTATAGATGTGTATAGATTAAAAAAAGTAAACCAAACCTATTTGGAGATAAAATTTATCATATTCTTTCTCTACACAAAATTTTTGACTCCACTTGACTGTTAGACCACTTTTCTCAATTATTTTTATACTTTATTTAGGCCTATTAGGCCTCTAACCCCTATCTCAACACACAGTCTCCTTATTACATACATAACCATATGGTAACATATTGAAAACCATATAATCTTGTAGAAAACATTGACATACATGAATTCACCAAGTTTTTAGACATTATAATGGTTAGAACTCCATCCACAAAACTTTTGGTTTTAAAACCCTAAAATAGGGTTTGTACAGAGTTTGTAGACCCCAGAAGGGTTAGAATTCATTACTCAACATTTTTAATGTACCTAAAGGGGTATAATAGGATAGGAAATAATCCCACATGCATCAGCATATGAAGAGAGATGGGTAATAAATAGTATATGTGTAGGGGTATATGGTGTTATAGGGCATCAAGAAAGAGTAATTATAATTGACCCTGGCTCAAAGGAGGTAGGCCCCTTGAAGTGGTCCATGATTTATAATTGTTCCTTCCACAAAAAGAATTGGCGTTTATGTGTAATCAATGTTTCAGATCAATATATGAGTACTAGATTATTATTGTGTTAATTATGAGTACAAGGTTCTTGACATTGGTATCAGATTACTTTTTAGGGCCATTTTTGTGATCATGATTTTTTACAGGTACATTTGGGAGCTTCATGGAGCAAGTCTAAGAAGTGCAAATTTTCAGTTTTGTACTCAAAAAACTTGACTATTCTTCTTCAAATTTCTCATAAATGATAACGAATTGAGCTCATTTTTATTTTATTTTTGTGTAACTTTGTCTTATCTTTCTAGAACATTTTGAATATTTGACTTTTTTTGGTATTTTAAAATTTATCATAGTTTTAGTGACTGATCTTTTGTAAAAAAAATTAAAAAATCAAAAAATCAAAAAAAAAGTCATGGAACATTCTATTTTAATGTTATTTAGTGTATTGGCATGTTGATTATGGTCACAATTTTTCCACTTAAATTATTTTATCATGTGTTGGTTTACTCACGTTTAAAACAAACCATATTTGGTCGTATTATCATGTGAGTAAGATATTTCTTGTCTAGTTGTGTGTCAAAAATTTAAAAAAAAATTGTTGGTATTGTAAGGACACATTTTTGGTTGAAATTGACATCTAATCTTATACTTATCATGGGGTTTCTCACTCTCTTGGGAAAACATCTCATCTATGCATTAACTTAGCTTTGACAAACTGACATAGTACAAGAATATCATATTAAGTTTGAGACATTAACCAATAACACCTCTACTGTATTCTTTGTTCATTGCTTCATCAACAGACTTTAAGATGTGATTTGATTAGAGGTTCACATGTGGCACCCTCAGATAATTATAAAATCGGTGGGCTTATCCAAGTTCATAGAATATTGAATCAACTGGCAATGTCTCCAAATAATGCTCCCTTTTACCATAAACACACTAGAACAAGCACAAAAAGTGCTTGAGCACTCCTCCAATGAATCCATTCAGGTAACAACCATGATTGAGTAGACCCTAAATGAGCCCAAGATGATAAGCACAGATCCCACATAGGGAATTGAGGCTCCACTTCCCTTAGGAAATAATGCTAAGGGGGATGTCATGTACCCTCAGTTGGTTCATAAAGACAACTATTTTATGCACCTCTATTCTAGATTTGAGGTGATCATCATCAAGATTTAAATTTGATTGCTCGACTCTCACTACCAAATTTTAGTTGCATTCCACCCATTCATATTTATGCACATCCACCTCCTATTTTAGTACTTATGCTCCTATTATAACATAGACAAAATAAGTAGAAGGAGAAACACATTCATGGCAGAGCTTCTATCTAGTCTTCAACTTATTTTTGGTCTAGCTTTCATTTGGTCCTCTTCTTATTTTTTATCATGTTTTGAGGTTGAAACATATTTAATGGGTATAGAATGTAATGTACCTAGAGGGGTATAATAGGATAGGGAATAATCCCACATGCATTATCATATGAAGAGAGATAGGTTGGAAATTGTATAAGTGTAGGGGTATATGGTGTTATAGGGAATCAAGGAAGATTATTTGTAATTGAGCCTGGCTCAAAGGAGTTATCCCCCTTAAAGTGGACCATGATTTATATTTGTTCCTTCCATATATTGAATTGGTGTTTGTGTGTAATCAGTGTTTTAGATCAATAAATGAGTATTGGATTATTATTGTGTCAATTATGAGTACAAGACATATTTCAAGGACTTTCATGGAACTATGAAGGATTTTAAATTTATATGTTATCATCCCACACCTTCTCCAAATGTCAATAAATCCTCTAACCACATCTACTACACTTTTATATAAATAACTCAAATTTATTATGCAAATTTTCTTCACCTCTACAGGACTGTGTTGGGGTTTTATACAACATATCATGAAGGTAATACCATAAATGTATAGGGATCTTTAAAAATAATGTAAATACCACTTACCAACACATAAATTTTAATTTCAACTAAATTCATATAGGATCTTTCTCTCCAAAATATAGGCTACCTCTCATTCTTCAAAATATAGATTGTAAACACACGGGGTATGCAGGTCTATAACTTTGAACATTCAAAAGACTTTGAGACTCAATTAACAAATGATTTTAATCAGTATAAAAAAGGAATGTTTTAAATTACCAATTACAATAAGATCATAAGGAATTTAATTCTATTACACTTTTCATCATTGATCATGCTTACAATCAACTATCATTACACATATGCAAGAAAATGCAGAGTTTATCATGTTTTCTTATTTTAAAATGAGTAAACATATCTTTATTTTATTCTTTGGGTATTATTCTACATTCCTCCTTTGAATCCAACCCCTCAAAACTCTTGATTTATAATAAAAGACATTTAGAATTTCTTTTATTCATCTTAACTAATCTAACTAACTCTTAACTCCCTCATGCATGTTGGGAGAGTCTAACTACCTAACCACTAACCTACTCATAAAATATGACTAACCATGTGAGTCATATATGTTTTGAAACACTATTGACCCTTTATTAAAACCTAACCACACAAAATACAATTTTGATACTTGTTTCGACAAAGTTGAAGTCTCCTAAACTTCACATGAAGATTTGAAAATTCAAATCAAGGGTTTTGGTAAGAAAATACCAAAGTGGCCCTAATTCAAATTTGACACAGTCTTAACACCTATTAATGACTCTTACAAATCTAATGTGACCAAAATGACTTAAAAAAGACTAAAACATGTGAAAATATACTAAAATTCACAAAGGATAGTAATGCTTCTGCATCAATGTATAAGATACAAGCATGGATAAGGCATGTATAAGTAAATAAGATCCCAATCATGATAATTTATTGTGACCATAGATTGATATAACCTATAAGTATCAATATCATAGAAGATGGATGCCCCCAACATCCTCATGATGTGAGTAAAGTGAAATCCCAACACCCATAAGTGCATAAAATCATGTATTTGTGTATGCATGCTGATGTATATGTAGGATTAAATGATATGTTATCCATCAACATGGAACTAACACATAGATGTCAAGGATCCAATAGAACATGTAGGTGATAAAAATGTTTTTGTATTTTTTATTTATATATTTTTTGAAGTTTTTTAAGAGACTAAGATGTGATCCTATCCAATGGATGATCATAAGTATATCCCCCATTCAATGCCTTGCAACCTTAAGTTGTATATTTTACATCATTTGCATCATAATTAGATAGGTTAAAAAGGTACATAGCATGTTACTCCTCATGTTTTTCATTAGTATTATTTTGTGGATATCATGAAAGATCTTAAGAATAATGCCAAACTTATTTCCTTTGATCCAAGTGAATCACCATCTATATATATTATTGATAAAGAGTTATCTTTATCGATAGTGATGAGGAGTATACCCTGGGGGATATTCCCCCCATTTACTATTGTTATGCTTATTTTTTAAACCATTATATAAAATTATATATATGGCATTGTTCACATGGATTTTATTTGGTATCAAATATATTTGCATTATTTTATTCTCTATTTGTCATTATATGGTTTGTTAATTGCATTTTACTTCCATGGTGTATGTTTTGGATATGGTAAAAGGTATAATAAATATTTTAATTTAATGAAATACTTGTATGATTTGAATAATAAAGTGGTCATCATATATAATGGAACCCTATGAGAAACAACAATACTTTACTGTAATGATCATTTGGTAAAGTAATTGTTAGGTTTACTTATGTAGTCAACTCTATTATAATTGTAGGCATAACCATTAAATCTATAAGTACCTACTTAGGAAATCAAATCTATTATGTAGGTATACCCCCTTTAGATATACCTATATCAAATTCCTAATCAACAAATGGTTCTTTTATAGGATTAGTGTGGGAGTGATTAGTCTTGGTAGAGGGAACATTAGGAGAAGGACTTCTACTAGTGGGAGTCTCCTATGAATGTCGATGGACCATGTATTCCCTAGAAGGATCAACATAGGATGGTTTGGCCCTATTATATGAGCCTCTATGAGAAGCATATGAATGAGGCTTGTATGAATATTTTTGAAATGTAATGATTCCTCGATCTATTAATTGTGTAAGATTTTACTCGAGAGCAAAACACTCATTATCTTGATGACCATTAAGACCATGATAAGTGAAAAAGTGTTTTCCTTTTTCCTTATCAAATATATGAGGTGGGTAAAATGAATTAGGATGGATTATAATCAATCATTTATATAAAAAAATTCATAATATATCATGTGGTCTATCTTAGTACCAATCAAACTGAAGAGGTTAATGTTTTCTGGTGTTATTTGGTCTCACTGTGGGATGTACTCTAAAACCGTGTTCCTTTTTTTGCTCAAAACCTTAACTATTGGTATTTTGGTGGATATTAGTGGTTATAAAGAATAATTTTGAAGTGGCTCATGATTATTTGTAACTTTTTTATGTGACCTTAAAATGTGATTCTTACCATGCTTGGTTTTGTATGGTAAAATAAGTAATTGAGTTTGTGTATTTGTTAAAGCACATGCATATTTATGCACATCCCAATATAAGGTATTGAGTGAATTAAAGGGTTTGTGCAATGCTCTCTCTCTAAGTGGAAAAAGAATATCCCTACTAAATATAAATTCTACTTCAAAATATGAAGGTGTATAGTTTAAGGAATACAAATTATCCTTAAATCGAATAGCATAGTCCTGTATAGACTCATTAGCATTTTGGGTCAATAATTAAAAATATTCCAATGGTATTTTAGTTAAGGTAAACCAAATAAAATTTGATAGGAATACATACTCAATCTTCTTGAAAGCTAATAAGGAACCATTTGGAAGGCTATATAACCAATCAAGAGCCTCTTTTGTTAAACTACACTTGAAAGCTTTTAATAGCAAACTTCTATTTTAGGCCCAATGTCTAAAGGATTATATATATTTTTTCAAATTAATAGTAAGATCCCCTTGACCATCGAAGAAGGATAAATTAGGAATGATAAAATTTTGAGGATAAGTATATTCAAATACATCTTGAGTGATAAGTTGTTATGGTAATGTATTCTCCTTAAAAATAGCCTCGTGAGAAGAAAGTTATAACTTAAGAGTGTTGACTTGTTGTTGAAAATATCCCATGTTGTTTGTGATAGATAACATATCATAAGAAGAGGTTGAATTTTTTTTATAGGTTGTAAAATACCATTCACATGAAACATAGGAATGGTAGGATCTTTACCGCTCTTGAGAGGAGAAACATCACATGACTTTACAAAATTTGGTAAAGGAATACCCATGGTTAAAGAGGTAAGTATATCATGTTGGATATCACTAAGGGTAATACCATTACCATTAAAAGATTGTAATTCAATTTAAATTTAGTTACATTCAATAGGAATAGGGGAAATAATTACACTTGTAAACAATTTCTCTTGTTTAGCCAAAAATGTAAAAGAGGGAGGAAAAGAAACATTTAGCTTTTTATTTTTAATATTAGGAGAGGGCAAATAAAACTACCACTTTCATTTTTAATTTGAAAAGTAAGAGAGAATGCCATGCTAATTTTGAGTTTCTTTTATTTATATGATTTGATCTTTAAATGAGATACATCAAATGGATTTTGTATTTTATTTGTGTCCCCAAATAATGCAAGTTTTGTGAGTGTTTCCTTAGAATGTTCATTGGCACTCTTGTTATGTTCTTCAAGGATCATAATGGGATATATAGGATATGTAGTTTTATCATTACATACTAGAGGGGAAGAACAAATTAGACTAGGTTTACTTGAATCATGCAAAGAAGACATAGGATTTTCAACACTAATATTATTTGGAGAAGGCTCACACTTGATTCTGTCAACATTTTGATTATGAGATATATTCAAGGAACATTCAACCTCTTTAACTTTTTCAGCATTAGAAAGGGGAGAGTCACACCCATTTGTTGAGATAAATAAAGAAGATGGAGATGCAATAATTGGATTTTAAACATTATTAATAGTGTCATTTTGCATATATATTGGTTATTGAAACTCTTCATCCTTAGAAAGCAAAGGAAAAGGTAGAGTTTTCATAGTCAAGAGGGATAACATTATTTTTAAATTCATAAGCAAAAAATTTAGTATCAGTAGATTGCTCATTTAGATTTGTATTTTCATCATTAGTTCTTTGATTATCATAGTTATAAAAAATTAAGGGGTTTGAACCCATTTTTTATGTTCCATAAGATCAGCATATGAAATACATTGATCATCAATCACATTAAACAAAATATCCAAAGGATGAGGATTTTTGGTTGAGGGTCCCTTGGATTGCCATAAAGTAGGAAATACATGAGTTGAGCCTCTAAGAAAAATATAAAAAACATAACCATGAGGGCCAAGGAAACAAGGAAATTTATAATTCCTAAAATAAGTCTACATAAACACAAATTAGATCTGAAAATAAAATACATAAATCTAAAATGAAATTTATGAAGGAGAAAACCCTACATACAAACAAGGGTTTGATTTCAACAAATAGAGGATGGGTTCACCAAATGTTTTAACCCTAATTTATAATTGGATCCTCTTGGGTATATAGGGTTAATAATATATAAATGATAGGTCACAAGGGTGAATATTAGGTCTACAATAGGTCAATTAAATGTTAAACTTAGGAAGAAGGAGATAACCCTACATGCAAAATAGGGTTTGGTTTCAACAAATAGAGGATGGGTTCACCAAATGTTTTAACCCTAATTTATATGTGGATCCTCTTGGGTAGTTATGGTTAATAATATATAAATGATAGGTCATAAGGATGAATATTAGATCTATAATAGGCCAATTAAATGTTAAACTCAGATACACCATATACTAAATTTATTAATTTGAGATAAGATACTAATGGAAAGTATAACTATGATAGTTATATAAAACTGAAATAAAATAAGGTGATTTTATAGTTATGATGTTAATGTAAATTTGGATTTTAAACAACCTAAAATTAGGTAGGGAGATAGTTCTAGAATAATTTTTAGATTTCAGATCTAGTGCCTATTGGTCTTTAAATAGTTATATTAGCCTTGGATGGTTATGTTGATGCTACTATTTATGTTTGATTCTAGTGTCTTTTATGTAATATTTACTAAAATAGGATTCAACCACTTGGATGCTTTTGGGTTTTTTTTCACCTTTGCTCTAGTATATTCAGATCTGGGTCATGGACTATCACTCCTTATGAAATGATAAAACCTTAGCTTTCCATCTTCAATGTGACCTTGGGGAAAAATGGGTTAGTGAAAACATGGTGTTGAGATAACCCTAATGATACTTTTATCAAAATATGTTTCCTACATATCCAATACTTCATAATAGGGCCTCAGACTCATGTAGTTCTCTCCTACATGTTGGCTTGTGTGTGAATCATGCAATGTGTGCAAAGCAAGTATAATAGTGACCTAACTTATAACTTGTCAAATAAGACCTTATGACTAGTCCTTTAGTACTTTAGACTTTTAGGTGTGATGTCACTATAACTAATATGGAAATAGGGAATATTTATTCAACTAGATGTTTGATAGAGTGTATTTGATAAGTGCCTTAGTCTCTTTGGTCTGATTTCTAGGTGAGGAATGAATGAGGATTGATATTTTATTTATACCAATATCTATCAAGAGATAACTCACATTAAAGGACTTAGGTTGACCATTGAAATACATTTTATTTACAAATTAGATGACTTTAGGGAGTTGGACACTTGTGTCGAGGAAGGACAGTAATATCAACATTACTATCTATCTCAGACATTAGTATCTAGGGAGTAACAAAATAGGTATAGGATCAGAACTTGTGGAGGTCTAATATAAGTACATTTTAAGTATTTTGGGAAAGATAATATGTTTTTGTCTTCAATATAATATTGGTTAGATTGAGAGATAGGCCAATGGGCACAAGATAGAGCATATATGAGGCTTGCAAAAACAAGGTATGTGTAAAACTAAGAGGAGCAACCAAGGTTTGAGTTTTCCAAGTGTATAAGATTAAGGGGCTACATAATCAAAAATTATCATCTACACTTGTAAGATGCATGATAGGTAGATGAATATACATGTTTACCAATAACATACTATGGATTCTTTGTATATTTGTTGTTATTTTCAATTGATATGATCTTTGAACTAAAATAAGTATTTTTCATTTGAAACTCTTGTATTAAATTTTTAATATTGATGATTTGATCTTGAAGATATTCACAAGCATAAACCCTAGTTATATATGATTGAATATGCATGTAAATGCCATATAGAGGAGGTGTGGAATGTGGAAGGATATGCTTTTCCATTGGTTTGGAATATTTTTTTGTATATTTATAAGTTGATTCTTGTTGATTAATAACATGGGAATAATTATCACTAGCAAGAAATGCATTGTCATCATGTGGTAACTCTATGAAAATATTATGACATTGTGGCATAAGAGTCACATCATGTGAATATTCATTTCAATTGTATCTTGTGATGTTATAAGGGAAAATGAATGAATTTCATATTCATTAGCCGAAAAGGGGGATGAGCTATGACATGTAGGTTCAATATTCACTATTTGCAAAGAAGAATCGATAACATCAATATTTTTAAGAGTCACACTTAAAAGGAATGAGAAATAATATTTTTTGCATGACTAGTATCATCCTTATTTAATCTTATTATATGTACATGAAAGTGATAAAGTGCATTGGCATGGTGGAAATATAAGCTAGGTGTGCAAGGGTAAGGTTCATCATTTTTTATGGTAGGAGGGACTTTAAAAGGGAGAAGATGTTAATTTTTTAAATGATTTTTTTGATCTATATTATTAGTTAGGGAAGATGGGAAGGGAGGACCTAAGTAGAATCTAAATTTAAATCCATTGTGTAAACTAAATATGAATCCAAAGAGGAATCTAAATATAAATTATTTTTTATAGACACGTGTTCCCAAGTTTCATCAAATTCAAATTTTCTATTCATTATTGCATCTTCAAAATCATAATCATCAATATATGCTTCTTTTATAAAACTTTTCTTATTATGTGTGTCCATTCATTATCATAAGTAAAAGGCACAACATGAGTAGATAACAAGGGAAAATTACTATCCATGATATGTATAATGAATTTTAATATAGTAAATGCAATGAATAAAACACTTAATCTATCAAATAATCTAGCATGTAAAAAAGAGTTAATGACCATGAAGATAATACAAGAAAAAATCAAGGTATAATGGGTAATGTAGGAAAATATTTGAATGATTATGTGGGATCTCAAATATACTTTCTAATTCTTAGATTAGTGTCAGCCCGATATTTCATATCACTAGCTACAAAGGCTAAATAGTTATTGTAGCCCACTATCCCATTTTTGAGGGTACAATGAGAGTAACTTCCTTAAGAGACATGCTCCTCTTAGTTACATTACAAATCAAATGGATAAAAGAGGATTCTTATGGTATAAATAAGGGACCCAAGGTAGTTCTGATATATTATGAGGTACATGGAATTTAAACTCTGTGTTTAGTATTATACAATGACTTAAATATTGTGGCAATACTCCTCTCATCATAGTGCCTATAAAATAGATCACTGCTTAGCCCATAATAATATTCACTAGGTAGTTTTAAAATTTATGAAACACATTTTTCTAAAAAAAAGAAACAAGAAAATAGAAAATCAAATTGAAATATTTTAATGTATAGAGATCAAAAATTTCAACCCAAGGTCGAAAGAAATGCTTCAATGTCATATGTTATCTAAGGTTAAAATAAAATACTTTCAAAGTCAAAAATTATGTTTGAGGTCTAAAGCAAGTTATTTAAGTGTCAAATTTATATCAAAGTTTAAAGCTTATTTATTTCAGTGTCAAAAATTTATAGAAATTTGTATGAAATCCTAGGACAAATTATAAATAGTAAGTAGTGTTCTAAATGAAATACCAGTTCACCAAAATGTTTAATGTTCTTTTTGTTTTGACAATGAAATGATAAGAACATATAAACTATTGAAAAATGATTTATATCTATATAATATACATATTTTAATGTGAAATAAAATAATTTAAAAAAATAGAAATTAGATTTAAATAGTAATTTGACAAATGATAAATAAACCTAGCTTGGAGCTGATTTATTATTGATTGTGTAGGTTTGTCCTAAATGTAAACTAGCTAGAAAGATCTATGAACTTTATCTCATCTGAAAATAGAAATTCAAACTATGTTAGGACAAGGCCATGCTAAGAGGATAGGGTCACACTACAACCTTGTTAGTTGATTTTAGTTGCATCATGGTTAACTATGTAACTATTTCCTTGATATGGGTACTTGCAACTATCTGTGATGGTTTTTTTTTTGTATGCATGTGTTGATTTGATGCATAAAATACCTATAAAATAAAAATCCTAGTTCCGAAATAATAAAAATAGTAGATATCAAATTATAAATGGGTAATGGGGTTAGGAGAATAAATGAGATATCCTCAAAAAATATCGTGTAATCTCAGTGCTTCCTACAGAACCTAAAAGGATCATATGTCAATCTAGTTCTCCCTCCTAGAGTGAGTGTGTAAAATTTAAATATACTATATGCATACAACTGGATATATTGATTTTAATGTTTTAAAATGAGTTCCCTTGAATTGTAATAAAATAAATTCAAACTTGGACTTTCACTTTTAGAATGAAACAAAATTTAAAATTTTAAAAATAGTGCTCTTTTGCTTAGTGTATAGTAGAATTTCCAAGTGATTGCTATATGATTCTTTGAGAGACATTGATGTGATTATATAGGGGAACGTTTGAAATATTTTTGTTAATTTACATTGATAAAATCATAGGAATAAATTTAAATGTCTCAAATTTGAAAATTTTTGTTAGAGCATGAGGGATAAGGTTGCATTAGTGGACAAGGTCATCATGCAGTCCTGTCTACCTAGTGTAGTATTATCCTAGAAGGACATATATTACTAAGATCTAGATAATAATAATATGTAAGAATAAAAGGGACATATGAATGATGTTTTGATTAGTTGTATGATACTAAATAGAAAATCAAATATCTCATAGATATTTGAAGTTAACGAAATGGTGAATAAACCAAGGGAAAGAATGTCAAGATTAAACATTTTGAAGAACTTAATTATTAAATTTGAGTGTCTATAGTGGAAAATAAGAAAATGAGGGACAACTCATTTTTTATCTATATATACCCTCATCTCTATGTACTCTTAGTATTATGTTGAATACAAGAAATTATATTTTTTAAATCATTTGGTATCAGAGCAAGAGCAAGGAGATCAAGGAGAAGTGATGATTTGATTGAGAAGCCTTAGGCACTTTGATTTCTTACTTTTGAAAAAGAAACACACCTTTACTTTTTTCTCTATATTTTTTTATAGATCTATATTTGGTTTGTTTGTTTTTTAGGAAGAGGTCTAAAACATTCCAAAAATTACTTTAGAGGATATAAATCAACCAGAGGCATACAAAGGAGGAAATAGATTCATTATAATTTTAAGTATCATAAGATTTCTTATGGAAATATACAAAGCTAAATTGATTGAAAAATATATCAAAGGAAGAGTGAGAATTAAATAAAGAGAAGCACCATTGCACTTCAATTATTCTCACAAGAAATTTATTATTTTCCTTTCTTTCTTTCCTAACACAAAATATAAAAAAAGATAAACAAATTATATATTTTTCTTTAAAAACAAGGGAATTTCTTTGAGATATTGTAGAAATTTGTTTTTTCATAAAATTATGACTACCTTATAAAAGGTTTTTTTCCTCACACAAGTGTATGATTCAAGTAGTTATTTCATGGCTGAAAATAACTATTCTCAAGATATTTGTGAAAAGTGGTTGCATAATGATTTTGAATAGTATCAAGCGAGTTATCATGATATTAAATTGACCATATGAACCTTGCATAGGATAATAATTCCTTATATGAGGATTTTGTCTATGCTACATTGACAACTAAGGAAATCGCTCCTCTAAACTCAATATGGTATGTGGATTATGATCAATATCAAGGGATATGTCATGATTTGAATTTGAGCATACAAACCTAATTTTTAATGATTTGTTAATGCATGACATGCAAAAAAAAAAATCAAATATTTTATTTTGGGTTAAAAAAATAGTTTTTTTTGTATAGTTGAATATAAAATTAATATTTTTTCCTATATATTATTGTGTGTGTGTGTGTGTGTGTGTGTGTGTGTGTGTGTGAGTGAGTGAGTGAGTGATAAAGCAATCAAATCAATAAAATTTTAAAACTTCAAGAAACTATGCATTTTACACACATGCAATGTTTAGTATATGTCGTGCCTTTAGTTCATGTTTATGAGTAAATTCTTTGCTTTGAACTACTACATCCAAATCAAACTACTGCATCCAACTCCTAACATAGCTAAAATAATTACATATTTGGCATTGTTCCTCTAGATATATAGGGAAAAATAAGAATCACAATTTCATTTTTATCTTTCCTTCCATTCCCCATTTGTCACTATTGTTAGACATAAATATTGAAAGCATTAAATTATGAATACATTTGGAATTTATTCCCACATACAAGGATTTATTGTTAATTATGTGTTATTGATTAAACAAATCCATTTCACTTATTATATAGGTACCACATGCCATTCTACTCTCACATGTTTTAATGTCCCCTTCATATACTATCGAGTATATATAAATGATGATAATCTTCCATGTACCGATGAGTATATAAGAAGGTTAATCATATCCAAATATTTGGTATATTTGTCTAAGGAACCAATCCATCTCTCACAAATAATTTTTTTCAAATGGTTAGAATTGGTTCAATATTTATTCTACCAAATTCATAACTTCTTTATGGTGATAACTATGTTTCATGGGAAACCAAGGTGAAAACTCGCCTAAAATTTGAATAGATTTTTCTATTTTTTTTTTATGATTCATCACTTGACATGACATAAATGTTGATTAGTAGTGTAAATTTGAAAAAGTGAATAGAAAGGTAAATTTTGTCATTATTTTTAGGGTGTTAGATGAGGTACAACCTTTGTATGAAATGTTACTTCAGTAAAATATGCATGGGAAAAACTAAACATTGTCTATGAGGCCAAAAACATGAATATTATTATTCATCTACAAATCTAGCTTCATTATCTCAAACTAAAGATAGGTGAAAAGGAACAAATTATTTTTCTACATGTTTCAACATTGTCAGCCTTGCTCCAAGTTTTGGGTGAAGAAGTGTTAGATGAATCCTTGATACCTATCATCTTAATAACACTACCTACTACCTAAAATATCTTTGTGATTACTCTAAATATTTCAAAGATGGAGCCAAATTTTCAAAATTTGGTTACTATGTTGTAATAGGAATAATCCATGCACATTGGAGAAGTTAATGAAGAATAATATGCACTTACATCATGATATAAGGGGAAAATGACCATGAAGACTAAAAATAATCCCCTAAGTATAAAAATCAATATCACCAACAAGGGAATGAACCTTGTTCATAAAAGGTATATCTAATTTGGGGAAATATAGGTCATGAATTGAAGGATTTCTAGTAAACACATTTACACAAGGCTCATTTAGTAATAAGAATACCACATATCAAAAATCTCCACAAGGACTTAAGTAATAAAATCCAAAGTTTTCTCATACTTGGAAACATAAGCCTTCCTCATAGAAATAACATGGGAACATTTTAGCAAATAATGATTCCTCAATTGAGTATTTTATCTATGCTTTATAGCCAACTAAAGATATTCCTCCTCCAAATTCAATATGGCATGTGTATTTTAGTGTCACAAGGCACACAACTAGCCTAAATATTTTTTCACCACTTTGATCCATTCATCATATCATGGTAATGTATCTCTTGTAGATGACATATCATATAATGTCTAAGGTACAAGTGATATTTCCTTACCATTTGGTAATAATTAATGTAAAATTACTAATTTTCTATATGTTCCAAGCTTAACAAAAAACTATTTTCTATAAATCAATTGCTCAATCATAACCTTAAAGTTCAATTTTATCAACAAAATGACAAAAAAATATATCTCCTTTGATACAAGTCTTGAATCTCAAAAATTATTATAATAGATTAAAGTGTAGCCAAAAAAATTAGTTTGGTGTTATCCTCAAAGGCAATCAATCTCCTATTTTCAAAGATACATACTCAACCAATCTATCACATAAGAGATTCTGATATTTGAGATTTGGGTACCTAATTGAATTAAGCAGACACAACATGGTGAGTTTCCTTCCCTCACTTAAGAAGACCATTATTTTTTTTAATCTAGTTTTTTATCTAGAAAACAACCTAGAGCTATATTTAACACAAATACATATCAAGGAACTAGTCCATTAGATCTGGTGCACATTGATCTGTGCAAATGTTTCACTTCTAGTGTCTGTTGGATTTAAATATTTTAAATAATTTATTGATTATTTCTCACACAAAATTGGGGTATACTTATTAAAGACCAATATCAATCCTTCCAAGTATTCAAAGAGTTCAAATCTCCAGAGACAACCTAGTCATTGCATAAATATCATTTGCTTAGATCGTGGGGTGGGGAGGATACACTATTAATTATTTCTTTATATTTTTAAAGACGTGGAAGTTTCCATCAACTAACTAGTCTTTATATGCAATAAAAAAATGGTGTTGTTGAGGGACAAAATCGCACCTTTGTTGAAATGATGTGATGCATGCTGATATATGCCCACTTGACATGTCCATATTTGGTGGAATCAATTCACACATTAGTTTATTTATTGAATTAAAGATCTCGATGGTGTCACTCCAACAGAAGCATGGTTAGGTAATAATCCTTCTATATTTCATATTCATGTATGCATATTATAAATAAGAAGAGGAAAAAGTCAGACAAAAAATCTTTAAAATGTATATTTCTTGGGTGCACTAAAGAGTTGAAGGCCTACCGACTCGTGGATCCTAAGATCAAGAAGTTATATATTAACAAAAATGTAATTTTTTATGAGAAGGGTGAGTCAAATCCACCCTCCACACATGTACCTAATACAGACATTAGTATTTTAAATATTTCTAATTTTGAAATTAGCAGTGAGGATAAGGTAAATAATGATGGTCAGCCATGTCCTTCACCTCCACCACCCACTAATATTATTCAATGTATGCCCAATTAAAATACATGTATAATTTGAGATGCAAATTTTTATGGAGTCCCATACACTTCCACTTCAGGACAAAGGACTTGTATAATGCCTCATGAAGAGGTTAACTTAGAACCTTTTATCACAATTATCAAAACATTTGAGCCCTCAACAGTTTTTGAAGCCCAAGAGTCAAAACCTAGGAAAGAGGCCATGGATGTCGAGTATCAGTCATTAATGAAGAACAATACATGGTAGCTTGTTAATATTCCAATAGAGAATAATCTTATCAATTGTAAATTGGTCTTTAAGACCAAGTACAATGCAGATGGAAACATTTACAAGTACAAGCAAAGAATTATATCAAATGGATACACACAAAAATAAGGCATTGAATATGAAGAGACTTTCACTCCCATAGACAAGATAAATACTATCAAAATGGTATTTGCTAAGGATGCTTAGTTAAAATGGTAAGTCCATAAAATGGATGTAAAATGTTCGTTCCTAGATGGATATCTACAAGAAGAAGTGTACATGACCCAACTAGAGAGTTTTGTCACCTTGATTGAGAACAAAAGGTGTGTAGACTCATCAACTCACTGTGTGGTCTCAATCAGGGTATTTGAGCCTGGAATATCAAGTTTGATGATTATGATTATATATGTTGATAATCTAGTCATCACTAGAAGCTTAGTGAATATGATTGATGTAAAAACTAATGATATTAAATGATCATTTAACATGATATATTTCATGCAAATGTACTGTTGTCTTGGTTTTAAGGTATGGAAGAATGGGCATCATGTGTGTGTGTGTGTGTGTGTGTGTGTGTGTGTGTGTGTGTGTGTGTGTGTGTGTGTGTGTGTGTGTGTGTGTGTGTGTGTATTAAAATAAATATGCCAAAAAAATGCTCAAGTAATTTTGGATGATGGATTGTAATCCTATTACAACACCCATGGAGACAAGACATTAATTGTATCATTTAGATCCATCACCGATAGTAAATTCCATTCTCTATCATCATTAGATTTTGAGTCTCATTTATTTAACTTACACTAGGACAAATATCATCTATGTTATTAGTTATTTCTCAATATCCATGAATGAACCAAAGGTGAGTCACTGGAAAGTAGTATATTGAATATTGATATATATTCAAGATACTTTGGATCATGGCCTTGAGTACAATAAAAATGATAAGTTGTTCTTGATAGGATACGTGTATGTAGATCATGGAGGCTCTATTGATGATAAAAAATCCACACTAGGATCTAGTCTTATCTCATGGGGGATCAAAAAGTATAACTTTGTTTCTCGATATTTCACTGAGGTTGAATATTATGCAGCAAGAGGAGATATTTGTAAAGTGATATGGATACATCTCATACTTATAGGATTGGGAGTACCACGTGTACAACTAATGATTATGTACTAAGATAATTAAGGTGTTTTACAACATGTTTTGAAAACATTATTTTATTAACACATGAATCACATCAAAGTTCAAATCCATTTCATAAGTGAGCATGTTTAACAACACAAAATTTATATCCAATTTTTCCCATCAATATTAGTGTGCATTTGTCTACACCAAGTCACTTACACATGATAATTTTGAGGCATTCATAAATTACCTCTATTGTACTCTTAAGACTATAATGACCTAGGTGAGGATCATTAGAGTAAATAATTAGATCATAGTCTAAATATTTTTTGGTGATAATATAAAATGTCATTTAAGTGATGGTGTAAATATTAAATATACACTTTTAAGATAGTCACATGTGTTACTACCTTTTTAAATTCCAATATTAGTGTGGCCAATAAGAAAAGAAGGGACAAATCTTGTTTTAGCTATATACCCTAATCTCTATCTACTTTTGTTATTATGTTGAATACAAGAAATTATATTTTTCTATCATTTACAATACCACCAAATTACCTCCTTACATATCGGAGTGGTTCCCTCCATCTCTTTTACCATGAGATAGGATCATTCCTTTAATTGATGACGATATTGAAATTACTCCTCTGTGAAATTTTAATGAAGCTTCTTACACAAAATGACTTTATCTGGAATGATTTTGGGGTATCAAAATTATTTAAAGATCCTCTATTAGTATCCCTTCTTACTTTTAGTAACATTGGTGTATCAACTAAGGATACTCCCACTGAAACTACTCAACCAATCACTCGTGCATGTAACATCTCTCCCATGATATGATGATAAATATATAGTTGCCCAAGCCCAATCATGACACTTGGGTGTAGTTCATTATCATAAACCCTTGTTAAAATTCATGTTTTTATTTGAGATTTTAATTTATTTCATATCTCCTCTGATTTTAGTTATGATGAAAATGATCTATAACCTCAAGGTTATGTCCCTCTTATTAATCTATGATTGGATTATACTTCATGGGTTTTCCAAAAACTCAGTGATTTTCCTAGTATACCTAATGGGATTGGATAAATTGATATAATTTTTAACATTTCCACATTTATTAAATTTATCATCCAACCCAATATCATCCAAACTATTTATTAGCCTTCAAACTATTGGGCAACCTGATACAAGCCAATCTTTAGCTCATAACTACATTGACCAAACATTACTAAGTTTTTATACAATTCCATTATCATCCCCAATTTCAACTAACTTTACTAATTACACTAATATAATTCATCCTAGTTCTTATATACTTCTTTTGTACTAGACTATTTCGACCAAGCCAATAACATACAAAAAAATCATAAACTTTTACTCAAAATATCAACATTGTGTTAGATGCTAAATCTATAACTTTAAGACAATTCCATTCCAATTTTGACATAAAATGTAATAATAATGTAGATATTGAAGTACTCATTGAATATTATGGCCCCTTATGTATGCTTCCTAGTCAAAAAGCTATCCTAGAATTTCTCCATGCTAGAGAGCCAACTTTCTCACCAACATCATAAGCTTGTCCATTTTAAGAAAAAGGCTCCTCACTTCAGCAATTTTGTCTCTAGTTTTGATCCAAAAATGGATCCTATTTCCAAGATTCCATATAATTTTCTAGATGGAAATGCCATGTTTATAAGAGAAACTCAAGAAATTAACTTTGGTACAGCTACCAATCCTAAATCAATCCTTGTCTCCAAGGAATTTTGTCTTAAATAAAAAGATAATTATAGTCTATTTTTAAACAAATAACGAAAAGTCTTTGCAAGGTCATATGAATACATGCCCAACATTGACCTTGGTATAGTTTTCCATAACAGAGAGGCATATCCTAATGTGAAACCCATGCACTAGAAGCAATGAAATTTTCCTCCTAAGGTTTCCACTTTATGTTAGAAATAAATTATCAAGCTTCTACTACCAATTTCATTAAAATGTAGATTACTCAAAATGGGTATCCAATATAATACGTGTTCATAAGAAAGTCATCGTGTTTATTGCTATCTTTATCTTCTTTTTTAATCTCAACTTAGCATGTCCTAAGGAAAATTTTCTTTTACCATCAATCGATGTTATTATTGATTCTACATCTGACTATGAGATATCATCCCTTATGGATGGTTTCTCAGGGTATAACCAGATTAATTGAGGATCAACATAAACCCACTTTTACCATCGAGTGGAGAACTTCTTCCTATGTTAAGATTCCCTTTAGCCTTAAAAATGTTAGAGCTTCTTATCAACATGCCATGACCCACATATTTCATGATCTCATCCATAAAATAGTAGAAACTTACATGGATGACCTTATATATAAATCAAAGCATCATGAAAATCATCTTCATGACCTTGATATCATAGTTTATCACCTTACCAAATATAAAGTCAATTTCAATCCTCAAAAGTGTGTTATTGATGTTGCCTTCAGAAATCTCTTAGGATTCTTAGTCACACTATGAGGTATTGACACACATCCTACCAAGATCAATGTTATTCTCAACATGCCAATACCTATGCCTATTAATGCCATTTGTACTTACCTTTGGAATCTTATAGGTAATCCATCAATTTTTTCTTGAGTTATCTTACCTCTTATACTCGATCAACTTCATTCTTAAGAAAGGCATTACACTCGAATGGACCAATGCTTGTTAGCAATATTTTGATAACATGATGCAATCATTGCTTCATCCTCCTACTATACGACCACATTCAAATGTATGAATTATCACTTTAACACATTGATCTTAAATTATAGATGAGATAGATTAAAAATTATTTATTTGAATGCTACAAATGTGTAAACCTTAAATTGACTTTGTCTCACTCTACACCTTTATTCAACATAGTAAGATAGGACTCAAATTATGGAACCCAAATATGTGAATTAACTTGACTTTGTCTCACTCTACATTTTTACTCAATGTCATAAGGTAGGACTCAAATTATGGAATCGAATTATGTGAAAAGTCATTTAAATAATTCACATAAAAAAAAACCATTAGTTATTTAAGAACAAGATAGAGTGGGATTGAGATAGAGTATAAATTAGTACCTAAAGGTTATTGAATTGTAAAAAATAAGATAAATATCTTACTTAAAGTTATTGGATAATTTTTTGTGTTTTCTTTTACAAGATTTTTATATTTAAATATGTTTGAGTTGACCTATCATTATCACTTTAAAAAGAGTTTTTATTTTCTACACTAAATTAAATGGGAAAAAAAGCACCAAAAATAATAATAATAATAATAATTTGAGTTGACGTATCTTTATATACTTTAAAAAGAGCTTTCTTTTTCTACATCTTTATCGTATTAAACTAGCATACATATCTTGCACACGCACACGCACACACACGCACACGCACACGCACACGCACACGCACGCACACACACGCACGCGGCACCCACACACACACACACACACACACACACACACACACATATAATAAATCTATGTAAAATACATCGATAGATATCATTCTCGAAGCATGATGTATTTTACATAAATATATCTAAAATATGTGTACTGGTATTTTATATATATATTAAATTATTTTATTTTAAAATAAATAAAATTACCACAATAAAATTATAATTCACCCATCATATTATTAAATAATTACATGTTCAAATAAATATTTTTTTTGGAAAATAAAATTATCACAATAATAAATATAATTTACCCATTATATTCTAACATGATAAATACATAATTAAATTCTTTTATTTTAAAATAAATAAAATTACACATTCACTTGTCATGTTAAATTAATTAGGGGCTAAATAAATAAATTATTTTATTTTGATATAAATAAAATTCTCACAACAATAAATATAACTCACCTACCATATATTCCATCAAGACAAATATACAATTAAAATAAAATTACCATAAAAAAATTATAATTCAACTGTCATGTTATTAAATAATTATGAATCCAAATTTAAAAATTCATACTACATGTTAATCAATTATCTCCATCATTAAACACATTATATATAAACTAAATATAGAAAATCGATTAAATTAAAAAAAAGGGAAAAAATTTATCCAATTAAAATGTATTACATGATAATCAATTGTGGATGCATTATATCTAACCTAACTATAGAAAATTGATTTTTTTTTTTTAAGAATTTTTTACCAAATAAAAATGTAAAGAATATAGTCAAGGGAAAATGATAAGGGGGTTCAAAGTATAGGTACAATCCAATTTTGATACAAAAATTATATATGCAGCTTCTTGATCAATACAATTCAATCCTTGTATTCCCTCTCAAGGGGGTATCATCCCTAACTAATTTCATTCAAATCACATCTTATCTTTTCATTCAATCTCCCACACCTATCAGTTGGGAATGATGAAATTAAAGCAACCATTATTTCATCATCTAATTTTCATCCACCATTTTTTAGATTCTCATTATTTGAAAAGATGTTACTTCATCTACATATCGCAACGCCTTTTCAAACTGAGGAAAATGTAAACACTCTCTTTTTATCACTTTCATGTCAAGTTGCAAAATGGAATGACTTCTCATAATTTTATCTGAAATCATCTATTCACCTAATATACATGTTTGAATTCACCTTGGGGCATATTTAGGTGATCCAATTCAATGTATTAGATCTATTCAATCATCATTCTCTGGTCATTTTATCTGTTCAATCATTATTCTCTATTTAATTATTTTGTTCAGGTCAATTCACTGATTCCCCCATCTCTGATCAGTTAGTGTTATTAATTCCCTCTTCTTTAAATCATTCTCTAATTAAATTCTCTACATTGTATTAATTAAATTAATCTTCAATTAATTTAAGTAAACATTCTTCTAATTAAATTTTCCACATTGTATTAATTAAATTGATTTTTGATTAATTTAATTAAACACTCTTCTTATTAATTTCTCCACATTATATTAATTAAATTGATATTTGATTAATTTAATTAAACATTCTTCTAATTAATTTCTCCACATTGTATTACTAAAATTGATCTTTGATTAATTTAATTAAGCATTCTTCTAATTACATTTCTATTACAAACAGAATTATTGTTTCCTTTTAATTAATTAATTCTTCTTTTCCCTCCCTCCAAGTGAGCATATTCATGCAAAGAGAGAATCTTGAGATCCTAAGGTTATACCCTTGAGAACACAAAAATTATGCAAATAATTAGCAATAAATTGGGATTATCCTCCACCCTTCATCTTGGAAACAAGATGAAGGGCCCACCTTTGAAATCCATGTGCTCTCTTGGAGAGGATTCTCCACCCTTCATTTTGATTGAGATGAAGGGCTTATTTTCACTCATCTTTGATATTTACAAAGGGCATCCTCCACCCTTCATCTTGATTAGGATGAAGGGTTTATTTTCATTCATATTTGATATTTGTAAAGATCATCCTCCACCCTTCATCTTAATTGAGATGAAGGGCTTATATCATTGATCTATGTGTTTGATTTGTGTGCACACTTAAGGACCCTTTAGCAACCATTCATATTGACTTCAAGATGAAGGGTCCTCATCAATCTAGTTTTTTTATAAATAAGATTATTCACATCACTATTCTCATGTTCAAGTGATATAACAAAGCCCTAACATTTTATCAAGCTAAACGTGTTCATCAATCTACACTCTTTGATCAAAGTCTTCATGATCCATAGATTTTATGAAGATGCTTAACTTCAAATTTCCATTGACAAAGACCATCTAAAAGCTACATTCAAGCCACATCCCAACAACAATCAAGCTACAAAGGAAGTTTGTATGGTGTGAATCTTTATTCATTTTTGGTTTCTTTAGTATTTTGTTGAGTCCAAGGTCCTAGTTGTATCTTTAGTATTTTTTATCACTTTACTTGTCTTAACCAAACTTTTATGAAAATATTGAAGACCTACATTCTAACAACACACGTGTTCATAACAAAGTCACCATGTTTATTCCTATCTTTATCTTCTTGTGTAATGTCAACTTGGCATGTCCTAAGGACAACTTTCCTTTATTAGCAATTAATGTTATTATTGATTCTACAATCGACTATGAGATATTATCACTTATAGATGGTTTCTCAAGGTATAACCAGATTAATATCTTCCTCGAAGGATCAATATAAAACCACTTTTAGCACAAAGTGGGGAACTTATTCCTATGTTAATATTCCATTTGGACTTAAAAATGCTAGAGCAACTTACCATCATGCCATTACCCACATATTTCATGATCTCATCTATAAAATAGTATAAACTTATGTCAATGACCTTATAGCCAAATCAAATCATCATGAGAATCATCTTCATGACCTTGATATCATATTTTATCACCTTATCAAATATAAAGTCAAGTTAAATCCTCAAAAGTGTGTTATCGATGTTGCCTTCAGAAAGCTCTTAGGATTCTGAGTCACACTATGAGGGATTGACATATATCCTTCCAAAATCAATGTTATTCTCAACATGCCTATACCTAGGTCTATTAGTGACATTTGCACTTATCTTTGGAAGCTTATAAGTAATTCATTGATTTGTCCTTAAGTTAACTTACCTCGTATACTCAATCAAATCCATTCTCAAAAAAGATGTCACACTCAAATCGACCAATGGTTGTCAACAATATTTTGATAACATAATGAAATCATTGCTTTATCCTCCATATTATATGACCACCTTCAAATATATGAATTATCACTTTAACACATTGATCTTAAATTATATATGAAATTTATTAAAACCTATTTATTTAAATGCTACATATATATAATTTTAAATTGACTTTGTCTCACTCTACGCCTTTACTCAACATTGTAAGATAGGACTCAAATTATGGAAACCAAATATGTAAATTAAATTGATTTTATTTCACTTTACATTTTTACTCAACATTGTAAGGTAGGACTTAAATTATGAAAACCAAATATGTGAACAAGGTATTTAAATAATGCCTATTACAGTAGATCATTATTTATTGAGGAACAAGATAATGCCGGATTAAGATAGAATATAAATTAGTATAAAAGGTTATTGAATTAAAAAAAAGATAAATGGGTTATCGAATTAAAAAATAAGATAAATGTGTTATTTAAAATTATTGGATAATTTTTTGTGTTTTTTTTTTACAATTTTTTATATTTAAAATGTTTGAGTTGACATTAAATTAAATGGAACTATATCTTTAGCATTCTAAACTAACATATATATCTCAAATAAATTTATGTAAAATACATCTTCTCAAAATATTTATATAAATTTATCTAAAATATATATATTAATATATATAATTACATAATGTAATTACAATATAAAATTATATATATATGAATATGAAAAATATAATAATATATATTATAATTATCTTATATATAATTATAAGATCCATCAAATATAATTTATTTATTACGTTATTAAATAATTAGAAGTCAAATAAATAAATAAATTATTTTATTTTGAAATAAATAAAATTATCACAATGATAAATATAACTCATTTATTATATATTTCATTAAAATAAATATATAATTAAATTATTTTATTTTAAAAAAATTATAAAAAAATTATAATTTCTTTATTGTTAAATAATTACAAATCCAAATTTAAAAATACATACTAATCAATTCTCTCCATGATTAAACACATTATATGTAAACTAAATATAAAAAACCGATTAAATTGGAAAAAAAGGAAAAAATTTATCCAATTAAAATGTATTACATGTTAATCAATTGTTTTCATGATTGGACGCATTATATCTAAGCTAAATATAGAAAACCGATTAAATTGGAAAAAAAAGGAAATTTTTACTAAATTAAAATGTAAAGAATATAGTCAAGGGAAAATGATAAGGGGTTTCAAAAAACAGGTACAATCCAATTCAGATACAAAAATTATATACGCAGCTTCTTGACTGATAACTGTGCTGTAAATTTTCAGTGTGTTCAGTCACTTTCGATAATCCACGAACAATGGAATCGGAATAAAATAAAATATTTTCGTTTATTAATATGGAATTGGTGCCGTGCTGGGAATATTTTTTAACAGAAGATCATGGTTTATGCTTCAGAAAAAATATATATCACAAAATCATGGTTTCAGAGAGGGTTATAACTTTACATTTTGCATGGAAGAATCTTGAAATAAGTCTTTAAAGGCTTTGCTGGTGAAATTTAGCGTTTACATCATCTAACATTTGCTTCAGTTCCTGCGTTTGATTTTTTCTTCTTTTTTCCATATACCTCGAGAAGAATTCCTTGTTCACCTTTTCCAATTCGTTCCATACTGCAAACAAAACAAAACAAGATCTCTTATGAAACCAAAAATTCATTGAATTCCAACAGAAATACATGCCCCCCAATCCCTGAAAATAAACAATCGGTGCTATTTCCATACCCTCATACCTGTAACTGTTATTGTGGGAGCAATATTGGCATGCTTAGAAAGTGCCGCGGCACATTCTTGTTGATCCATGTTGAACAGCAAACACTTCTCGATCAAGTGCTGAACCTACACAAATATATATATTTGCAGTCAATCACTTCTTGATCCTTTTAAATATTATATGATATTTTCTGGATAACATTGCGGATAAATTTTCCCATCCGACATTTAAGAGTCCTCTACTTGGGAGAAGTTTATGTTAAGATAATTTTGATCATCAAATCAAAGAGGTATTATTGACCAATTTAACCAAAACCCTAACATATCGGTTATCCTAAGCAATATCCATAAATTTATCGCTATTATCCTTACCAGAAGAATATATGATGATGATGTTTGTGAAGAAGAAGAATCGTCCGCAGGCGTCGCCGCCATTTTTATGACGTCCAATCAAAACCAAAACTTAAATCTGATGCACTGCAATGCAATGAAAACCTTAGCAATGAAAAACTTTGTCACTTCATTAAACTGATAGAAAGGGGAAACCGTATGAAAACGATGGTAATGGGCTGCCTCCAATGTAAAACAGGAAGAATGTGGAGGATAGTAATGACGTGCAATCGTTTATCCAATGAATTGCTGGCCGTTTTCAAAACCCACGTGGGGAGCGGATTTTTATTGGCTGCGACGCGATAAAATCTTTAATTTATTTTTTTCGCTAATCTTATCTTTAGGAAATAGAATATATTTATGGGCGGTGGCGTCACGTGGGCGCCAGCTCCCGCCTGCATGGCGACATTGTCTGCCACGTGTTTCCCACTATCTGACACAAAACCCGAATTTCTTCAAACCCTTAACTGGATGCTTCAAAAATGATATTTTCTATGTGGGGCCTCGAGGCACTTCCATCAAGAATTTAACAAGTTGAATGAGTCGGTGACGCGTTGTTGATTCTAAAGGCGACATATGCAATGTGGAACGCAGGGCTCAACATAGGCGAGGAACAACATGTGAAAACATTTATATTTTTTATCGCTGAGCTTTCGGATTAGGATCGACTACCCCCACAACCCCATACATACAACTCAAAACTAAATATCGCATAGATTTTTTTTGAATGTAGGAGAGATTATTACATTTTTACAATTTTAGAATAGTCTTTCACTGTTTTAGTAAAGTAGGGACTGGTGTGAGGACGGACCACCAGGGGTTCAGAATTTATATTGTCTTTGTAACGTTGGTACTTGGGTTTCATACTGCCTTCGTACAGTTGATCAACACTTAGGGATGTTGGTTTAACAGATATCGATCGGACTCCTTTTTTTAAAATATATTTATTTAAATTGTGCTTTTTTTAAAACACATTGTTCCAATATGTGGGGGGGTGTGATGTAGTTAAAAATAGTGGTTCCAATGAAGGATAATTTGTTCCTTGGAGTGCATTATTTAAAGTGCATACATAGAAATCAAATTTCACATTTTTTTGTTTTTTTTTGAGGTACATATAATATTCATACTCTCCTAAAATTAAAGAACAATAAAAGAATGCTCACACACACATACCCTTCACTAAATTAGATGCATCTCTCGGTTCTTATTGGTTTCTTACTACCCATACTCACTTGAAAGTTATTCTCCCCTTCAATCTGTTTATGACTTTTGTGTCTCATGGTGTGACTTTTGTGATCCCCATCCACCTTAAAAACACTCCAAATGATCATTTGGATGTTTATGACCCATTACTAGGCATGATTAACTATCACCAGTGAAACTATCGTGGTGGTTTCGGAACCACCAATTAACACAAACTTGCATTAACCGACAATTTCATACTCTATCTCATAGCTTGAAACTACTCATTCTTCTTTCTAAGAGCCTATTGAACGGTGACTAAGTCCATGTGAGTTGATGCCTATTGAACGATGACTAAGTCCATGTGGGTTGATGCCTATTGTCGAAAACACACAAACACAAAAGATATATTTTTAGATGACTCAAGATTATTTGATTATTCGGATGTTCTTGCATCAAACTCAAACACCCGAGATAGGATTTTTTAAACATATTTCTCATCAATTTGAGCTAGGTGGTAGAACCACCCTTTTTGACTTTGTAAGCCAAGCCATGGTATGCCCTTCCACATTGTGATGTAATACCATACTTTCTAGATGTTTTGTTGGATTAAAAGCCATCCTCCTTTGCCAAACACATTCCACAATATCTCATCCCAAACCCCACTACCATTTTCTTGATCTCCCCTTTCATATGTGCACACCTCCTTCCTCTTCTTTGTTTTACATGTCTGGACTATTAACAATCTTGATCACTCCATCTTCCTCTCAACTATTGTAGACAACTCTTTAACCTCATTTATCTCTACTCCAAAAAAGAGAAAACCTCCTATCACTTTCTATAGCAACACATACTCATCAACATGCCTCAAAATATGATTCTTGTGTTCATCCTCATCGTCTTTTCCCTTCAAGAGATTTATGGTATACTTGTGCCCATCCTTATTAGCATTCATGGTGTTATCTCTCCCATCATATAACATCTCCCTATCGAATTTCCATAGTCTCTTAACAAAACATGGCATGCATCCATGGTTAAGACATAACACTAAATATTTTACCCGATATCTACCAATCTGCATTTCTACTTCACAACACTCACAATATCTTTATTCCCCTCCAATAACCAACACACTCTATATGGCCTTAGGTTGATGTACATGCCAAAATAAACTTGCAAACCATCTCAATGGATACTAAATTCCCTCAACTTCACATATCAACTACAACATTACAATACAAAACCTTTTGTATTACATTGGGTTCTAAAATGTGTCTCCTTTGGTACTCCTTCTCACTCTTCTTCTCAACCTTCAAGACTTTCCTTCTTGCTAACAAAAGCATTCCTTTCTTCACTTCTATTGTATTCTCAAGTGATGCCATGAATTTATCTTTCGCTTGTGTAACTTGCACACTACCATAATTATGTCTCTTTTTCACAATCATATTAAGCATGAGGGCATTCAAAATCATGATAACCAAAGTCACCACATCTACAAAATGTTTCATGGAATGATATTCTTCTTTTTCATCCATAGCCACCTCATCCTCTTTTAGAGGTAGTTCCTCCCCTTGCTTGTTGATTTGTCACTTGAGAGGTGTTATCTCTTTCACCATTTGACTATTGATTGAATTCAATGGATGGCTATCCTCTACCATTATTGAACCTCCTTCTTATGTCTTTCTACACTTTTTTCCACATAGAAAATTTCTCTCGACTCTTAAATCATATTGGTATGCTTCTCCCATCATATACATCCTCACTAAGTTGAGTTCATATTGAATATCCATTCGAATACTATTGATGTATCTTGCTACCTTATCTTGATCCATCTCATTATGCCTAACCTAGTTTATAATATTGTAGAACTCTTCCATGTAGTCCTTCAAAATTAACTCCTTTTGCCTCAAGTTTTGCAACCTTGTCAATAAATCCAACTAGTAATCCCTTAGTATAAATTTTCCTTTCAACTTTGCAACCATCCTTTCCCAACAAGTAATCTTGTCCTTACTACATCTATTCCTCTCAGTTTGTACCTCCTTCCACCATAGTTTTTCATGACCTTTTAGCTTGGTATGAGGCACCTTTATCTTCCTTTGGTAATCCACTTCATTAAATTTAAAATACTCCTCCATCTCATTGAGGCAATTGATCAAATCCTAGAGATATTTAAAGCTTCTGAAAAGATTGAAACTTTCATCTTGGCTCCTCTCTAAATCTTTGAAATGGCCCTAAAAATCTTATCTTTTCCTTCATCTAATTGCTTAGGTGGTAATCACACATATTCTACTCCCAAATATTCATTTTATAGATCACTCACATCATCCCTTGGTATTAACCCCCTTCTTATCTCCTCTTCAACAACAAATAATATTGTCTTCATAATCCTAAACATCTTTACAATCTCATCAAACCTTCCTACCATATCGATAACCACTACTCCAGCTCATCCCACCCCTCTTAGAAGAAATATTTGGACCCTCTCTCAACCTCAACATGCTACTAAAATATCTTGTTTGAAATCCTATGTAGGCCAAACACTCTTCTAAATGGCTCTTTTATCACTTTTCTCTCTACATAAACACACATGGAAATCACTCAAATATTTATAACTTCACTCATGTGCCATACCCATTATTTATCTAATGGATGAAAAATACACTCTCAATTATCCTTGAGTTATCACCTTGATCTGATACCAATTGATGTAGTCAAAAAATTGGGGGTCGAATGGAGAAAAACATGTTCCTTGTATCCTACCACTAAAAACACACACATATACTTAACAATGAAACCAAAATTCACACTCTATTTATCTTTCACTAGGTACAGAGACAAAACTCACACTCTCTCTCTTAAGACTACATCACCATAAAAGAATGTTTGCACACACAATTCCTTCATTATATTGGACACAACTATTCACTCTTCTTGGTTTCTTACTATCCACACTCAAAATAATTTCATTTCTTTATTTTGTCTATTTAAAATCCTTTACTTATATTTTATATATTGTCTTATGACATTTGAGATTCCCACACACCTTTAAAAAGCTCCAAAGTATAATTTGAATGTTTATGGGCTATGACTACGTGTGGTTAATTATCATGGGATAAATCGATGCTTTATATAGAGCAATGGTTACATAATTTTCAATTGCAAAAACTTGCATTAACTAGTAATTTCATCATGAGATAGAGAACACTTTGTCTTATAGCATGAAATTACCGATTCTTCCTTCCAATACCTTCATGTTGGAGGGTGATTGATTCCATGTGAGTTTATGTTGACTATTAGAAACAAAAGAACATAAAACATATATATTTAGATGATATACAATTTATTGATTACCTAAATGATCCCACATCAAGGTGGGAAGGGGGTGTCTCATTAACTCATTACAACTTTCCCATGACTTGAAATTGGGTGGAGCTAGAGATTGCAAAAAAAAACCCACCATTTAATCAACCCAACCAAGTTACATTAGAGTAGTGTGAATAAATGGATTTAATTCTAATTTGAATTACATTTATCCATACAATGTCAAATTAAAGTTAACTAAATGTAAAACAATAAAATATGAATAATTATTTATTTTAATATCAGTGTAATAATTGTAAAGAGAAGGATTTCAAGAAATATATTATTTTCATGTTAATATAGAAATATTAATCATAATATGACAATAAGATGATAATTTTTAGGGAAAGATAGTGAGAATCGAGACAACTTGTATTGACACATGTAAACACTCCTTTTCATCCATATTTCGTGTCTAAATAGATGTCAGATTAATTTCCAAAAAATAATGCAAATTAAACCTAGAAATTACTAAAATGCCCAAATTCATATGTAAATTTAGTGCTCATCCTCTGAATCACGTTAATGAATCCATATTTGGGGCAATACATTGTGCGTAATAATAACCTCTCATCGATTCATCCCTAGTCAAATTACGACCTAGAAAATCACCAATTTTGACCAAGTGTGAAGGACAACCATGTCAAAATTTAGAAATGGCAATTAAACTAATTATAATTATTAAAATGAATAAACATAATTAAATGATCAATTAAAACATTCATGCCTAATTAATGAATTTATAAAATAAAAATTCATAAAAATCACCCAAAAGATGATAACATGCATGACATACACTGAAAGTTGTCAAGCACTCAATATTCAATCTAATCGAATATCAATTTGTGCAAGCGATGCCTTATAAGTGAAAAATTAATTGCCTCATTTATGGACTTGTACAAAATTGAATTGATTTATGGCCATACATCTTGATCTTGAGATGGATGGTCACAAATCAATCTCCTCATTTTTACAAATATATAAATAAGAGGGTCCTCACATACCTTCAACAAGTTTCTTAATCCAAACTTATTATGTAGAAATCCAAAGATAAAGAATCATAATTAACACATGCCATAGCCAATTACCAAGGTGAATAAGGAGAGATGATGCATGCACACCATTGATGAAGATATTTTCCCATAAAGCTAATCACAATCCCCCTAGGTCAACTTGAAATTTCAATTCAAAATGAAGGTAAAGAGTGTTGTGCTTGTCATCGCATTGTTTGTTTCTTGCTTGTTATTTTCTCCCCCAAGTATATAGGCTTGGAATGCTAGTATTTGAAGTGTTTTTCATTGCTTTTCACTCTACTAATTCATAGATTAACATTATTCTCTAATTCCTTAATTACTAAAAACACACTCAATGGTACCACACACCCCACATTCATCTTAAGAGTGCTTTGGAACTCTTAAAAAATATTTAAAAAGATCATTTTAGATCTTATTTCTATATTTTTTGACTAATTTTGTCATGTTTTGATGACTGAAAAATGATGATTTTGCCATTGCTAAATGACGACATCATCATTTTCTGTGTCTTTTTAATTTTCAATGTTTCTCAAGAAAATGATGACTTTGACTCATGAAAATGATGACTTTATCCCTATATATTAGTGTGTAGTCATATAAAATGTGAAAATTGGTAGTTTGAGTGTGGCTTATGACACCCAATCCATAGGTCCATCTTGCATGCTCTCATGACCCTTCTAAGCATCTTTTCAAAGATTCCCAATCATCTGTAGGCTTTCGAGACCTCATTCCAGCTTAGCCAAGACCTTTTTTCCATGCTTATTCCATCCCCCCAAGTCCCATACCCTCAGGACAATAGCACCCAAGTTGGACTATAGCACTAAACTGCAGGGTGTCCCCTTTCTAGCACTTCTATCTAATCACATTTTGAGCTCAGATGACCATTTTTCCTCGATTCCTCTTCTTCATTAAATTGGCCTATCATGATTGCATTTGACCCATGAGCAATAGATCTCTATAAAATCCCATTCAAAGTTCATTTAGAAGGGTTGGCAATTATTTTCAAAAGCAAGCAAGGATACAAGTAAGACCACTAAGGAAGTCTTCCCTATTCTCTACATACAACCAGCCAATATAACCACAAACACATTCAAACCTTACAATAGTCCTTAGCCACCTCAAGCACACTTAGTTTAACATTTTTGCATTTTCATAACACTGTTTCACAAAGCACATCAAGTGGGAGAACTACATATGGCTTGATCCCTCTTCGAAGTATTGTTATGTAGGCAGTGTGCCCACATAAGGGGTGTGGATACATTTCAGTGCATCTTACACACACTAACCCCCTTATTTCTCCAAGTTTTCATTCAAGTTCAAACACAAGGAATACCTAAGGTTGGAAATTGAATCAACTCTACAAGGAGCTTCATTGATAGTCAAGACTTGAAATTTCATAGGTAGACTGATACAAGGATAGTGGAAAAAACTCCAAAAACTTAGATCTCTATGATCAGTTTGGATAAAAATGACAAGACCTATACTATAGCATTGGACCCTGAAGTGTCTTATTTTTGGTGCTCCTATCCTTTCATTGAATGAAATCTAGATCCTGATTTATGACAATGTCCCAATACCAACTTTTGTCTCAGCCGTCTTAGTCATATTTAAGCTAAGTTACATTTCTCCTCACTTATTACTATTTTTAAAAAGGTTAAAAATATATTTAAATTATACAAATTAGTAGCTTAATTATCCCAATATTATTTACTTGTTTAATTAACTCAGACCCTTAACTAAATTAGGAATAATACTCAAATATTCTCAAAAATGGTTAAATCATTTGGTGAACCTGACTTACTTCATTTATGCATAAAAACCCTAGAAACCCTACGGTAAATTCTTTGCTCATTTTTACAATATTTTTATGATTTTTTCACTTTCCTATTTAAATCAAAAATTCAATTTAATTTTTAAAATTCTATAGTAATTTTAAAAAATTATTTTTCTCCCAAACCCTAGTTGCACATACTAGGTCCCTTTAAATCATAAATTTTCTAATAATTTTTGGATTTTTTATTTGCATATTTAAATCATAAATTCACTTAAAATTTTAAAATTATTTAGTAATTTTACAAATATCAATTTTTCAAAACCCTAGTTTCATATACTAGGTCCCATTACTTTTGACGTATCACCTTACATCCAATTTAGATTTCACATTAAAAATAAAAAATGGATCTAACTTATTTCAAAACATTTCTTTCAAACAATAAGGAATTTATACTTGGTCCTATCATGTATATGAATGATGAATTTTACCATATGTTAATGCAAATATTCAATCTTTCCCTTTCATGCTTACTTTTCATAATATGGGATGATATTAAGAAAGTTATTGCCAAACATGTTAAGATCCCTTTCCTTCAAAGCAATGTTTACTTTTATTTAATACAAGGTTTCATTAAATACTTTCTCTCTCTAATGTGGAATAATTTTAAAGTCTATCTTTCTAAACATATTATAAATTTCATAACACAAGTCAAAGTTTTTTAATGTACTAATGCATAATTCCATGCCCTCTATCCCTTGCTTGCTATTTCTCATATGGAATGCTCTTTATAAACATATTGCTATACAACTTATAACTCTAATTACTTATTTAACATGTTATATCTCTATTATGTGTAATTCAATTAAGAAAAAAATCCTTACATACTTAGAGGATCCATTACATAAGCTAATAACCACATGTCAAGTTTTAATGTCATATCTTATGCACAGGAAATAATTTCCTTCTCCTCCTCTCCCCCAAGAGGGTGATAACTACTTTCCCTCTAACCAAATCCATGCTATCACCACTCCAAAAGGTGAGGCAGCCTATACTATTGTTCATAATCCATACATTCATCCTATAGCTTCTTCAAAACCTCTTCAACATATGTGCTTACATGTTCAATCAAAAGTAACTAGGGTTTGCACTTGTGAGACTTTAAGGGATCAAATCACCAGTATGAGCAAGTTAATTTCAGATTTAAAAATGTAGAATCAACTATTATATGAAAATATCAAAACATTGGAAAATCATATTATAATATAAAAACCTAAAAGGCACCTTAGTGTCAATCATGTATATGCACCTTCACATAGTCAATTGGTTGCAAGCAATGTTACATATCAAAACAAGAAATCACAACAAAGTAACTCTACAACTAGTGATTCAAAAATCATTCAAATATCAAATAAGAGTTTGATTGAGGTACTAAGGGAAATGATTAAATATAATTTGATCAAAATACCTCCTCTACATCCAGTGAGAAGATCTAGCTATTATTGTGAATATCATAGAATGCATGGGCATCACACAAATTCATGTTTGACATTGAAAAAACATATACAACAGATAATTGCTAATAAGGACCCTATATAAGGTAAATTAGTCAATCGATCCATAGTGACATAGGAACACATTTACAAAGGGTCAAATATAGAAATGGTACAAAAATGGTTACCAAAGCAAAACTCAAAACAATAAAATGGTCAAAAATCAAAATCAGAGAAGAAATAGTACCACAATCATAGGTAAAGCACAAAAAAGATGCAAAGCTAGCTCTCTGAAATGAGGCTCAACTTTCAAAGTAGTATGGGTTTGGTCAAAAATATCTACAATAGTTTGATTATCAAGGTCAAGGGTTGGGCAAGCATGCTCAAGGAATCACTACTCCTATTCCAATAGTTGATAATGTTTTTCACCAAGGTTTGGGATTTATTGAACATCCTAAGGTAAATCATTCACAAACACAATTTATCAAAGAAAAAGATCTAGATACAACAAAAGTCAACACTAGCATTCCATTTGTTCAAAATCAAGATGATAATGATGAGAAAAACAACATAGGTTATTATGATTTCCAAGATACCGATAATGAATTTGAATATTCAAAGTCATATTCACATCCATTCCCTCGTGCTTCATAATCATGCATGATTCCTTTATTTGATACAAGATACTATGACAGGGAGTCTCTTTCAAGACTCATTTGTTAATATCATTTCTTCTCAGTATTTATTGTACATAGTCTCCTTTATGCTTAATTTTACATAACTTATTTAAAAAATCCAAAAACATTGAAATAATTAAAAAAAACAAAAACATTTCAATTGTATGCATTATCCATGCTTTACATTTTTGCTACCAGGCTAGACTTACAATTACTATTCTATTGTATTATTTGTCAATTTATCTACATTACCATGCTTCACTTGATCTTCTTTGAGTGTGTGTAGTGACATCTAGATCCATGATTGCTTCACTCTACCCATTGAAGGGTCATCCTAATTCATATATTCGAGACATACATCGATATATCTACCCACTGAGGGCATCTTCTACATGACTACACCATCTAGGTTATTTCATTCCTACACCACCCACTCTAATTATCATGTTGATGTACATTATTTACTGGCTTACACAGATTACTCTATTGACATTTCACTAGTATATAACACTTGTGTATTTCTTAGTATCTACCTAGTATTGTATTCCATGTCTTGCATAATTTCATTTCTTGCTTTAATTAATTAGATTAGATTTTATTTCCAGTATATTTCATGCCTTCCTTTCTTTCTTTGCATAACTAGATGTGATTGTATTTCTCATTTCTTATTTTATCTCCTGTATGTGCCTTAGGAAATTTGCCAATGTCCTTTGCTTCTATTCTTGTGTGTGCCTGAGGACATTTGCCAATGTCCTTTATTTGTACTCTTCTATGTGACTATGGCTTTCACATCAACCTTACTTGTTTCTAGTTATATGTATATGTGGCATTTGAACATGCATTGTATGTTTGCTTTCCATTTTGAGTGACATGTGCCCATGTCCCTTATTTACTTAGCCCCTTGGTCACTCTTGTATGCTTCTTGCCTTGCATGCTTGTTTTTTTGTTTCTTAACTATTTTCAATTCCATAATCCACATCATGTATTATCTTTCTTCTTGCATGCCATGATGGATATCATGCTCCATCCCTCCTTGACAACTAACAACTAACACTTCCAATTCCAATTTAGTATAGTGCACATGCTATCACATTATTATATCTATCTAGGCACACTCCTATTTGATCTAATAATATCCAATACAAATCATGCTATATTTTGAAATATCCTTTTGATTATCATTGCTAAATGATGTATTTTACAACATAACACACTTGTAGGGATCTCTTTTCTTAGGTAAATCATTGCAAGGTCTTCATTCCTACCCTCAGAAGAGGGGACAACAAATATGGGTTTTGTCATAGAGATCAAAGCTCATACCATTTGAAAAAATAGTTTCCAGAACACTTAGAACAACAATCAGAGGTCAAACCAGGTAGAAAAAACCAAAAAAGTAGTGATGATTCTAGAATAGTTTTTAGTTTCAGCAAAGGAAAACAACACCAGACATGGACAATAACACTAGACACCAAGGTATCTTATTTTTTGCACTCTTGTCTAAATAGAAAAAAACCCAAATTTTATAGAAATAGGCAAAAAGGTAAGCTTAGCTACAACTTTTCACATAAAAACCAATTCAAATTCAATAGTTTCAGTATAGTTTTTCTCATAGAATCCAGATATAGGGGCATCATATGCAGAATGATGGCTCTCACTTTTAGTTTCAGATTAGGTATTTGGTTTAACTTCTAGATCAAAATCCATATTACATATACTAGTGATTGGGGGCAATGTGTGCAATACATTGGTCTTCTTTTCTTTTTGAATTTAGCATATTACCCAAGCATTATTATTAGTTGCATGCTTTATTCCATCTACAAGTGGTTGGCATCATTTTGGAGTGGATTTCATACAAGCCTAACCTCCACATTTTTGAGTGGCTTCCACATAAGCCTATTGTCCAGTTTTAGAGTGGATTTCATACAATCCTAATCTCTACCTTTTCTGAGTTGGCCAAGATTGGCTTAGTTTTGAATACAAATTTATATATTAACACCACATTGTCAGATTACAAAGCATTCATGGGATTTAGGAGCCACCCCATATGACACACATCAGTATATAGCTTCACTTAGTGGGTGACGATGGAACCAAAGGGCCAACCTTTGCATTCTTGTGCCACTCTCAAGGAATTGAGAACTCAACTCCATTTGTGATATTACTTTTGATATAACACATACCCAATATATCTAATGCATCCAACATCACAACAGGTTTTGTATTGGTTCGTGTACTCGATGAGATGTATTTGTTCCTTTCTTTTCCTCTCTCTCTTACCCAACTTTGCACATTTTTATTTTAGATATAACATATCTAGTAAGAACTAATATACTCTTTATTTTGATCTTATATATTCACACTTCATGACATGCTCTATCTATGCACACCCAACATCACATAGCTTCATGGGCTTCACCCTTATAGGTAGGTTTAGGTATGCTTTTTATTTTTCCTTTATCTTATTATTTCATTTTATTGTATCACTAGAATAAAGGGGGGGCAAATGTATTCATACAAAATGTGAAAATTGGTAGCTTGAGTGTGGATTATGATACCCAATCCATAGGTCCATCTTGTATGCTCTCGTAACCCTTTTAAGCATATTTTCACATATTCTCAATCATTCGTACACTTTTGAGACCTCATTTCAGCTTAGCCAGGACCCTTTTTCCATGCTTATTCCATCCTTCTAGGTCCCGTACCCTCAAGACAATTGCACCCAAGTTGGACTATAATGTTATACCCTAGGGTGTCCCCTTTCAATCACTCTTATCCAATCATATTTAGAGCCTAAATGACATTTTCCCTTGATTCCTCTTCTTTATTGTGTTGACCTAGTGCAATTGTATTTAACCTATGACCAATAGATCTCTATAAAAGCCCATTCAAATTTCATTTAGAAGGGTTGGTAATTATTTTCAAAATAAAGAAAGAATAAAATCAAGACCACTAAGGCAATATTCCCTATTCTCGACATATAGCCAGCTAATACAACCACAAGCTCATTCAAACCCTTACAATAGTCCCTAGCCACCTCAAGCACACCCAATTTAGCATTTTTGCATCCACATAACACTATTACACAAAAAAATCAAGTTTAAGAACTAAATATGGCTTGATCCCTCTTTGGAGTATTGGTATGTAGGTATTGTGCCCACACAAGGGGTGTGGATACACATTTAGTGCATCTTACACACACTTACCACCCCCCCCCTCTATTTCCAATTTTTCATTCAAATTTAAGAATATGGAAGACCTAGGGTTGGAGGTTGAATCAAATTTATAAGGATCTTCATCAATAGTCAATACTAGAAATCTCATAGGTAGACTGATACAAGGACAATGGACAAAACCTAGAAAACTTAGATCTCTATGACTAGTTTGGACAATAACGGCAGGACATAGACTATAGCTCCAAAAATTGAAGTGTCCTATTTTCAATGATCTTATCTTTTCACCGAAAAAAATCCATATCTTTATTTAAAATAGTGTCCTAGTCCTACATAGCCAATACCAACTTCTGTCTCAGTCGTCTTAGTCCTATTTAAGCTAAGTTACATTTCTCCTCACTTATTACTTTGCTAGATTAATTATCCAAATATTATTTACTAATTTTTTTTCTAAGAAAATATCAACTTTGTCTTTTTTAATCAGTGACTTTACCACTTTTAAGTGACGTATTCACCAATTTTTGTGTCTTCTTAATTTTGTGTTTTCAAGAAAATTGTGATAACATAAATTGCTAAATGACAACTTTGCTCTGAGACATAGATCCAAGAGCTCAAAAAATCCAATTTTTTTTGTTATCTTTGCAACTTAATCAACTCAAATGAATCCACTAGTTTTTTAATGTAGGGTATAAGGAAAAAATAAGAAGATTGATGCACTAACAAATCCATTTTACACTTTTTATTGAGTTTCAAAGAATTTTCACACTTCCATTTTGGTGCCTAAAAATTTTCCACAACAACCTTTCCCTATTTTTTAAGTTTTCAAATATTTCACTTAGTGCTTAAAATCAATCAATAAACTTTCAAAATTTTCATTTCCAAGTTTTTTTCAAAACATTTCTAATTTTGTGCTTAAAACTCTTTTACTTTAGCATTTATTTTGCATTTTTTTTTGTTTGAGTGTTGTTTAACAAAGTCATGTGTGTGCTCTCCCCTACTTAGGGTGACTCATAAACATGACTAAGTTACTTGTTTCCTATATCTCAGATTTTAATATGTGTATGCTCTCCCCTCATTTTGTTGAACGTGGGTGACTCAAAATTGGCTTTCTCCCTTTTTCTTTTCTTTTAGATTAGCGAGTAGAAATTTATCACCTCCTCACAAGTTCTCTAGGGGTGCATTGACCTAGGTTTTTATCTCCCAACATCGTACCAACCCAACTATCTAGTGGGATATACAAATTGAGCTTGTTATTTTATTAAAAAATGGTTGAGTAGTTAAACTAACAAGTTGAATGGATCTTTAGAGATTGTACTTACTAGACATCACACTTCACTAAGAAATTAATAAATGAAGTGGTTGAAAAAGGGACAAGACCTATTCTACTCACATCTATTTGACATATATTCTAAATTACCCTTTAGGGACCATCTAGAATACCGAAGTGATAATTTTATACTAAGAGACCCCACTTGCCATAGATTATCTTACTAATGTCTAGTTGCTTTGGCACTCTAAGTCCCATGCCACGTATAAGCTATTGAGAGATAGAGGGGGATAAAAAATCTACCTTAATGAACTTTTATTTATTGGATTAACACTTAGTTTATCTAAAGAATGGGTATATCAGTGGAGTTTGGTGGATGCAATACAACCTTATGTCAGTTCTTAAAATAGGAGCGTGTTCTTATGTACTTATTTATATGCGTGTTAATTTGAAAATTGATTTGAATAATAAAAAAATTACAACATCAAAACACATGATACATACACATTTTCACCAAAATTTTTTATGTTTCCCAATTATTTAAAACCATTTGCCTTTGTCCAAAGATCAAAAGTCAATTCATGATTTCATTTCTAGAAGATGTTAAATTAATAATTTTGGTCTAGACTATTTCTCATTTTGAGTCCATTCATAACCAATTATAAAGTCCCAAAATGTTGAGTCCAATTTGAACATAAAATTGTTACTTTTTTCACTTTAATCCATGATCCTTTGTTAAATTCCAAGTGCCTCTCAAACCATGTTTGAAATCCACTTTCAAGTCTAGATCTAAAGACAATTAGTTTATGCTTGAGTCTTGCCTATACTTTGACTTCTATTGTTTATTTTTTATATTTGTATTATGTTACTTGTGTTACATATTTTGAGCTTGGCTTATACCAAGTTCAATTTTCATTTTTTAGACCATTTTCCAAGGGTCGACTATGTTTTTTGTGTTAGTTTAGACCAATTCTCAATTGTTAGTTTTTAGGTCAAGTTCTTTTTAAGCCAAGATCCAAAATTTTAAAGAATTAGACCATCCTTTCCAAATAAAAATAACATTGATCTAACCATGCCTCAGTATACTCATAACATAGCTATGCATAACCCTTATTATGAGGACATCATCACAATTGCCTCTTTTGATTATGATCATTATGGTGATAAGGTAGCATACGAGGAAGATCAATATCCCACATATGTGGCCCATAACATAGGGAAAGGGAAAGACAAATTCATTCAATACCTCATGAATACACCCCTTAATCTAGGGTAGGAACAAGACCCATTTACATAGTACCTTACCAGCATAACACCCAATATGGAAATAGTCCAATAATAACAACCATAATTTATGACCATAGCATATAGTTCTAGTTATGATATATATATCTATTTAACATCCATATTTTAGATAATATGGATGAGATTTTTGTTAGATCATTTAAAGTAGGTGTTAAATTCCCACTTGATTTCCCACAAGAAAGTCTACATTGTTTGGTTAGAACAGATAGTAACACACCTTTCATCAAAACATTTGATCAAGGTTCCTCTAGTCAAACTCAGGCCCTTATACCAGTTATTAACAAAGAGATTACCACACTTGTTGAATGAAAGGGTCAAATTGATAACCAATTAGTGTAAATATAATAGGTATACCAAACTTACCTTAATTTAACCAAAAACTTTAATGCCATGAACATCCCAAATACATTGCTTATAGAGTTCAATCCATCGAGTGGAATACAAACTAACATGTTAGGATATTTTAATACAAACACATGTTGACTCAAACTACACTAGTTGTAGACATGTTCAATGTTATTATAAATGCAAAAGAATCAATGGCTTCTTTAGAAGACCTTTTTCAAAACATGGTGGGTAATACACAGATATCACCCAATTTTCACCAAGTTAAGTCTAATTTATAAAATAACATCACTCTAAATAGTTTTCAATAGATTAATCCTTCAAATACATCAATTAGACCAAAATAGTAGGGGGTAGGTACATCTAACTCATAACTACAATGTTTAACTATCCCTCTACAACCATTCACTTCCTCAAATATACTGCATGGAATAGGTAATCAAGCATAGTTAAATACCTTATCGTAGTAGGTAGCAACCAATGTTTCACCTCAATAGGTGATAACTAATAGCCCATTATAGTAGGTGATAACTAATACCCCACTATAGTAGGTGATAACTAATACCCCACTATAGCATGTGGTAACCAATGATCCACCTCAACATATATTGAAAAAAATTCCATCTCAATAGGTATTGATAAACATTCCATCTCAATAGGTATTGATAAACATTCCACCTCAATAGGTGTAGACTAACGTGACACCATAACAAGTGGTAAATCATCCACCTCAAATGTTGTCTAATAAAAAACATGCCTTTGTTAGTTAACAACATCTTATGGCTAGACAAAAACAAGTTCCCAACATACAACAAATGCCCAACATATAAAAAATACCTAATAGGAAATAGTTACCCTACATCCAACAAGTACCTTATATGCAACACGTGCCTAACACATAACAATTTTTGTAAAATTATTTTAACCAACAACATGTGCCTTTCATATAGTAAGGTCTGACTAATCATCAACATGTTCCCTTCTAAACCCACCACATGCAATTCAATCCCCAAAACTAAACACCTCTGTTTAGGCCACAATTCCCTCCAAGTTAAAGTCATATCATAAATCCCAATCAGAATGTTTACCAACAACACATACTATACCAACAATATAACCCTAACCAATGGATGTGTATTCTTAGTAGGATGACCAACCAAATGAGAAATCTATTGTATTCCACTCCTATATTATACCCAAGTCAAGGTAATCCACCTTAGACCACCCAACCATAGCCATTTATTCCTTATCTTACACCCCTATCCCAATAATTGCAACAAGTGAAGGATGTAATTTTGTCTCTTCAAACATGAAAACCTAGAAATAAATTCAAGTTAAATAAAATATGTTCATACCTATTCAATATAGATTACCTTAAAATACCATTTCCTTTGGGTTTTGAGATGCTAAAGTTTAAAAAATACAAAGGCAAAGGTGACCCAAAAAACATCTGAAACAATTGTATGTTACTTTCCAGGTAGTGGCCTTCAATAATATTTATTTTCTTTTCTTTTTTACTCATAGTTTAGCTTGACATGCCTTGGAATGGCTTCTCTAACTTCCAAATAATTTTGTGCCTGATTTTGATGACATTTTAGAGAAATTTGTGCAACATTTTTCATATAATCTTGAACATGATATTACCATGGTTGATTTTGGCCAATCTCAACAAAGGAGTGGTGAGAGTTTCTCAAATTACTTACAATGATGGAGGGAAATTACTAGACATTTTACACATAATCTATCAGACAAACAATTGATAGTTATATTCACCTGTAGATTATAAAGTGATGTATCGTATCACCTTGAGCTTTAGTGTGCCCACACATTTCAAGAAATTATAAACAAAGGCCTAAAAATTGAGAAGGCCATTATCAGTAAAGGAATAATCAAATTGTACCTTCCCAACTAGAAGCATAGCCAAAAATAGAATCAATATCAAAATCAAAGCCAAACCCCAATTCAAATGTAGGCTCTTACACACCCCAAAATAGTACTTATGAGAAGCCTAGAGCCTATAACCACAACAAGAACATTGTTGGTAATGGAGTTACTAAATCACATGATGTACAAATGGTGTAAACACAATGTATTCAACCAACTCCACTTATGAAACCGAATCCACATGTGCAGCCACTACCTTCTCCTTCTTTGCAAACACTTCCTCTAAGAAGAAGACCACCTATATATACAGATTTTAGTGGCCTTGGAGAACCACTTGAATCAACATTTCAAAAACTAACTTTTTCCAATGTGATTAGTTGGCCCATTCTAAAGCCTTTTCCTAAAGTTGTTTCTCTCCCCACATGGTATAAAGAGCATGGATTTTGTGAATATAATTGAGTCAAAGGGAATTCCATATGCTGATGCATGAAATTATGACACCTCTTTGAGAATATGTTGGAAAATGGAGAAATAGATTTGGATAATAGGTATTCTACTTATAATCAAAGCTTAGGTATTTATCATAACCCTTTTCCACAACATAATTCCAATAGTTAGAATTAAAAACAATAAAAACCACCACAACAACAACAATAATAAAAACCATAAAATAGTTGGAACCAAGGTCATAACTACCAATCTAATCAAGGGGCCTATCACACCATCACACATAACTATAATAAAGTTATAGGTATCATAGGTGGTCATACAACCATTATCACCATTAATCTTAGAGCAATAACCTATCACCCACAACCATTACCTAATATTACATAACCTGCTCCTTATGCTGATAATCTTCCTTTTGTGCATGTTAGTAACCAAGATCCTTAGTATCCAAGAATTACCATCCCAAACTCTTCTCTATTTTATTCTAGTTATAATGGTTAATTACTCAATCCAAATTGTGTAATCACAACTCAGTGGACTAAAATTATCGTTCAAGGCCCATAAGCTTCTTCTAGTAATGATCCCATCCAAACCCCCATACCATTAAGAAGCAAACCAATTACCAATACCAAGGATAAAATTTATGATATTTTGGAGCAACTATAAAAGACACCCACACAAATCTCTATCTTAGATTTGTTGTGTACTTCTAGTTTTCACAAGAACATCCTTATAGATCTTCTGAGCAATCCCAAGTGTAGAATGATATTACTCCAGACAAATTCTAATCCTTAGTAGGATACTAGTTCTTGGCCAACAACTTACCTTCGACCAAAGTGACATCTCATCCTTTGGCCCTCTACACAATAACCCTTTATATATTAAAGTTGTCATAACCCAACACCAAGTTAAATGTGTCCTCATATATAATGGCTCAGGCCTCAACATTATGTCTCTGAGGTTAATCAAGCATATTGGATACATGATAGATGACCTTTAGTCAAAGATAATTACTATCAAGGCTTATGATAATGAATAAAAAGAGTCACAGGGTATAATTTATTTACTATTTATCATTGGGCCTCTAACCCATGACACACTTTATCATGTTTTTGATTTAGAGTTATCATATAACTTGATTTTGGGCTGACCATGGATACATGATATTCATGTAATACCTTATACATTACACTATTATATAAATCTTCCCAATTTTGGGATGAAAGTGACTTCCTATAGACCTACATCCATATCAATTCTATAAGCACCTAGAAGCTGAATATAAGAGCTACAACTACCACTTTGGCCTAGACCCTACACCTAAAAAGGACAAATATGTACTCATTTAATTGTTAGAATCTAACTACATATACCCAAATCACTTTTCCTCCACTTCATCTAAGCCTCCTCTTGAGATAACCAATCACTTTTTTGTTTATAAAAAAGCTCCAGGTGAAAACCTCATGTGCAATACGTTTCACATAACTAAACTTCTAGAGGCCCCTAAATCCTATGGAAGACCTAAAGACAAATTTATTCATATGGAATAGTGTCAAAAAATAAAATCTAATGCCAAAATACCTATTATTAGTTCCTACCAAGGTAGGGAACTATAGGAATCGATTGCAATAACTAATTTTAGTCAATAGACCATTCAAAAACAATTATTTTTCATCAACAATGAAATTTTAAATGACTATCTTCATTTATGAGAATTTTTTGGATAAATAAAAATTATTCAAAATAATTTATTTGACATCTTATTGGTTGAAAATAATTTTTTGATGTTCTCTTCATACACAATTTTTTTAATTTTAAAAACAAAAATTTCCCTCATGACATGTGTGCATAAAAATTCTCTTAATGACATGTGTGCATGGAATTTAATAACTTACTCCATATTTATAGGACTAAATTCCACCTCATCTAATAAATTTAAGATGTGCAATTTTATCTACCATTTTGGTAAATGATAAAATGAGTGGTAATTTTTTAATGGTTCTACTATTTAGAATGCATTGAATATAGGGCATGATTCAAGTCAATTTTATCATCTATAGCACCTCCACTTTATCATGTTACTATCATACATTTCTCCAAAGGTCTAGAGGATGTAGGGATGGTGTCTCTTAATATTAAACTTTTATGTGTCTAAAAGCTAAAAAGTCATTCACCAATGGAGCTAAGCAAGCTTCTAAGATTATCAGTTTCTAATAGTGGCATAAGAAGTGATGACAACTTTTATCAGGCAAGTGTAACATTTATTTCATTAAATTTTATTTTAAATATGGATTTTAATTTAGTTTATCCTCCAAGTTTTATTTTTCATGCTAAAACTAATTTGAAATCCCAAAACTATCTATAGATACCTCATTATCTACGTATTTTGAAAGTGTATCCATTCGGATCCCTTGGGTTGCCCAAAATCTTTGGAAACTTATCCCTTTTGGATGATCTAGATTTATGCAATGGTAAGCTGAATAGCTTTCCATAAAGCTTTGGTCAACTTAAATCTTTGTGTCAGCTAAGATTGTCTACTTTTAGAGAGCTCACTTGCTTATCGAAAAACTTTGGAAACCTTTGTTCGTTAGAGGAGTTTGACTTAAGGACTTGTGATAAATTATAATGTATCCCAACCAACTTCATATAAATTTAGTGTTTACATTGGCTGGAAATATTTGGATGTTATTCTCTCATGAAATTTCCATCAAGTTTTGAGAATATAACTTCATTGAGAGCTATAAAAATAGGTTCCTATCATCAGCTAGAGAGCCTTCCAACTAAGTTCAACTAACTCAAATATTTAGAGTGGTTAGTTTTAACAAGATCTGATGTGTTGAAAAAGCTTCTCCACACCTTTGGTCAATTGAGCTCCATGAAGAAGTTGTATGTACAACATTATAGTATGTTGTGTTGCCTTCCTAAAAATTTTGGACATCTATAGTCTTTAGAGTATCTGAACATGAGCGATTGTTGAAGATTGAAGATGTTGAGTGATGATTTTGGGTTGTTACCTCATGTGGTTTCCTAACTATGATGGGGTGTGAGAGTGATAACTATTAAAATAAAGGTCTCTTTAAACCTTTAACTTTGCATATTATACACTATTTTTAACAATACATTTTGCAAACTTTTTGGTGGCCCTCTACAACTAACTTACATCATATTTTTCACTTGTCCTTTTTTATTTAATATGAAACCATTATCATTCAATGGTGCCCCAACACAAACTATTTACACAGTAGTCCTTATTCAAAGTGTTTGTGAGCATGAAAATTCAAACATTAAAAAAATAAAAATTTATATTTGTTTATTACATATTCAAAGTTTGATCATGTTGAAGATTTTACCTATATATTTTTAGTTCCTAGGAACTATAAAAATCAATTGAAGCAATTAAGTTTAGTCAATAGACCAATCAAAAATAATAATTTTTCATCAAAAATGAAATTTTAAATGAATATCTTCATTTATGAGAATTTTTTGGACAAAGAAAAAACATTAAAAATAATTTATTTGACATCTTATTGGCCATGTCAAGATGCGTGTGTTATGGCTATAATTTAACTTTTTGAATATGCACTTCTTAACAAGCTGGTTATTTAATATCTTAGCACTACTTTTTTTACAATTTTTTTTCTAGATGTTATACAAATAGTATATTCTTAAGTCCCACTATTAATAATTTTCTCTATTTATTATTATTAGTTTTATCATTCTATTTATTATTGTACTAAGTTTACATTACAAATTGACATGAAAATTTAACTTTAAACAATTTGAATTACAAAGGCATTGATTATACATTATGTATTACAATTCAATATAATTACGAACATAGATAATTATTTAACCATATAAAAATAGGAACTAGTTATAGATATAGATAGTTATTCAACCATAAACAATTGTCAATATTAGGAAGGAACTAGTCGCTATGTGACCCTTGTTTTCATACCAACCACTAGCCCAAAATAAGGCTTACTTACTATAGAGGATGATTCTTGGCTCTATAATGATGATTTAGTTGACTTCTACCAGATGAAAAAGTATCCCATCCCTAAGCAGATCATGGATGATCAAGCTTATGAGGGTATAGGCCTGAGGGCAAATCATCAAGGTACTCTTGAGCCTATCTCCATGACTAGATACAAATGAACTCATGGTATTGGACTTAAACCACCTAGGGGTGATCCCACGTATCTTATCCATGTTCTTACACTAATGACTAGTGACAATGATGCTGACAGTGATGTAGAGTTTGATTATAGTGTATACAAGGACTTATCCAATACCAATCTATTTGAACCTAATACCATAGGTACCATTATGCCTATTATTCCTCATTCCCCTCTTTTCCTCCATCATCTTCAACTCATATACTAGGACTAGTAAGGATCCACAATACCACTCGATGAGTTTGAAAATTATGAGGCCATTGGTGAGTTCATGGGCCTAAGAGATATTATTCCTATAGGAGACCATAAATAGAAGTTTTCTATCACATTGGATCTTTCTACCTATTTCAAAGAGAAGGTGAACGTCCTTAGCTAAAAATATAAATAAAATCAAACATTGAGGTCCCAAAGTGAAAACCTCTTTGAGGCACTTTTGGACTAGGGTAATAGTAAATAAAAAGGCCAGTCTCTTGGTGAAAACCTATTTTTAATGCCAATAGACAAGGATGTTCACCTTTATTCAAATGAAGATTAGGAAGCCATTAGTCACAAGATCATATTTGGGTTTGAGATCTGTTTAAAAGATCAACCAACCTTTGAATAGATTATCCATGAGTGTTTGGAGTTGTTTGTTACATGGCCCTTACCACCATACTATGATTTTGAATCATCCTATATGGGTGAACTTGATGAAATAGTCAGGTCAAAGGACTATAGTATTACCAATCAATTTATTTCCTTGTTAACTCTCCTTGAAAATGGTTCTAAACTCCTTATGGAGGATAATTCTAAAGTCAATATTGAAACATTGGCTGAGCCAAGGTTGATAAAACTATGTGTATCCCTCATGGAGGAGGAACGTGAATTCCTTACTATTATCCTTAGTAAATTCATTTATATTTTTTCATGGGTCTATTATGATATGTGAGGATTGGATCCCTCCTTGTTTATGCATCATCTTATAGTACATCTTGATGCAAATTCAATTAAGCAAAAGCTAATAAATATACACCTTTGTGTTACCATTTTAGTCAAAAATATAATTATAAAAACTCCTAGAGGTGGGATACATTCATTCTATCGACTATTCTAAGTGGATCTCAAACATTGTGTCGATTAGTAAAAATCTAGGGGACATAATTTTTTGTACTGATTTTTGAGACATCAATAAGGCTTGCTTAAAATATGACTTTCCTTACCTAATATCAACATGATTTTAGACTCCACAGCTAGATATGAGATGTTTTATCTTACGAATGGCTTTTCAAGGTATAATAGATTAGGATCACACCAGAAGACCAACACAAAATAACATTCACCACTATTTGGGGAACATTTTGTTATCAAGTAATGTTGTTTGGTCTCAAAAATGTTGGGGCAACATAGCAACAAGCCATGATAGTCATTTTTCATGATATGATGCATGATATTTTCAATGACTATGTTGATGATATATTAGGTAAATATAAGACCCATGTAGATAATCCAAAAATATTTCAATTTTTTTTTTAAAGACATCATGAGTACAAGGTCAAGCTTAACCCTAAAAACTATGTCTTTGGCATCACTTTAGGTAAATTGAGAGGCTTCATTTTATCTCATAGGGGAATTGAAGTTGATCAAACCAAGGTTAAGGCCATTATTGAGATGCCACATCCATCTAATTTAAATTAGATCCACATTTTGTAGGGCAAGATACAATCCATCAGATGCTTCATTTCATAATTGGATGATAAATACAATCCATTTACCCACTTGTTGAAAAAAGGAACCACCTTTTCATGGAATGTTTATTTTCAAAAGGCCTTTGAAAAACTAAAGGAATACTTGACCAATCCACCTATTTTATTACCATCAACACTAGAAAATTTTTTACTTCTATATTTATCTACAACTAAACATGCCCTATGGGCACTTTTAGCCCAACATGATGGGTAAGGAAAATAAAATATAGTATACTATTTGAGACACACATTATTCAAATACGAGAATGACTATATGCCAATAGAGAAAGCATGTTTGGCCATGATATTTATAACCCATAACTTGTATCACTAAATGATTAATAATAATACCATCATCATCAGCCAAGGTAGATCTACTCAAGTATCTACTATCAAAAATTAACTTTACAAGGCCACATGGATAAATGAATCATGCTTTTAAGTGAATTTGAGATTGAATATTTTAATCAAAATTCCATCAAGAGATAGGTACTTACATATGAGATTGATGAAGCTCCCCTTTCTAACACTCAACCACTCACTTTTAGTTCTCTAGATGCGTTTATCATGATTGTAGTAGAAACACCTCTTGAAACACAACAATGGAAACTTTATTTTTGTGGTTCCTTCACATCTCATAGATCGAGAGTAGGAATTATATTCATAACACTACAAGGGGATCTCATTCCCAAGTCCTTTCATATCACTTTTCCTTGTACTAATAACATGTCCAAATATGAAACACTCATTATAGGACTTCGCTTAGTGGTACAATGGAATATAAAACACTTGATGGATCATGGAGACTCTCATCTATTATTAATCATGTCACAGACCAACTTTAGACCAAGGATGAGAAGCTTATGCCTTATAAAGGCATGGTATATACTCTCAAACAATAAATTTCCCATATTCAATTTGAGCATATCCCTCATGCTAGTAATAAAATAGTGGATGCCATGGCCATGATTGGTTCTATGATATAGATCATAGATAAAGCCATAGATTATCAATTCCTTGTTGACTGTCTTCTAGCACTTGCTCATGAACATTTGTATATCAAAATGATTTGTGATATTATTGGTCCTAGTTCTTATTAGTATTCTAAACTGTATAATTAACTTCATGACCAAATCATCCCACCTAACCTTTATCATAAAAATAAGAAGGCCTTCATCCATAAAGCCTCTCATTACACATTACTTGGACCCACACTTTATTATAGAAGCTATGATGGAAATTTGCTTCATTGTTTAACTTTGATAAAATATGTATTATCACTGAGGGAAGTTCATGAAGGGGTTTATAGTTCCCACACCATTAGGTCCATCCTTACCAAAAAGTTACTATGTACTGGTTACTATTGACCAAATATAGAAGTAGATGCCACTACGTATGTTAAAAAGTGTGTAAAATGTAAGAAGCATGCTAATCTATTACACGCTCTATCCTAAACACTCAAACTAATGACTACACGTTGGCCATTTTTAATGTGGGGACTTGAACTCATATGAAATATTAACCCTACATATTTATATGGCCATAAACATATCTTTACCACCACTAAATATTTCACTAAGTGGTTCGAATCCATTCCCCTAAATTACATGATTGATAAACAAATACCCAAATTTATTTTCAATCACCTCATCTATTGCTATGGCATTCCCTCTGAACTTATATATGATAATGGTGGTTCATTTAAAAAAATAAGGATGTCAAATCCATTTGTTCCCAATACCATATTACCCAACATTTTTATACTTCATACTTTTCACAAGTCAACATCTAAGTAAAGGCATCTAATAAGACCATTGTAAAGATCCTTAAGACTATCTTCAATGATGTTGGCCTTAATTAACACTTACAATTATTCCAAGCTCTCTAGGCTTACCATACCAATTTTTTCACTCCAATAGGATCCACCTATTACTCCTTAGTCTATGGCACTAGGGCCATTCTTCATGTCGAGGTCAAGTTGCCTTATCTATGCATTTCACTAAAACACATCCTTGATGATTGGGATTATAGAGTAGCTTGTTTGCAAGAGCTAAAATTACTAGATGAAAATTGAATGAAAAAATTGAATAGCCTTCAACCATATCAAAACCTATTGTGTAATCAATATAACATGTGTGTCCTTCAACCATATCAAAACCTATTGTGTAATCAATATAACATGTGTGTCAGGCACACATAATTTGAGCTTGGTGATCTTGTCCTCAAATAAAATAAAATAAACACCAATGCTAAACATAAAAAAGGGGATAATTTAATCTTGACTAGTTAGGGCCCTATATTATTAATGCTAACTATTGTTCTGGGGAAAATAGGTTGGCTACAACCTAAGGAGATGAACTTGATGAACCAATGAACACAATGCATCCCAAGTGCTTTATCTCTTGAGTGACCTGAAATATTATCTATGAGGATCACTTACTTCATGTCATACCATATCCGTATTTATACCATGCCATGTTAATTTCTTGCTATGCCTTTCTTATTTACCTTAGTTTGTTTGTCTTCTCCCATTACCCTTTTGATATTAGTTTTGGTCCATTATTACTTCAAACAATGTCATTGGTTGGATCCAGACATAGTTTTGGTAGAAAATTCAGATTGGGGACTCTTGAATGCATTATTTAAGTAATAGTTTCTTCAAGTATTATGACAATGATCCTAGAAATTTCATCCTTCACTTTTTCCAAGTTCATATATCCTTCATGTATTATGATACCTTATCATGCCATTATTTTATATTTGTGCTATTTTCCCATTCACATGCTTATTATTACTTAGTCAGATCCCTTGTTGTAGGGTGAACTATAGTATCTTGAGGTCCATTTGGACTATGTAGGTAGTGCTCAATGTTTTATGAGGTTAACTAAACCACCCTTATTTCAATGGTCTCTCCATTTTGTGAGAAATCTTTGCCTTCTGCTCTCATCATTTTATGAGCAATCTAAGATAATGCTCCCACTATTTTTTTATTAACCTAAGCCAATACTCTCACCATTTTATGAGTAACCTAAGCCAATACTCTCACCATTTTATGAACAACCCAATATAACAATCATTAGAATTTTGTGAGTAACCTAAGCTAACACTCTTATCATTTTGTGATTAACATAAATCAATTATCTCATTATTTTTTGAGCAACTTAAGCCAATGCTCTCAGCATTTTGTGAACAACCTAAGACTAATACTCCCACTATTTTGTGAGTAACCTAAGCCAGCACTCTCATAAGTTTTTGAGTGACCTAAGATAATTATTTGAATATATTATAATCAACCTAAGCTAATGTTCTCACCATTTTATTATTAACCTACGATAACACTCTCACCATTTTATGAGTAACCTAAGCTAACACTCTTACTTTTTTACAGGTGACCTAAGCCAATGATCTCAACATTTTGAAGTAACCTAAGATAACACTTTACCATTTTGTGAGTAACCTTTACCTTACACTCTAACCATTTTTCAAGTCACTTTTGTGGTTATTGTGTATTTGAAATTGATGCACTAATGAACCCTCAACTTCTCTTACTCTTTCCATTGTATCTCATGGAATCCATTGTGTATCTATGATGTAATAGTCTCTCAAGTATGGGATGTCTAAGAAAGGGGATTACTTATTGCTTACACTTTCATGAAGAATTTACCTTAGTAGGTTTTATAATCATTTGTTTTGGAATAAAATTCTCTTGTTCAAATGGATGTTCATATGCAATTCTAGGAATTATGATGATCATGTTGGTATGAATGTATTTAATATAATCATGAACTATGGAAGGTACCACACAAATTTTATGTATCCAAGTTCATCCCAATAACATATCAAATATGCTCATGTATAGTATAACTAATAAGATAATGACCACATGTGTTGGGCTAACCTATAAAGGTAAGTCAATCTCACCAATAACCTATTGTGAGGTCCCATTGAATGTTTTAACCACTTTGGTTAAAGGATGAAAATCATCATGTGTATATTCCAAATTCACAATTAATAACATGGTGTAAATGTTTTTTTTAGAACCATTATAAATCATAAAATTTTGAATAGGCTAGTGATCAAGATATGCTCAAATAAATAATGAATGAATATCTAAGTCATCATTTACAATATTAATGTTATCAAAAGTATTATATATTATTTGAACCATAAGAGGTTATGATATGTATAGGTAATAATAATCCCATATAATGGGTGAAATAATGTAGTAGAGGAAGATGTACATTAAATGCCATTTTCACTTCCAGATTATTTTGAGAATTATCTTTTAATGGATTACTAAACATATTTTGGTTTTGATGGTTGCCAAGTTGTGACCCTGAATCTTTAGAAGGACCATCAAATGTAGGTTTTTAGTTATTGAGAATGTTTTGTATATTATGCTTCAACATATAACATTGGTTATTATAATTCCCAAGGCCATGGTGATAGTCACAATAAGCATTGGCATCATATCTATAATATACCTAGGGAGGGATAGATTAGTAGTATAACTAGTAGAATAGTGAATAAGTAGTTTGATACCACATGCTTAATAACAAGGAGTTGGGTAGATAATAAATAGTATAAATAAAGGGGAATGGGATAGTTTAAGGCATCCAAGAAGTCATTTGTAATTAGAGCTTGCTCTAATAAGAGGTTGCTCCCTCAAAGTGGCCCACGATACAAAGTTATTCCTTCCATAAAAGGAATTATGTGTGTAATCATCTTGTTTATCAATATATGAGTGATTTATTACCATTTAGTTATTTTTATGGAATAGGTTCCTCACATTGGTATCAAAGCACTTTCTTAGGCCAATTTTTTTTGTTGTAAGAGAAATTGAGATTAGCAAGATATTTTTTAGTCATTTAGTTTTGTGTAGGAGTTTTTACAGAGAGATTTTTGAGTGGTATTATTTTTTAGAGTTGAGAGAGGAATTTTTTGGATATATTGGGAAATTATATTTGTTAAAATGTAGGTTTTAAAAATTTAGTTGGATATATGAAGCCAAAATCTACCAATTCAAAGTGCAGATTTCTATTTTTTCTCAAAACAACTTGACTATTCTTCTACATACTACTCTCACACAGTAATGAATCATGCCAAAAAAATTCTATATTTTGTGAACCTCTATCTAATATTTACATAAAATTTTCAAATTTTAAGTTCCATTAAGTATTTTAGAAGTTATCTAAGATTTAGTGACTACCTATATTATCTTAAAAAAAATTTATTGAAGTCTTTGTGTAAGGATGCATTTTTGATTGAAGCCAACATCCAATCAATTATAATCATGGTTATTCATATTTTATCTAGAGAATTGATACAAATTATCTAAACTAGAATATTCAAAGAGTATTAGATAGAGTTTAACAAACTTGTCAATCTACTTGATGACCTATCTGATTATTTCTATCGAAGATGCTTCATCAACAGACTTTAGGATGAGATTTGAGTAGAGGTTATAATGTTGCAACATCAATCTCTGATACAATCATAGGGCTTATATTTTTTTTAGAATATTGCATCACTTGTCACTATCATCCCCAGACACTCAATGAGCCCAAACAAGACCTAGATGCATCTCAAACACCTCCACCAAAGCCTAAGCAATCACCAAAAGTACCTAAGCAAGCTATCAATAATCATAATTAGGTAACCAACATGCATGAGAGGGACACCATAGATACTAATAAATGAATTAAATCTTCAAATATATCATATAAAATGATAAGGTGGATAGTATGTATCCTCTATTGGCTTATCAGGTTGACTATTTGGAGCACCCTTGCTCTCATTTTGAGGATATGATCATCATGCTTCAAATTGCACTTCAACCTTTAGTTATAGTGCTCATGTTCACCCTTATAATGTACATGTTCATATCTGAGCATAGGGGAAAGAAGTGGAAGTAAAAAAAGACACATGGTTGTGCCTCTATCTGGTCTTTAACTTATTTTCATATGTAATGTCTGGCTTTCATTTAGTCCTCCTATTTCTTATCATGTTTCAAGGGTGAAACATATTTAAAGGATATGGAATGTAATATATATAGATAATGATAGATTAGTAGTATACATATTAGAATAGTGAATAAGTAGTTGAATACACATGCATAATAATGAGTCAGGTAGATTAACATAGTATAAATAAATGGGCAAAGGTCATTGTAATGCATCAAAGAAGTTATTTTTGATAGATATTACTCTAAAAGGAGGTATCCCCCTCAAAGTGGCCCATGATAATAAGTTATTCCTTCCATAAAATTAATTGTGTGTGTAATCAGTTTGTTTATCATAAATGAGTGATTTATTATCATTTAGTTATTTTTAGGAACTAGGTTCCATATCACTTGCCACTTCAAAGGGGCTACCTCCTTTGAGCAATGCTCAATTACAATTCTTCTTCTTTGATGCATTAAAATATCCTTTGCCCATTTATTTATACTATCCTAATCTACCCAACTCCTTATTATTATGCATGTGGCATTAAATTACTTATTCATTATTCTACTAGTTATACTACTAATCTATCCCTTCCTAGGTATATTACAATATCCATGAGATAACATCTACATATCAACCTCTATGCAATGAGGGAGAGATATGAGATGAAATTATACAATATTATTAATTATTTAACTAGAGACTTGGGTAATCATGTAAATTATATCCTTGGTGCATTGGATAATACAAGCCAATTAGGTTTTTGTGACATTACATTAATTTTTATAGTTGTTTCCTTTTTTAGGTTCGGTAGGTTTTACCTTGTAGATTTTTTTGATATGAAACTTGGTATTGGATTTAGTTGGTGTGTTTGATACATAATTAAATTTGTTCAATGAAATATGTTTCATTTCATGATATCATAAAATATGGCATAAGTCATAAAATATTTATTTATTTTGAAAACAATGGACTCATGTAATGGAGAAAGTAAAATTTGCTTTAATATGTCTTAAAGATATTTATCTACCATTTGGTTTGTCATTTTTGCCAACATTGTCTTTTACCTCAAGACATATTAATTGATAGGTTTATTAGTTCCTTGTTTAATTTTTGTAATTTGGGCATTGATACCTTTTTTTAGTAATATTGATAGAGAAGTGTGCTAAAAATTGATTCACAAGAGGTTTGAATGAATTTACTAATTGAATTGGTAAATCATAGAACCATCTTAGAGCATATTAATCGGGGCTCCTTGGAAATAATTTAGTCAAAATTTTATCATTGGAGGCATAATCAATGCATGCCACGTAGAAATACTGAAGATGTTATTTAGTATCGCCCTTACCATCATAAAATTTGATTTTAAGTGAAACAAAACTAGTTGACAAGGGGTGAAAATATATATCAAGTGCAAGAGGGTTATGCAACACCTCTTGTGAATCAATAAGATAAGATGACTTCATATAATTTTGAACAATATTTATAACCTTAGCATGAAATTTTTTTATAGTTTGGACAAGATATTTCACATGTTGATCATTAGGGTTTGAATTTTTAGAAGTCACCAAAGGAGGTGTACCCATGGTTTGAGTATATATGGTCATTAAAATTGGTAATTGATTTGAAGTGTTAATGGTTCCCATAGATGATGCAACAATATTAGTATTTGTTTTGAGAAACAATGGTGTAAACACATAATCAATGTCCTGATTATATGTTTGAATTGATGATGTTCTCAAGGGGAGGGTTATTGGTATGGAATAAATTTATTAACACCTAAAGGGTCACCATCACTTGGAGAGGATGCCTAGTTTTAACATGTTTACTAATTTCATCTCTTGTAGCATATAAAAATACATCCATTAAGTCCTTTTTCTTATTGATATGAGTGACTAATGATTATTTATCTTTCATTTTAAAGTGGGTTTTTTATTAACGTTTTCCATTTCTTATAAATGAAAATTCATAATTTGAAAAAGTAATTTACAATAATTAGAAATTAGAAATTAGAAAATAGAAAACCCTAGGTCAATCTAGTGTTTGGAGACTAAATGCTAGGATCAACAAATGTTTAAGCCTAAATTTAGATAAACATGGATACCATTAAGGGGATTATATTTTATTTTACATAAATATGGTGAACTATTCTAATGAGAAGGAAAAGTAATATAAAACTTAGATAATAAGTATTAAGAATTTATATAATTGAGATTGTTAAAAATAGTAAAGTGCATTTATTGATAGACATTGAAATAAATTGGAAAAAAATGACAGTTGGTTTATTGTACACATGTAGAGATGGGTAGGAACATGTTGGTAGTGTAATATAATATGATCCTAGAACATTCATCAAATTCTTGAAATATTCTTTCCATGGCATTGAATGCTTGTGTTGGATCTATATAATTACGTTGATTTAGGTGTCTAATATTGATACAGGTGTCATGTATGGAATATTTAATAGATATTGAAGTAACCAAATAGATAATTATATGTTTTATATCACATTTATTTTGATGTCTTCAGATTGTGTGTGCAAGTTGTCTTTCTTTATCAAATGATCAAACCCTAACTCTTTACCCTTAGAGTGACTATGGGAAAAAAGGGTTAATGGGCTCATGATTTTAAGACACCTCAAGGACCCCTATATAAATGGGTTTTGCCTACATATATAATACTCCAAATAGGAACTTAGACTTATGCATTTATCCCCTATATGTTGACTAGTGTGTGCATAAGAGTGCAATGTGTGATAACCAAAGACATGTAGTGACATAGCTTGTAACATGGAAACCATGGCTCATGGGTTACTCCTTGAATACTTAAGACCTATATAAATACTAATCCTATGATTAATATATAAATAGGGATGAATAGGGTAGGTTTTCCCACTTAAATTATTGATTGTGTACTTCTTCGTATATGGCCTTTTGAATTGTATGTGATTTCCAAGTGATTTCTACATGTTGAATGAATGCGGGTTGATATTGTATATATATCAATCCATTTTATAAATATCTCACATTAAATCACTTAATTAAACCTTTAAGATACACTTATTTTTTTAAATTTGATGAATTTTGGGCACGGGAAACTTTGTAGGAAAAGTGGACACTTACATCGATGCATATATCTAGCTAGGATGAAAGTGTATAAGAAATAAGAAAATAGGTACATGTTCAAAACTAGAAGTGAATGATAATAATTAAGTTTATAAATTTTTGCATAGTATAGAAGGCCTGGTCATTAAAAAATAATTATTGGACTAAGATATAAGAAATTAGGCACAAATAGATAGTTAACGTGATCCTTTCAATAGTGGGCATGTCTAGAACTAGAAGGTATAACCATGATAGGTATTTTCTAAGTGTACAAGACTAGGGTACTACATAATTCATATTTTAGTATTTAAAATAAGCTTACATTAGGATATTATTGGAACATTTTCCATTCACATTAGGCCTTTTATACTTGGTTTTTATTTCCCATGAACACCTTTAAATATATCATTGTCTACCTTGAGAACCTCCTAAGTGCCTCACAATTAATATATGTCTATGTTTTATGTTTTTTTCTCTCTTGAATGCTTTTGTAATAGTTTTAAAGTTTTTTTTACCTTAGTTATATGACATGAAAGTGGTTTTTGGGTCCTTTTTGCCATTATTTATTTTGGGTTCTTTTTGTTATTATTTATGTTTGCATGTGCCTTGAATTTTAAATTTCACATATTTCTATGGTTGGCCTACACATGAATGTATCCCAATTAGAATTCAAATATTTTTATACATACACATGTACCCTAAGGTCCTAATTATTCATGTCTCCTAATAATCAATCATTAACAAGTGTTATATATATCACACACTCTACCTTAATCCATTTTTTACATTCTAAGGCTTGTGGTTGCATACTTGTAATAAAAGAGAATTTTATTAGTGATAGATTTATTTTATGAACTCACATCTCCTAAGGTGGGAGTTATATACACACAATTTATTGATGATATACATGATTTTTAAGTGCCAAAATGTAAACATGTTACAAATCACAAGATGAAGACTGACTAAGGTAGTCCCCTCACCCAAAACACTATTTGTTTGTATTCTTAGTGTGGAATTGAGCTCAAACAAAGAAGGAATTTTGGCATCTACGTGCATCATTTTTCTTATTAGAAAGAGGTTTGTGGACATCTATGACCCAAAAATGATTAAAGTTTGTTTCAGATTCCAGGGATCTACACAATGATTTTTTTGGACTTTGTTAATTGTTGTCACAAGTAATAGCCATTATCAGGTGGTATGAAAATGGTCACTATATCTATTGGATTGTATGAAATTTTTCATTAGTTAATATCAGCTCTACCTTCTAGAATTTATTCTACACTATTTTAAAACTTTGTTACTAGTATTATCATTCTTTGTCAGAACTCAAGTATGTTATAAATTAGATACACATCTCACCATTTTTATAATTCTAATTTTAATTATCAATGTCTCAAGGTTATTTCATTTCACATTGATATTTGGTCTTTATTTATTATTTACTTTATTTAGATCAAACTTGAGCTACCCCTTTCCTTTTATGTGATTGGTGTAGAGTTTTGAAAACTTGTGCCCCATCCACATAAATTTTTTTAGCTATATTGATCCTTTAGAACACTCAAACCTTAGGATTTCATAATCTCTTTCCCTCTAGATTTTGTTCTTTTTATTTTAAATTAAAATTTTCAAGGCTTTTGTTTTCTACTTATGATATCATTAGCCCTAGATTATTTCATGTTCTTTATGTTTCCATCTTATTACCATTTAAAAAGATAATTCTAAGACATCTACTATGTCAAGTGTTAAATTAAGTGATCAACATATTGAATTGGCTAAAATTAATTTTCTTGGTACTTGTGCTAATTTGAGAAATAAAATGGTGAATTTTGATGACATTTATACTCCCTATACTGATGATGATAAAACATGTGACTTGAGTGATGAAACTACATATATTGTAATTGATAATTCTTGTGATGCTAATATTTTAAATGATAATTCTACAAATGATAACACTAAGGATGACTATATAGCCAAATTTATATTATGATTAAATGTGAGTTATTTATGTATCTCTAGTAACAAATCATAATATATATAAATTTAGCTAACGATTTTGTATCTTAGGATGTACATTTTGAAAATGAATATTTTAATGATTTTATTCCACCTACTAGAGGTTTTCCTTCTACAATATGGAATGAATCTATTGTACCTATTGCTCCTACTTTTGTCCCTATGCCTACTACTTCTACTCGTGTTACCATGAATATTCCTTATTGGATTAATACTTCTTTTTTGTCTCCTACTATTTCGTGACCTTCTCAACCTACTTAATAATTTCCATAAGTTAGTCATGGTATTTCTAAAATCAATATAGTGACTATTCCCACACATAATCATTTTACTTTAGATCCTACATCTCAAGATGCATTAAATCAACAAACTATTCAAAAAATGCAAGTTTATATTCAATAACTTTCTCAAGGAGCTCAAAAATCAAGTCACATGTCAGATTTCATGAGATATTACACAACATATTAGCTTTTGAGGTAAATTTATACCTTTTACCTATTGGTTTCATTATTCCTAAGTTTTAATTATTCAATAAAAAGGGTGACCCTTCACATCATATTAGATCTTTTAATGCTTCATGTCTTGACTTTATAAGAATTATAAATTATTAACTAAGATCTTCCATTAAAGTCTTAAGGATTATACCTTCGGTTTTTTTACATTTTACCATCAATATTTGTGCATTATTTTAATTATTTTTCAAAAGTTTCTTAGCTCATTTTCTAATTTATCCAAAAGGTCATGTTTTCATAGCTTGTGTAACTTAAACAAGGACCCTATGAGAATATTATTGAGTGTTTACATTATTTTTGGTTTAGGGATAATTACCAGTTTAAAAATTCATATAAACTATGGAAGAATTTAGATCTAATGTATAATAATCTAAATGGGTAATCAGGTCTAAAAATACACTAAAAATAGGAACAAAAATAACAAGGAAATAATTTAAATAATAAGAACAATGAAATGATGAAGAAGGATAAAATTTGACACATCTAAGTTATTCTCTAAATTTATGAATATGAATATAGGATCTATAGATTATTGTTTTTTTTTGTGTCCAATATTAATATCTAAATATATTGGGTTAAATTCTACATCGTTCTAAATGTGTAAATTTCAAATTTGGTGGCTTGATAAATCTAAAACAAATATTTATATCAAATATATACATGTGCCTCAAATCCATCCTCTACTCTATTTATGATTTCATTTTTTAGGAAATTACATTATCATATGTCATTTAAGGTTATAATCAATATGTAGAATTGATGGGTAATACATGAATTCTATGTGTTTCACTTATTTACCTATCCCTTAAAAAAATAATGGGACAAGTTTATGCAAGGTTAGATGACTTGGTAAAACTCTTAAGGAGTTTTAGTAACATATCTCAAATGTTCAAATTCATAGTCAATGTAGTTCTATTGTGCATGTGAGTGAAGTGAAATTGAGATAAAGGACCCACCTTATCTCAATAGGTAAATTTGATGTAATTACATGAAAATTTTATAAATAATCTTTTGGTACAAGTTGATGAAGGAAAAAAATTAAAGATGATGTAGAATGTTGTTTGGTTCAATGTACTAGATCTATGGAAAATTTAGTAATAGATTAGACTAGTGAATGAATCAAAATTGAATGAAGTAGATCCCATTTTACTTTGGTTGGTAAAATTATTGGGATTGATTTATATATAGAAGGATATATAGGAAATGGTCAACCATGGAAAAATGCAATAACAAAAATCAATCATGCAAAAAAATAGGCCAAGATGGAATGACCTAAAAAAATAGAGGGGATCATTTTGGAAGACCTCCAAATATGTATGGTATAGATTAAAAAATTTACAAATCTAAACAAATAAAAATTTATGCTTAGGATGGAATGAAGTTGATTTAAAAATGGATGATTAAGACCCAAAGCTAATAAAAAATGAATATGAGACTATCAAGATGAAACAAGTTTGAATAGAGTATAGTGTGGGATGTAATGTGTCTAAAAATAGCCAAATATGTAAAAGTGGACAAAGTGTAATAAATAGAGATAATAAAAAATAAAAAATGGTATTGTACCAAAATTAGTTGTCTACATAATGCCCTTACTTTATTTTTCATATGTGATGTGAATACACATGTACATCAAAGTAAAATAATAAATTGAAACCACACACTTGCACTTACCTAGGAAAGGATGGATGAAGTGAATAAATAGAAAACTCCACCCACATGAGTTTCCTTTTCTTGTTAAATTTGGATTTCTTATGCAAAAAAGTGAAATAAGAAAAATTCCATAACATGTATTCAGACATAGAGAAAAGACTAACAATCTAAACATAAAATTAAATGAGGCTTAGGAACGAATAGACCTAAAGTATGCAAACCACACTCCCATAAATTTAAAATAAAACCTTCTCAAAATATACTACTACTTGTTTGAGTACTATAATTTTCTATGTAAGTTTTGAAAACTATAGTCTACTTATTGATTAGGGAAGAAGATATTAGGCAATATTTTTATGCTCTCATTTTTCTCAGTATTGAAAAAATTGAATGTAAAATAGTTAGATATATGCCCCTTTTTTGATGTGATGTATTTTAATACTAGTTAATTCAATCACTCATCTCAAAATAAATTGTTGTATCAACTTGTGTCATCAAGTAATATAGCTGAAGAAATTATAAACCTTGAATAAACAAATGTGCATAAGCATCATAAAATATTATCATGTAATCCTTAATAGTAAGATGAAACCTTATGTGAGGATGAGAGAGAGGGAGGAAACAACATGCCCCAATGTAAGCTCCATATGTGCTATATGTACATGTATATGTTTATGTATATACAAACATATACATATACATACATACAATGTGTGTGTGTGTGTAAACACACACACACACACACACACACACACACACACACACACACACATACATATGTATATGTATAACCTACATACATATATGTATATGTATCATATGTGTGTGTATACATGTATGTATGTGTGTGTGTGTGTGTGTGTATATGTGTGTGTGTGTGTACACACACACACACACACATACATACATGTATACACACATATATATATATATATATATATATATATATATATATATATATATATATGTATATATATATATATGTATGTATGCATGTATGTATGCGTGTGTGTGTGTGTGTGTGTGTGTGTGTGTGTGTGTGTGTGTGTGTGTGTGTGTGTGTGTGTGTGTGTGTGTGTGTGTATATATGTGTATATGTGTGTGTGTGTGTCTGTATATATATATGTATGTATGTATGTATATGTGTACACATATACACACATTGCATATATATGTATATATATGTACATGTATATACATACATATATATGTGTGTATATATGTATACACCTACACACATACATATGGATATATATCTATGTGTGTATACATACCACACACACACACACACACACACACACATACACACACACACACACTTACATATATACATGAATACATGTACACATACATACATATGTATGTATGTATCTGTATATATATACACACACATATACATATGTGTGTGTATTCAAAATAAAAAGTTTAGGTTAAATTTGTGAAAAGATACAACTAGTAAAAAATCCACATAAGATCTGGCAACCAATATGAGCTAAAGAAGATTAGAGGGGAAAAAAAACAAGTTGTAAATAAACCATTTGGTGGTAGTTCAAAATAGTTAATAAGAAACCCATGGAAGCATATAGCCTCAAACTAATAAGGTAGACAAAAAAAACAAATAAGTATGCTAAATATGAATAACCTAAATAATTGAGGTTTTACAGCCAAATTAGTTGAGGGAATCCTCCCTATTTACCTGTAGGTGTACCTTACCTTCAACAAGGTTATAGGCTTCCTTTGATAGGCCATCAACAATGAATTTGTGCTCTCTATAGATGTGGAAGTAGGAAAGATAAAGGAAATATGTGGTGAGATTTTAAACTCTATTAATGAGGTGAGTGAGAAAGATGTTATTGAAATGATCCAAACCATTTACCTATTCACAATCCATATTTGATTCTAAATATGCCATCAAGGAAGTGATCTCACAATCAATGGTGATGGTGAGTGTAATGATTAGCGTTTTTAATTCCAAAAAGCTGATGGATTTTAAACCAGATATTCTTATGAATGAGTATACCACCAACCCCACTTTGGCCTGGGTTCCCATGTGATGCCCCATCACAAAAATAATGTACATACATACATATATGGCATTATGGGATCCACATGCAGAGGAGGAATGATACATTGTGACTTTGCGCTACATTATTTGTTTGACAACAAATAAAAATTAAATTTGTAGATTGAAACGAGAGGAGTATGTTTTTTGTCTAATAAAATCATCTCATTTCTAGTGATCTAAATGCTCTAAAAGATATTTAGTGGTAAAATATCCATGTCTTTCACTATACCTCTGAATTCATGCCACCTATTCTATGCCTCAATCAGCAAATCAACTCCCCATAATAGAATGTGTCCTTACTTTGCAATAACATTAAAAACAACTTTAATGAAATGGGAAAGTACTAAAATATGGTTGACTATTTCAAATCTCTCTTAGTATAAGAGGCATGTAATTGGGCCATACCATCCCATTTACATTAAATTATCCCAAATCAAAATCTTGTTATGGAGAGTAATCCAAAAGTGTAGTTTTAATTTGGAGGGGACATTTAGCTTTCATAAAACCCTCCACCACCAAGGTGTACCTCCAGTCGCATGTTGTATTCTAAGATATATGTATCTAAGCTTTACCTTATAGTAACCACCATTGGTATTATAATCCCATCATGGTTTATCCTTCAAATAAATGAGGAAGATGGAATTGGTAATTAAACTTGTTTTATACCTCTCTCATAGTATATCATCATGATCTATGATTTGAATTTATTAAATATTTTTCTAACCCAATTTCTAATAGTTTATCCATGTAAGGGGAAATGTATCAACAAGAGTAACTATTGGTGTTCTAGATTTTCACCCTAGTTGAGAAGGGTATTGTTTAGGTCCTATACTCAAATCTAGTCTGACATGGGATTGATCCTAGGTCATGGGTATCCTAATAATGGATCAGATCCATAAAGAAGGCTAACTTCCTTCTTAGATCTATCACCTAAACTAAATTTTGATTGGGAAAAGGGAGAGAGAAATGAGTAAAAATGCATAAAAACATATAAAAGAGGTGATGCACTAGTAATGTGTAATCCACTCTATCTAAACTTATAACAAACACTAATGAGATTAGATCTGTAACTCTAAATGGTTGTTTATGTATTAGTATTTCATGTAGAGGTTCACCAAAGATCCCTAAGGGAAGTGATAGAGAGGCTTGATTTAAGGCATAAATAATCAATATATCCACTTGATAACTTTGATAAAATGACATAAACACCATGACCCATAACAAAATGAACTAATAGCTAGGTGAGTCAAGATTTGACAAGGGAGAGATTTTACCACATATGCAAATCAACCTACATTAACACACTATATCATAATCATAAAATATGAAAAGAGTCCTTTATTTATCTCAAGAGGTTACAAAGATCAAATATGAGAAGAGTCTAGTCATTCCCAAGAGATGATTATTTGTTTTTAGGCTTAAACCCATTATTTGTTTGACAACTAAATAAAAATTAACCTCTTTTGATGGACTAGCATTCTTGATGAGGAGTATGTTTTGTGAATCTAATGCTCATTATCCTTATCATCTCATTTCTAGTGATCCAAATGCTCTAAAAATCACTTAGTGGTAAAATAGCCATGTCTTTCACTATGCCTCTAACTTCATGCCACCATAATCCATGCCTCAATCAGAGAATCAACTCCCATATAGAATGTGTCCTTACTTTTCAATAACATTAAAAATAAGTTTTCACATGAAATGGGAATGCTTACTAAAATATGGTTGACTATTTCAATATTGAACAATTTTTCATTTAGAAACCTATGAGAGTTGAGAGACCACTATGTATGAGGATTCCTCATCTAAAATTGAATATGTCAATGAAATGACTCTATAATAGGTTTGATAAGTTTAATGCCATGCCATCCCATTTACATTAAATTATCCTTGACCAAGTCAAAATCCTATTATGGAGAGCTTAATCCAAAAGTGTAGTTCACAGTCACCAACATTTGCAAGCCAACCGACGTCGGATCAGTGGTGGACAGATAGTAACTAACATCGATCAAGAGTCAGCCGACTGGTCACCACCAGATGGATAGGGACTGACGTTGTCACCTGCGGTTCAGAACTACATGAACAGTTAGTTTATTGAACTAATTGATTGTATGTAAAGACTAATTTTAGTCTTTAGCCACTTGTCTACTTAGTTTGCATGGGATCTATATAATAGACACATGGGGCTGTATTGTAAAGTGTAGAACCAGAAGAGTTCTTAGTGATGGTTGAATCATAAGGGTTCTTCCATGGTGTGTAAGATCAGGTTGATCTGCAGGTTATTGTAAGATTAGGGAGAAGATCTACATGGGTAAGTAAGGTCAGTTGATCTACTTGTTTTATACCTCTCTCATAGTATACACATCATGATCTATGATTTGAATTTCTTCAACAGTTTTCTGAACCCAATGTGCTAGTTAATTTATGACCATGTAAGGGGAAATGTATCAACAAGAGTAACTATTGGTGTTCTATATTTTCACCCTAGTTGAGAAGGGTATTGTTTAGGTTCTCTACTTAAATTCCATGTTTAGTCTTATACAATGGTAATCAACTGTGCTCTTCAAGAGCAGGGGGTCCTGACAGCTAGATTAGGCCAAATTCCTTCTGAATCTATCAACCTAAAATAAAGGGGTTTTTGACTAGAAAAAGGGAGAGAGAAATGAGTAAAAATGCATCACAAAACATGTAAAAGAGGTGATGCACCAGTAGATGTGATTGGTAATCCACTCTATCTAAGACTTCTAACAAACACTAATGAGATTAGATCATGTAACTCTAAATGGTTGTTTATGCATTAGTATTTCTAGATAGATGCACGTCAGGTTCACCAAATAATCAAAATCTAAGGGAAGTGATAGAGAGGCTTGATTTAAAGCACTAACCAGTCAATGTATCCACTTGATAACTGTTAATAAAATGATATGGAAAAACACTAATCATGACCTACATAACAAAATGAACTAATAGCTAGGTTGAGAACAAGATTTGACAAGGGAGAGATTTATACCACATATGCAAATCAACCTAACATTAACACACTATATCATAATCATAAAATATGAAAAGAGTCCTTTATTTGATCTCAAGAGGAACTCTTGACAAAGATCAAATATGAGAAGAGTCTAGTCATGCCCAAGAGACGGATTATACAATTTTTTTTTAAGGCTTAATTTCTAAACCCTATATTTGTAAAAAAAGTGCTCTTCAAGAGCAGGAGGGACAGCTATCAGAACAAGGTTGGAGGTTTTCAGAGTGAGGTTCACCAACACTCTTGGTCACAGAGTGTGATTAAGTGTTTGTTTGAGGATGTCACTTCAGGGGTTTTTCATTGGTGGGAGTTATGGCAGAAGAAGGTAAGCTAAGAATGGAGAAATTTAGTTGTAGCACCACAGGGTGAATGGTGAATGGTCTTCATTATCCTTGAAGAGGGATACAATCCAGGATAAAGACTAGACAATTACTTGGTATAGGTACAGGTGCAGTTGTTTATCTCCAAGTGGGAGATTGTTAGGTTATGGAGCTAACATCTTCACTTGTATGCAAACATGGAGGTTGTTGAGTGTCACAGTTCCACATCGATACTGACATCGGTGAGTGGCTGGACTATATCTACTCATCGGTCAGGAGTTAGTCAATGTTGGTCACCTCCAGATAGATAGGTGAGACATCAGACTGCCCTATCCAGATCTATTTGTTTACATCTGTTAGTTTGTTGAACCTATTGTTTAATGTAAAGACTAATTTTAGTCTTGAACTGCTTGTCTATGGGATCTATAGATAGACCCATGGGGTTGTAACTAAATAGAATCAGAAGAGTTATGATGGTGGAATTACAAGGGTTCTTCCAGTAAGACAGGTTGATCAGGTTGTTCAAGATAGGGAAAGATCTACATGGGTAAGTAAGGTCGGTTGATCTGTAGGTGTGTGTGTGTGTGCAAGGTCAAAAGACATCTATGGGGTAACAAGATCATATTATATCTCATATCTAGGGAGCCAATTATGAGCATCTACTTGGAGTACGTTGCGTACTTGTGTACTAGAACCCTATTGATACTGACTGGTTGAGGTGAAGACAACACTATGTATGAGTTGAGTGACCTGTATTGAGAGAAGAGAATGAAGATTACTGGTATGCCCACAAAGTGGATGAAAGAGTGTGATCTCTTTATTGTAATTCCTTCTGGAATAAGTTGAATACAATTGTATGTTGACCTATCATATTCTGTCCTATTTAAATTTCAATGACGACAGAGCCTTGTCCTTGACCATTTTATCTATATGACAATATCTACTACTGACTAAGCTCTAATGTTGATATGTGTTCTTAAGATTTTATTTGCATGGGTTGAATAACTTGTTCATCAACCTTCCATAGAAGCTCTTTATATTTTCCTAATGTTTATTGGTCATCAATTGCCAACTTAGACCATTTCATTATGCTCAACTATCTTTATTCTTATTAGTCCCATAGATTATATTGACTTATTAACTCCTCTCACACCGTTAGATATTTATTGTATGAATGCACATGAGTCATTTATTTCCTACCAAAATATCCCTTTGACATGTTTAATTGATCATGCACCATTTAATTAAGATGTATGAGCTCACACACCCATATATCTCCCTAGTCCCACTTTCCTATCAGTTCTTGCACTCTATCATATTATCATTATGATTGAACATTGATCATAAATTTAGCTCAAACCTATAAATTATGAGTGAAGCTACTTTAAAAGGATCTTATGAACTCCCATATGTGATTCCTAACCAAATTCCTAAAAATCCTAAAATTGAAGTTATAGAAAACCATTTAGAAGGATCTTTTCAGTTGTATAAACCTCCAGTAGTAAAGGCTACAAATGTCTATAAAAATTCCAAGTTACTTAAGTCTAAGGTTGTGTATAATACTACTTTCATGTCTTTTGTCTATCATGTTATTAAGTCTGTATAACTTACTCTCACATATAAACTAGGAAAATATTTTTAGACAACTCTTCTTCCATTACTACCTCCTGAGGAGATAGAGTATATAAGATCCCATAAAGATGTAAAGTTTGTTCATTTTGGTTTGATATATGTCTATGTTACTCCTCTCATACCCAATAACATAAAACTAGTCATGTACTTGTCTCTGTGTGATCATCAACAAACTGGTTTTGTCCATGCCTATCAATTGTCTAGTATTTCTAAATTAAATGATGATGTCATCTATTGTAAACATGTTCCAAATTGGTATATTGTTGTTAAAGGATAAAGGATGCCACAAAGTAAAATATGGTTCTTTAGATTTTTGGCAAATATTTTCTTCAATTTATGGTTTAGATATGTTTGGGGAATTCAAGTATGCATCTATAAATATCATATTCCTGTATAGTATGACAAATACTAACCATCCAAAAATCTTAGAAAATCTACCATATGCTAGAAGGCTTAGTAGAACTGTCCAACTCTAGAAAGGTCACATAACATCCATCACCATACCTCCATCCTATAAATTGGATTGGTTAAAATCTATAGCTCCCAAAATGAAAGGACAATCAAAGATTCATAATACAGATAGTCAATCTATAAATATTCTTCTGAGGTCCCTTTCATTTAATTCTTTTGAATCTAGATCTTTTTCTCCTAGGAAAAGTGAAGCATCTTCATCCTCCTAAGAGCTATTTAAAAAGGAGAAATCCTATTTGAAGATGAACTAGTAAATTAGGGTCCAGATCCCAATGATATACCCCACACTTTTATGAGTCTTCCTAGCGAAAAGACTTGAATTTTACATAGAAGATAAACTTACTTTCTTTAAAGGAGGAAGATGGCCTCCTCATCAAATAGCCAAAAGGACTGTCAGTTATTTTTTAGCTACTTTCAAATCAATGGGAACTGATCCCAAGCCATCTAATGAATTTAAGCATAGAAATTATGTTTCTAGATTCAATTCTAATTTTCATAAAATTTTGATGATTTATGTAAAGATGTTTTGTGTATAAGAAATTCTTTGTCTAGACTCCCTATTATTGAAGACCATGCCCAACATATCAGGAAAACATGTAATGAGATTTAGACCTATGCAGATCAGACCCTGAATCATGTACATCCTACTTCTGATAAGGTCAATACAATCCATCAGTCTCTCATAGTCTTCAATAATCAGTTGAATGATATTGATTCTAAATTATCTTCTTTAGAATCTAGCCTAGATTGGTTGGTTTTAGAAGAAAAGAAAGACAAAGTTAAGATTGAAGAAGTATAAGAAGCAAAAGTAGCTACTCTACCAGCCTATCAAACTTCCTCTATTAATTTTGGTAGTATCTTTCATCCCTTCAAAAAGCCAAAATCTCCAGCTACAAGCATGATGCAAAGAAGTCAAATCCCATTACAACCATGGTATCTTAATATAGATGATATTTTAAATACTTTGAATGAAATAACTACTTGGTGTAATTCAATGAGAGTCATTTGTGTTGCTACAAATTTTGACCCTCCTACAACTGCTCTATTTGCATCTAAATATTTATGGGGAATTACCCAAAAATGGTGGAATTCCATGACTGAACAAGAATAGACACTCCATGTACATAGACAACCTAATCCTCTTGCCACTTTGTACCATATGTTAATTAATGAATTTTCTCCACCAAAAGACAATAAAGAACTTGAAAGCCATAAATGGCTTATGAAGATGTAGTTATGTGATTTAAAATATTTTGAGCAATATGCTAAGTAATATAGATCTTTGGCCTATGAAGCTAAATGCTTCAATGATGATTCTGTTAAAATCAAATTTATTGAGTCCCTACCTTATCATTTAATTGATAAATTTATCCAGTATATTGATCTCAAGGGTATCACCATATCAGCCATGTCTCTATCTGATGTCATTGATTTTGCATGCCAACAAGTTATACAACTTATTTCTGACACCAAAACCATCCATAAGCTTAGCAAGCACCAAGCATCTCGCATTACTCTAAATTTTCCTAAAACTACACCATTTGGATGTCAATAGTTTGTTACTCCAAATAAACATCAGAAACAACATAGAATGTGTCTTACCTTTAAACATCATTCTTTTCCTCACTGCCATTCATATTCTCCACCACACCATTTTCTTTGCAAACACTATACACCGTGCCTACTTTCTAATAAGACTATCTGTTATATCTGTAAAAAGCTTGGCCATATTTCTCTTTAATGCTCTTGTGAAAATACCACTCTCAAAGTTGTTAATTCTTCTAACGTAGTATCATGGTGGGATCTCATTGATGAACAAGAAGATTTATATGATCGAGAAGATATTTTTGAACCCATTTTTGAAGAAGTCTCTAAAGAAGAAAATGATGGTCTCCAAGATGAAATAGACTTGGAATCATTATCAGATGATTTAAAAAGTCCTCTTAAAAATATGTAGAGACCCTGGAATAGATCTAATAAATATCGATTTCCAAGAGAGAAGCTACAATATGAAGCATGGGGATAAATGTCTCAAGGCAATCATGAAAATGAAGAATATCCTCAAAAAGATAGAAGAAGAAATAATCAAGGATCCTTTTTTCAATGAATGCACATCATTGGATTTCATCTTGATGATCTCATACCATTGGATTATATCCAACTTACTGAGTTTTAAGGACTTTAACCCAAGGACATTTTGACTTGTTTAACTCTAGTGTAGATCACTATATCTTATGTGTCAGTATGCAGGCTCATGTAGACCATTAGATATTGACCATATTTAAACCTTTTAAGGACCTTTTGAACCCAAAAGGTTACTTTTCAGATCTCAAAATTTGATTTTTTCATGAATGTCTCATTATTTTATTGACCTTACACATGTCATTAGATCTTTGCTCAGATTGAATGTAGGCCATTGATCTTGGACCCATTTAAATATAAATGACTATTTATCGTGGCCTAAAATTGATGTTTACATGAATGTATTTTATGTCTATGTGACTATAATTATATATTTGAAAACCAATAGTCATCTTTTATGATTGAATTTGACACTTGTAGGGTCGTCCTAGACTTTTTGAATTCAAACAACTATTTCTTGTAGCCTAAAATTCATATTTACATAACTATCTAGATCAAAAAAATTGTGGGCTATTTCCTTTGAACATTTTTCTAGACATTTTTTTTGGAGCACCTTCCTTTTAAAAATACCCTTAATAACCCTTTAACTAGACCATTTCCCCAAGAAATGACCCTTTAGGAACATTTTATAGGGCACTTTGTTGAGATAACAACCCCTTAGGACTTTGTCTGTGGTACTTTCCTGAAAGAAATGGCCCTTCATTATTTTCATTCAGTCCACATTGTTGAAGACTTACCCTTAAAAAATTATGTATAGGATACCTTTCTAAATTTTTTCCCTTTAGAACTTTTTCAGAGGACACTTTTTGATGAAGAAATACCCTTCATAAAAAGTGTTTGGGGACACTTTACTGCAAGAGTGATCTTTCAAGATTTTTGTATAAGATCACTTTTCCATAGAAATGGCCCTTCAAAAAAGTGTTTGGGACACTTTAATTTATAATGAAACTTCAATAAAAAATTTTAGACAATTTTCCTGAAAGAAATGACCCTTAGGCTTTTACTTTGAACAAAATGTCCAAAATAATTCACACTTAGCCTTCTTTGATGTGAACAATTTCTCTGAAAGAAATAGGTCTTCAAGGAAATTATTGTGGAACAATTTATCCAAAATAAAAAGGTTTTTTTAATTTTTATTTAGACATTTTTTACAAAATAATTCATGACTTTGAAAACTTTGTCTTAGATAATTTGTCTAAAAGAATTTAACACAGCCAAAACAGGGTCTCAAAAAAAATTGGCCAAAAAGAATTAACACTTAGTCAAATAAAAGGTTGGAAAGAACTCAACACTTCAAAAGTAAAGACTTATCCAAAAAATGTTTTGTACTTATCTTTTACAAGGTCTTTAAGCCCTTTTGAACTCATATTTGGAATATTGATTAATCCTTAATGCCTTGAAAGAACTATGAAAATCTGAAGCTTATGTTAGACCTATTCCATGACCTTGAACTATTTGGTTTCACCATGAATCCTAATAATATTTAATCATTAATAAACTCTTCAATTATGATCCTAATCCTTCCACTAAACTTCTTGGACTGCATACATTTTTGGTATGTAGACCAAATTTGGTCAATAGTAATGATGGTTTTTTGTTATAAAGTAATCTCCATAGCTTCTAGGAGTTTAAACTTATCTAGTATATCAAAAATAACATCCCTTCCTATGTGAATCTCAACCTCATTCCCTAGTTCCCATGTAATATATGTCTTGATGGTGTCAATACTCTGAATAATATCATTCTAGAAGATAAAAACTCTAGTATGTTTTAATTGGCATAGATGAATCCATTTCATGATGTATAATAGTTGAATATAATTTTTTGTATAATAAATGTTTCCATAATCCCTATATTTTAATAAGGTTTTAGGTCCTTTTTATTTCCATTTATTTGGAGAAGAAAACCAAGTCCTTTAATCCGTAACCCCTGATAACCTTTAGTTAAGAGATGATACTCCATTTTATCAGTGGAATATTCTTGCTCTCCTTGTTGCCCGAGCACAAAAAATAAAGGCATAGTTTCCTAATATTTTTTAGGATTTCTCAAGGGAGTAAACATAAATATAGATAATATAATGGGATTGCCTCAAGAAAACTTTTTATAATTATTAACCTGCTTACCATAGATATCTAATGGTTGCACCAAAGATTGATGTGACATTTCAGCTATTCAAAAATCCACCTCCAATAATTTGACTCGTAATCATTTGTCTTCAGATAAAAATCAAGGTATTTAATTACTACATCAAAGGGTCATGTGAAAAAATGTATCAATTTAAGAATACGGTTCCTAGTAGCCAGGGTAACATGAAAGAAATAGATAGATTTTTTTTTCATATTATAACCATACCAATTATGGAAGTGAAGGGTCTAAGTATTATATCAAAACACTTTTCTTATCATATAGATACAGTCCCAAAGATGATAATTTCATATCCAAAGAGGACATGTGTGAGGTGAGTAGATATAATAATATTCACCCATGAGATGTTTCCAACTATTCTTTAATGTAAATAAGTCAACTGAGAGCTTCCATGATGAAAAGGAAGAGGAGTGGGGAGAGGGGACAACCTTATAGTAATCCATGAGAAAGGGAGAAGAAGTTAGATGTAGATCTATTTAACATAAAAATGGATGATATGGATTGGAAATAGTCTTCAATCTAATTTATGAAAGTGGGGTAAATCCAACCTATGTGAGAATAAGCCTAAGATATAACTAGTTAACATGATCAAAAGATTTAGAGAGATAAATTTTTAGAAAGAAGGTAGACAAAGATTTAGTATTGATCATATGCAAAACCTCTAGGTCCATGTCAATGGCATCATAGATGAGGTGGTTGTCTAAGAATATGAACTATTCTATGGAGATACACTCAAAGAGGATGGGTTTTAGGTGAACAACAATAATCTTGGAGATAATCTTATAGATGTAGTGGCATAAATAAATGGAGTGATAGTTATCAAAGATAATAATATTGTACTCCTTTGGAATATTAGATAATTCTCAAAGATAATGATAAAGTGGAGGAGAAGGGAACATGAATTTTACCAAATATATGTGATTCTTCCATTACTATAAGGAGGTCATCTACAATGAGATTCCATAAACCAATGTAGAATTCAACCATCCACCCATCCAACCTAGGTACCTTCCATGTTGAAGAGTGAGAAGGATTTTATGCATCTCATATCATGTAATCAGTCAAATAAGGACCTAATTTTGTTGCTTGCTAACCCAGCCATCAAAGAGAGAGGCCACCATAATTATGTCCTTGATATTTTCTCATGGTGGATCTGAATATATTTGTTTATATTGGAAAATAATAACCTTGGATATAGATGTGAAATAATTAAATTCCACCCCATTTTTATCTCTAATATTCCAAATGGTATTTATTTCCTACTATTCCATTTCCTATTAGTGGAAACATTTAGTGTTTTCATCCCCTTCTATGATCTAGTTTACTCTGCTCTTCATATGTCACTTTGATTCCTACCAAGATAGTAGCCTAGCCTTTCCTTTTTCCAAGTTATCAAGTTCTAGTAGAGTATATAACCTAAAATCAACCTCATGGAGAGAATCGAGAAAACCTTTGATTTTTCATTCCATCTCTAAGATATCTTTTTCACTTCCCTAAAAAAAAATTTCCCGTGTCTTGGCAACAACCTTTGTCTTGATTATATTTCTTGGAAAGCTTACCATAACTTATTTATTTTTGTCTACAAATTATATAATCCATATCCTTGATAAGGTCTTTGAAATCCTCATATAATAGCTAGTGTGGGTTGAATTTTAAAGGTTAGGGTGGTTATTTTTATCTCATATCCAAAACCAACTATATGGGGTTGTGGTTAGGAGTGTGTAGCTTCAAAGTTGAGGCATTATAAGCATTCATCTATAGAATAAGTGTTTCATTTATAAGGAAATGATCAAGCCAATTATAAATTCCTTGAGTACCAAATCAATGGTTAGACCAAGTTGGTTTCATATGCATGGGGGTAGTATCCACAAGGCTATGTTGTTCCATGTAATTCAAAAAATAGTCTGCCAATGGATTTGGCCTAACTTGATTACCCCAGATTTTAGAAAGGTGTGTGGTGAATTTTAGTCTCCCCTAAGAATGAGATGTGGTATATGAAGTAAACCAATGTTCTCAAGCTCCATCCATAAATTATTCTAGCTGTGTGAATGTGAATATACATTGATAATATCAATAACCATGTTTAATTCTTTGGAGAAAAAGTGCCAAGTACATAGTGTGGATCAGTTTTTGAGGTTCTCAAAACCATGTTGGTGTTCTAACCAATATAAAATCCAATAGAACTACCATTCAAATTATTTTCCAAGCAGGACTAATCAAGGAGGCAATTTTGAAGATACCTCTTTGCATCCAAATCCATGCACATAGCTTATTGAATAAGTAATACACAAGGCTTGGATTTGTACACTAACCTCTTAAGGGATTACTATTTTGAGGCCATCCCTATACCTATTATATAATGAGAAAATAATGATCATTTTGGCACCTTATTAATGGATTCTCTGTAAAGGTCCCTTAAAATAGTTTGTTACCTTCCTATAAGCACTTCACACTCAGCATCTTATTATGCATCAAATAAAAAGGTTTGTCATCCTCTAATTACCCAAGGTATATGTATATAGTGGAACCTTCCATACCACTAACTTACTTGAGATCTCTATACCACTAAAGAATTTAATTAAAATGAGACTTGGTCATGTATATTTTTTTAATGGATGATGCAGTGGTGGTAGAAGACCCTATAAAGTACCTAAATCACATGTAAAGTCACTCAGCTTCAAAACCCATTTTAATTTGTTGAAGGGAAGGATCTAATGTCAATATGATATACTTGTATGAACTCTGTATTTAGATGTTATGTCTATGTTTGGTTGAGCCTATTACATGTGGTACCAAATGTGGATTTTTTTACCCATCTCAATTGTTAAACCCTCCTCTACATTTATCAAATTCTCATTACCCCACACTTAGAAAAAAGTTATGATACCTAAATCACAATCCTTTTGTTACATTTACTTATATAACTAGTGATGTTAAGTCTAGGTTTTCACATGTGTGATCCATCTCAAGGATGCCAACATATGTATTTTTGGAGTTTGTAAGATTTTTACATTACCTTGTATTGCATATTGTTTAATCCAAGGAAAAAAGTCATGAACATGAGAATTTTTATGATCCTCATCAGATGATTTCATTCCTAACACCATCTCACCCTTTTTATCCACCCAAGTATCTACACCAATAGTGTCCATAGGAGTGTATGTATTTTCTTCTTGTGTTGTAAACTAGGGAACTCTATCCATTACTCCTTGTGTGTGCCTCACTATCTGTATATCTATTTTCCCCCCCTTATTGTGTCTAAATGGGCATGAGGATTTTATATGGGCATGAGGATTTTAAATCATCATATTTATGACACTTTATACATCTGAAGGGTACTTACTTGTTCATCATTTGTTTTAATTGAAAATCCCTTGTAAAACTCTCAATGGCATTTGGTAAACCTTGTGAAATGTCCATTTCCACACAAATGACAACTACTGATATTTTCTTTAAACTAAAAATGTTTGGATCTATTTTGAGGTATTTTTCAATAATGTCGCTAATGATTTTGAATATTTGGGTCTCCCAGAGTTGAATGGGTAGCCAAGGTAGTTTGACCCAAAGTGACACTTAATTGATTTTATCATGTTTTAGATCAAAACTAGCATGCCATATTATTTTTATTAGATTAACATTGCCTAAAAACCAAGTTCCTCCATCTGATATATTCTATCAATCTTACACAGAGTTGAAGACAAAATTAATGAATCCCCTCACCCCTATTTATGTTATTGGAGTGTAACACAATATGAGAGGTCCAGGTGTTCTACACCCATCACTAAATATATTTCTCATTGTAAGTGCACCCATGGAAATTCCCAATGAGTGCATGTTATGTGTATAGGATGACCTTGTCTTTGAATAGACATGGATCAATAACTACCTGGATAGGGTTTAGGGTGAGTTTGACACATTTTTTCCAACTCCTAAAATGCTTCCCTATTTTTTGGTTTATGTTGGCCTTCAGGGAGAGGAGAATTATGAAATGGTTGATAATAGAGTAGGGGGATAATTTATTGCCTTATGGAATAAAATTACGACACCCTTATATTATGTGTTTCCCACATAGGCATTTATATTGGGATGAGTGTAGTAAAATATCCAGGTATGTTCCTAGTCAGTGTTGTTGGAAGCCTCTTAAAGAGGTCAACTAGTTTTCTATATAAACCTCATTCCTTTCTCCATAATTTTTTACCTAGGATGGCTTCTTTGTAATGGTATTCCAAGTTTGATCTAGGAATAGGTCATGGGTTGAAAACATTAATCTCCTTATCACTCCGCTTGCATCCTCTTCATCATTTTACCTATACATTATAAATGTACATGTACATGTATATATACATAAACATAAACATATACATATACACATACATATAGTATTATACTCAAATAGATAGATAAGGGTAAATATTTCCCCCACTGGCAAAGCAAGATAGGTAAAAATGACATGACCCTAATCTAGCAATATGCCCCTATGAGGTATATAAAATTAAATGAATCACACACATAATATTATTATTCCCCATTACATTCATGGGAAGTACTATGACAATGTATGATCCAATCATAATATATCACATATAACAATGTGCATGATA
>JARHVA010000431.1:2072500-2297500 GCA_037957365.1 Torreya grandis
CAGAGGGTTCTTGCCTTGTATGGATTTGGTCAAGGCACTAGGTCACTAGGATCTTACCATCTGGAAACATCATTGATAATATATTAAATTAGAGTATTTTTATAATTTGAAGGATCATGAGAAAATATTTTAAATCATCTAAGTCCTATTGATTGGTGGAAATATTCCATGCGGCTCTGAGCTAAATTTTGAAGAAAACTAGCTAAGACCTCTAAAGTGAAAATTTGACATGTGGCTTCAGGAGAGTCGAAGAAATCAACTAAGTGCCAAAAGAATTTTTGAATGGGTCTGGGCCATAGATATATTTAATATCACCATGTGGCACAATAAAATCTCTAAGCACAAGTAGATAAGATAAATAAAGACCCAATCAACAACTTTAAATTTATAAAAGTAAATGGCCAAGTTTTTGAAAACAAATGACTAAGGCAAAAGCCAAAAAATGATGATGGAAAAAATACAAATGAAATCATGCAAGAATAAAATCATGAAAATTATCATGAAGATGAAACCAAACTATGTCAAGTTAAATCCAATTTTATCTAATTTTTAGAAAAGTGACTAAGTAAAAAAATAACTCTATATAAACACCTAGTCAATTAGTCTAAAATTAAAGAAGAAAAGGACTAAATTGCTCATGAAAAAATATAAAATAATTAGATAATTTACATAAATCTAAGGAAAAATGGTCTACAAAAGGAATCTTTACATGTGTTTCAAAACACAACCATGAAGATAGGCCAAGACTTAATATAATCATGTAAATTCAGATTTTTAAATTAATACAATCCTAAATGTGATTTCGATGCCAAACATTTATGATTCAAATTTATTATTATTCAAGATTAGCTAAAATAATGAAGCACATTTAAACACTAAATCTCCACATATATAAAAATGCATTTCTAAGAAGTCTATTTTAAACAAGTAACCACCAAAATACTTCAAAACATAAGACTAGACTCCAAAGTAAAAAGAGGGTCCCCATTTTCAATTTGAAAATGGGGTGTGTTGTGAAACCAACAAAAAATGGTGATTACTATTGGGAAATACTCCTTAGTATTTCAAGAATCCATAATCTCTTATTTCAAAAGAACAAAAAGTATTAATTTCAAGAAATCACCTAGAACAAACTATAATTCAAAGGGATTAAAATTTGCCTCAACTTGTGACATAATAGGCTATAATCTTGCCAAATACCATCTATGTGTGTGATGAAATGATTAATTCATTTTAATTTACATTCATACACAGTAATTCATATTTTCATAAGGTTAGAACTGCTGAAGGAAAAAAGGTTTTACATTTTAGCTTAGTGGGAAGTAGTGTGGGCATTGCTTTTACTTCCATCCAGACATTTATAGCCCCAACAGAGATACCTCTAATCCCTTTTGAAGGCCTTGTTCCACTACCAACCAGTCCAACAAGCCTATGGTGGAGGCTACCAAGACCACCCTTTCAAGAAATATTTTTATATTTTTAAATAGGATAAATATTCTTTTAAAAGGATATTATGCATTTTTATCCAGAGGGTTGGGGACCAAGCCATGGGTAAGAAGAAATTCAACAAGTTCATGGCATCTAAATACAAATTAGAATTGAAGCAATTCTACATTTTTATTTAGATGTTTCATTAAATGTATTATATGGTTTTGAATAAGATAATAACTTTTCTAAATTCACAATTTATGTTAAGAATCATTGACCTTTAAAATTTTAGGAAATGAAAAAAGCAATCATAGTAGTTCGTAGAAGGTTTTCAAGTAGAATTATAATTAGGCTCTTTGAGTGTCATCTTTGCTACCTATGAAATAACCTTTCATTTCATTTATTTTATTAATATGGAATAAAAATGAAAAATACTTAGGACAAACTCAATAATGAAATCATGAAACAAACAAAATCAAACCTAAGCTAACAATAAGGGTCATGAAGGAAAGAAAAAGAAAACAAAATAACAAAAACAAAAAAAATTATCCATAGGAGTTTTCAATCAAATGCATGCTTGAATAAGTTAGACACCTAATTATTTAGGATTTTTAAAAGGAAAAAGGAAACATCTATTTATGTCTATTTTGTCCTTTACATTGAAAAAAACTATCCCAAAGAGATTTATCTATGTTCTTTTCATTCAAATCAAGCAAATTAAGATTGTGAAATTCAATATTGTGTCCATATTTAATTTATATAAAACACTTTGGATAGGGTGAAGAAAATGACTTAGCCCATGTATTATATTATAGTGAGGAATATGGATGGATATTTATACATACCATACTGAATGGGAGATCTAACCTAAAAGTGACATGTTCTTGATGACAAATGGATGCCTTTATAGTATCTTCTTTGTTGTCTTTGTCATCTAGAATGCATGATAGTGGCTCAAAAATTTCCCATATCAAAGGCCTTATAAATTTATCATGTGTAGAACTAGGTTAAATTATATCATTCTTATCTTGCATCTCCATTGGCATGACATATTCATTCAAGTCACTATTTACATTACTTTTCATTTATAGCTTGACTGCCTCTATTATTGGGAGGAACATTTGAGTTCTATTGACAAATTTTAAGGTAAGGATAAATTGAGGAGAGAGATAATCAATCTCAAATCCTTTAAATTCATTTTCCTCAAAGAGACAACCCCATTCTTTTTGGTTTTCATCTTCTTGTCATCAACAATCTGACTCAACATAATCTTCTTCAAGTTCATCTTCCTATAATGATGAGGGGGAAGCCAAAATTCTATCATATAGATGTACATTATCTTGGACCAACTTTTAAAATATATGAATAGGAGCATATGATAAGGATGTTTCTGATGCATAATGTAAATATTCTATCTAAGTGCAAAATTCTTGAAGTTGTTTTTCTTCATTATAGGTGGACAACTCTTCATCAATTTGTTTTTTAGATACTAATTTATATTCAATAATTCTTGATTCATCATCTTTAAATTAATAATCACCATTTTTATAACCTTAAAATAATGGATCATGCTTGTGAAATTGGATGTTCTTAGCATGCATGATTAGCTCAGCATTAGTAATATAACCATGTTCACAGACTCCAAATGGTGTATTCTAGTATGCATCCTCATAACTTGGATTATGCATTTCTCGATGATCTTATCCTAAAAAAAATGGTATTTATATTAGTGATATAACCCAAATATATTGAATCACTAAAATAATATGAATTATTATACTAATTTTACAGAAAAGTAACCAATTTATATACATCAAAAGATTAATCATGGCTCTTATTCATCATAGGGAGGTTTGGTTGGGTGAAAGCTTAGGGAAACACTTCATTGTGAGGCACATATTGATCCATGAACTAACTTATAAGTATGTAACTCAAAGGATCTTGGGCATAAATATCCTAATATTCCAAATAATAGGAAGGGTCAACACCAAATCCTTGAGTCATTAATTATTTCTCTACATTGAAAACCTCTTGATAGACCAATGCCAAGGATAAAAGAGTAAATGGGTTCATCCTAATAAAAATTATAGTTAGAGTATCCAACACATTAAGATATACTCTAATATTTGTAATCTTTACTTGTTTAAAAGGATCCTTCAAGATATTGTATAGTTGATCAAATATATGGTTAAATACACTAGTTGGTTAATTAGGATCTTTATGGGTTATGTAAAATTGATAAAAAAAAAAGACAAAAGGGTCAATGGGAACACTAAAATTATTAAGTAACAATTTTTTAAATATGGCCCATGTGCTGATACACATTTATATTAGACCAAGGCACTAAGAATAGGTCATTTAATCTAGATAATAGGATAATAGGTGACAAGACACATCCTCATGTTGAATTTTCCTTTTGATCATGTCTTCTTTAAAAGCCTAGATGTGTTCCTCAACAATATTGACCCTACTATGGATATACTTCACACAAAATTTGTAGGATTTTTAGGGTAAGTCATGTGAAGGTCCTATAAATTTCACAAGATAGGAATGTCCACTTATCCAATTAAAGTTCATTAGACTACTAGGCCAAGCTATAAAAATTAAATTACAAGTCAAAAACACTCCAGTTTAGGCCCTCCTTCTAGCACCAATTATGTTACTAGTCATTTTGACATGACCAACAACAATTAGGTTCTGATGGTTTTGATACACCATAATATCTCTTTGAAGGAGCTCCTAAGAACTCCCCAAGGTTTCTTCTACCTGGTCTAGGTACACTAATCTTCACTCAATGGCTCACTGTGACCATTACAATTTAAGGAGCCTTTGTTTGATGCTGGAGTATTTTAAACAAATCATTTAGAATTTTAAACACAAATCATATACCTTAAAATAATCAACATATAGATCTAATTATTTATATGAATAGCTTATTCAAAACAAAAAGTCTAATGTTTATAGGTTCAATAATGCATAAATGAGCAATAGATAAATAAAGGAACATGCAATCAAGATAAGGCTTTAGATTCATATTGCAACTCAGAAACTAAACTAATGAAGCTGATAAAATAAAAATACAAAGAGATAAGGGTAGGGAGAAAGAGAAAAGATCTCACTTTCTAATAGACTAGTTTGTTCCTATTGAGTAGATAAATCCTTGAGTAACCAGTCTTTGAGATGGCTAGCATAGCATAACCATAGACAAAACTAGTGCAAGAGTCAAAGGGTTGAGTAGCAATGTTAAAGAGGAAAACATGGTACCATGTACATGCATAAATAAAATATATCAAATGACACAAATTTTAAATTAATATATTTATATTAAAATATCAACTAGGAGCTCATCAAATACTCAGTTGAGTTACAGACTTGGCTCAAATAACCTCGACTCAAAAAACTACTCTAGAAAATAGGAAAATGTTGAAAATAAATGGGAATAATCTCTCTAATCCTAAAAATATCATCCCATATGATCCACTAATATATTATAATATAAGGGAACCAACCCTTATTACAATGAATAGTTGATCTTATATAGACAATTAAGTCTACGGAGTTTCAAATTCAAATTCACCCACTAATGAGGTGGTTGTAGAAATCATCAATGTGATTGGAGAAGGTGGTTGGGATTTTTTTAGATATGTTTTTAGGCACCATTACTTGATTTAATTAGGAATTAATTCCTAGAAGATAATGCAGTTGATATTACATCAATATTTCTAGCTTCCACATTTTATGCAGCTGAAACCACACCTCTTTAAGGCAAATATTTGTCTTTTATGCTCTACACTCGATCCCAATGTGAATGTCATACCTTAATTAATGTTTTTGCATAGTCTTACATTTAATTCCAACATTTTTATCACTTATTGGTGAGGAACCATATGTAACTTGATTATAAAAATTAAATTGAATGCATAGTCCTTCTCAGGTTTGATGGCTTTAACAAGCAAATGGGCCATCGTGTCATACTAACACCATCACTAGAGTGTCCTCTATTGGCAAGGCCTTTCCAAGTGTATTATCCCCAATCTTCTAATGCTTAGTTGAGGCTTGATATATACTAACTATTTCTTGGTTGTGATGTAATGAGATTGTGATACACATTTCAATCTCGCTCACCTAGAGCTTTGATGGGTATGTTAGACTACATAAACTTCCTTGGATTTATGGAGTGGTGGGATGTTACCATATGGAAACACCCTAATAACCTAATTTATTAGGGGTATTTGGATTTACACAAACATCCCTAGGGTAGTGGGTCACCATGATGATGTCACATGACAACATCTTTCCAACTTGATTTCCTTGAGGGCTCTTGATTTTTATGAATTCAACTAAGGTAGCAGGTTGCTAGGATCTTACCACTTGGCAACATCCCACTAATTCACTTGAATAAAGGATTTTTGTTGAGTTGAAAAAAACTGGGTAAGTCCTATGAAGAAAAAAATTGACATGTGGATTTAAGAGAGTTGAATAAATTGACTAAGTTCCAAAATTCTTTTCAAATAGGTCTGGGTAGCCTAAGTTCCAAAAGCATTTTTGAATAGGTCTGGGTAGCCAAGATCTATAGAAGATCACCATGTGGCATAGTCAACAACTTTAAATTTATAAAATCAAAATGGCTAAGGAAAAATCCAAAAAAATGACCAAGGTAAAAATCCAAATGAAAGTATGAAAACATGAAAATGATCATAAAGAGGAAACCCAACTCCACTAAATTAAATCCAATGTTTTCCATTTAAAAAAAAGTGATTCAGTAAAAGAATAACTAAGTGTGAACACCTAGTCAATTAGTCTAAAATTAAAGTAAAAAGAGACTAAATTGTTCATGAAAAAATTTGAAACAATTAGATAATATATATAAATCCAAGGTGAAATGGTTTAAAAAGGAATATTTACATGTGTTTCAAAACACAAGCATGAAGATAGACCAAGACTTAATAGAATCATGCAAATTCTAATTTTTAAAATAATGCAATCCTAGATGTGATTTCTATGCCAAGTCTTTATGATGAAAATTTATTATTATTCAAGCTTATCTAAAATAATGAAGCACATTAAAAATATAAATCTCTACATCTAGAAAAAATACATTTCCAAGAAGGTTAATTTAAACAAGCAACCACCAAACTCCTTCAAAACATAAGACCATACTCTAGAGAAAAAAGAGTGTTCCCATTTTAAATTTAAAAATGGGGTGTGTTGTGAAAGTAATGATAGTTTGGACCTAGCTAACATATTTAGGAAATGAGTGACCATTAGTATCTTGGCTTAAAGTAAATTTCATTTGCAAAATTGTGAGCCATAAGAATTTATTGAGGATTTATTTTTTTTATCTTTGAGCATGTATGAATAAGCCTTATGAAGGAAATAAAAATAATAAATTAATCCTAGAAGGTATATTATATTTCACATTTTTTTGGTTTATTATTAAGTGTCGAAGTTAGACACCTCATTCGTTAGTCATGGAGCTAATATTTCATCTTTAAATATTTGAATCTAATTTTATGTTTTCCTTTTCTAATTGAATGATTCTATTCAAGTTCAATTAACTAAATTAATATTCATTGCTTCCATTTTATTTTATAAATTCTCATCAATTATTATTGGTAATCTTATTTCATTGGAACACTCACACGTACCCATATGTCATATTCTATCATCTGAGGATAAACCCACAAGAGGTTTTGACATAAATTTTAATCTATTAAATGTTAATAAGACATTTAATCTCCTTTTTACTATTCAACCTTTATTTCTTGGCTCTTACCTTTTAAAAATAATGTTTTGTTATCTTTTATATGATTTCCATTTCAATATAATCACATTAACCATATTATTATGAAATCTCAAGTCTTTTTCATTAATTTTATTCCAACACTCCAATTTCATCATCATCATCTCTCTCTCTCTCTCTCTCATTAGAATTTTAACTATTTCCATAATAAAAATACACTAATTCTTTAGGATATATACATGGATAATTTGTTCATTATATCTCAGACACTATAAATGAACTTACGACAAATTTTGTGGGATCTCTTAGAAATGAACAAATATTGTGAAGAAGAAACCATTAATTTGTGTTTTTTTTGTTTAGAAGATTGATCCAATTATCTTTATAAAGTATTCATAGTATTTGTATATATTTCCATGTTTGAATTTTTTGGAGAGATTTTATTGATATTTATATGGCATATCTATTATTTTGTTTGTTTCAATTCGTCACTGAACACTTACTTCCTTTACATGCCATGCCCTTTATAATTTAGTTCATATGACTCTGGACTAATTATTATATGTCTCTTCCATTCTTAGGTGATATAACACCATTTATTCTACAATTTTCACTTGAATAATAGTTTAATGAACCCAATGCTTGAATTTTATCTAGACATGTACCATGTTATTCATAATATTAGGAGGATAATGACAAAGATAGATTAGATTTCATTAGTTGTGTAAAGGTTTCAAGTGGTTTCAAAATATTGTATATTTTCAACTACTCACCTAGAATTATATGTATATATGATATATATTGTGTAATATTTTCATGGCCACACCTACCTAGTTTTTTATCATGACTATTTATTTGGACTGTTATGTTACATTGACATTATTTATTTACACTATTATGTTACATTGACATTATGTTGTAGACATTATATTGTGGACATTATGATGATTTACAGAACATTGTTGTATCCTATAATGATTCTATTTATATTTCATCGTTACATTTATTTATTATTAATAGGATTATAAGAGAACATATACTACGGATGCCTTTTTGTGGACATGGTTTCAAGTGTTGCTTCTAATGAGCTAGGTTGGATTGGGAAACTTGCGTATAATGATGAAGGTGGAAGATATAGGTATAAATAAATAAATCATGATCAAAATAGGATCAAAACCCTAAACTAAAACCCTTTTTTTATTTGATTTATGATCTTAAGTTGTGCTGTGTAGTCATAATGTTCATGCAATGCCTAGTCTTTCATTTGATTGTTACGATTTTCAAATTTGTTATTATTTTCAAGTAACCAATCAACATTGAGTTAATAAATATTTAATTATAACATCAATATAATAATATTTATAAGTCAAAAAATTTATTTTAGAGTTTGTGTGAATTTAAAAATGGATGTTAGAGGTCTTATGACATTCGACAGTTTTGTGTACCTTGATTATAAGACCATTTGGAGGTATGAGTGCATTGTGCATTATTTAAAATCCATGGGGGGAGTAAGGCACATTATCCAAGGATCATGGCATTAGTGATTGGTGTGATATTCAAACCATAATTAATAAAATAATTAGGTTGATGGTATAACATGATGGTTAGTAAACCCTACCACGATGGTATATCTTGACCTTTGATTAGGCTTTTCATTGTGTTAGAAGATAATCGATTGAAATAATAATCTATGCATGAGGATTATGGGGATAATGTAAGTTGAAAAGGGTTTGAATCTTTTCAACATTAATGTAAAAATATGTCTTGAGGTTATTTAAATTTTAATTGATCATTCATTAGAGTTTCACCTGGTAGAACAAGGAGTTCTACCAAGTGAAATTGTTAATAGGATGATGGAAGAACTATTTAAAATGATCTATTTGTGGAAAATTAGGTTTGTTTTAGAGGATATAAAGGAGAATGAGGATGTAGGGAAAGTAAGAAAGGAACACATTATTTGCTAAGCTTCTTTTGGTACTACACTGTGTAACTAAATAAGTCATTTAAGCCTTTGTTTATGGAATAAATGTTTTATTGGGTGCTTGTGAAATTTAACAAACATAGTTATGTTTTGGATGCATTTGTGTGGCTCTTTAATAGACCTAAAATATAAAATGTATGCTAATATTTAAAGGAAATCCCTTACAAGAGAGATTGTATAGTTACAACTTACCATGGATGATGTATAGGTGAATTGGGAAAATCGATAAGCTTGACTAGTTGTGTCTTCCTTTATTTTTAGAATAATTTATAAATCTCTATTTATTTTATTTAGATTATTTAAATTTTGACCCTGATATTTGAGGTCATTGTGTTATTATTATGGCCATATTTCCACTTATGTTTCATTGTATTTCTTGACTTATTTTGAGGTCACTAGGTTAAGTGACTTTTGGGTTTTTTTGTTTATGACATTTGTTATTTGTCTATAATTATTAAACCCTTACCATGATCCTCTTTGCATCATGAAAATATGAGTACCTACAACTTCTATTTTTGGTATTGGGTGTTTGCTTCCCTTCTCTACTAATGGTTGGGGTGGGTAGGGATAAACCTAATGATGTATGGGCCCATTGTACTTATTGACAAGTTTGATTTGCATAAACTTCATGGCATAATGGATGAGACTCAAATGGGTTATTTAATATATGAATTATTTTTGAATGGTTTAATGATTATTTATTTCTAATATTTTGGTTATCCATCATCTATTTTGTAAAGACAAATTATATTTACACAAGGAATAGGATCATCTTGACATAAAATATTATGAACTGAGTTAGCTTGTTTAATTTGTATACTCAATTTTATATCAAGGAAAAAAATATTTTAGTCTCTTGAGATATGTATACATAAACATGAAAGCTTGGAATGTTTTGGGTGATCTTTCAAAATCATTAATTGATTATTATTTTTTAAAGTTTACTATCTATGCATAGTTACTGAGTATTTTATTTTTATGTTAGTGTGTTTAATTAACTCAACTATATATGAGTTCATATTTATTATAATTATAAGGTTGGTAACTTTGGATGTTACTTTACCTATGTCCATTTTATTGGTTACATTAATGAATGAGGTATGTATTTATGTTTATAATACATGGTGATGATTGTATTTTGTGTATACTCATAAGAAGAATTTGATGAATGCTTAATTATGTGCATGTTAATATTTTAACTATATTTTATGATATGCATAACTATTTTTCTTATCTTTTGATTGAGTATTATTTTTTTTCATATGTGATGTGGTTATTATTCTTTTGGGCTTGCAATGATTTGCTTAATATGAAGCTTGGGAAAGTGTAAATTGTGCATGGTTATAACTGTATATTGACTTTAACTTGGGTTTACTATCAATTGGAATAGAGATTTCGTTTGTGGTAGTGATTTTTATAGTTTATCATGTGATAGTTTTAGGTGAATATTTATTTGTTCATATCTTTTATATTGGGTAGTGTATGATTCTATTACTTAGTTAAGGGATAACAAAAATAATTGCATCTATTGGAGATCTAACTAAAATAGTGTGGTTTGATTTATATTTAAAATTAATTATATTTGTAGTTTATTATCTGTAATTGAATTTGGAATTTGTTTGAGTATATTTATTAATGGCTCAAAAACTACATTTAGATATTAAGTTTGTTGTTGTATATAACACCTATGGAATATGAGGAAAGCCATTCAATATCTTAATTAATAACAATATATATCTTGTATAGATATTATAGTTTGCATATTAAAATAAATGAAAATACTAACTTGGAAAAGTAGTATTTGTATGTTGAGTTCACTGTAAATGGTAAGGTTGAATGTATGGTATAATTCATCTTGGTTGTTAGCACAAATCTTTAAAGAATAGGATTGTAATACATTCAATTAGGTGTATCAAGAGTGGTTACACTTTTGTAAGTGTTTACAATTTATTTGTAGAATATAATATTTTAATTAGTCTTATATGCATTTATGTTACAATTAGATAAAATTGGTTGTTAACAAATTAGGAACTTGGTGTTACTCGAGTTCACTTACACTCAGATTGATAAATGTCAAAAATAGTGGATTATTTATAAAAGAGTAATCTAATCACATAGTGATATTTCCTAAAGTTTAATTTTTGTGTTTATTGGATTTAAATTTATATGAGAAAATTGGTTTGATGTTAAATGATTTATGAAAAGATATGCTAGTCTTAATCAATTAAGTTTAGTGAAATGGTATGGGATTATCTTCATAGGATTAAATAAGTCTTCGGTCTAAAATTATTTAAATATCAAGGATCCTATTAATTGGTTAACACTATGCAAATAAATATTATCTTAAGATACCTACTTCACATAAAGGATTTAATCATGATTAGATTATATCGACCAACTCTCATTCAAGGAATTTAAATAAATGATTATGTACCTCTAATTTGAATGTGAATATGATTTTATGAGATAGATATTAATTCAATATATAATGTGATATTTACAAGGAATAATAAATATTACTCGATTGCAATATGGCCTAAATATATAATGGTATGTTTAATAACAATCTGTTATGATTGGAATTGTTAAATTTTAAATGATTCAATAACCTAGTATGAAACTTTCAAGGTTATCTTAATGTTGGTATTCAAAATGAGTATGTTAGCTCTCACCTAAATACGATTAGAATTAGAAGTCTAATATAGATTAATTTACTATAAATGAATTTTTAATGTAAAATGTGAAATACTTGGATAGTGGTACTTTCCTAAAAAGTTCCTCATGTAATAATAGATCATATATAGCTATCTTTCATGACATTTCATTATTAGTGGCAATATTTTTTCATTAGATTAGGTAAAATAAGCTAGTTTTATAGGGATCCAACAACCACCAATATTTAAATAAGAACAATAGGAACCAAATTCAAGTGACAAATCCATAATAGCTAAAAAACAAAGGTCTTCAATTAAACATCAACAAAACAACATAGAAGCAAAAATAGAGAAAAACAAGTAACACAATAACATAGACTAGACAAATATTGAAAGTTCCTCTAAGATTGCCTAGTCCCATGAAGTGGATCATTTCATCTCTTTGGTCTTGTGCTTAAAAAAATCCCACATCACTCTATCACATGTGCGTTTTCTCAGGGCAAGGCAATAATTAATAAGGTATTTCTGATTTTATATTTTTATAAAAATTGATACATCAATAAGAGGATAATGTTGGTAAAATAAAATGGTATCAATTTATGAAAATATAACAGATAATAAATCATATCAGTTTGATAGTGTTAATTACCTGATGGCATGGTATACTCACACCTTATTTAAGTAACTAAAAGGGTCTGATCAATTATTTAAGTTTCCATAAGCAAATTGGTATAGGATGTAACTATGAATAAGGTTGTCAATGTTAAGATTGTATAAGTTCAATAAAGTTATATGTTTCAATTCAATAACATAGAATTAAAAATTTAATTATATTATGAATTTTTCATAGAGGCTACAAAATCCTCTAGTGTATGATTAAGTAAACCGATCCTGAATACCTTGATCTTCATGTCAAACATAATATGGTTATGAAAATGTTATTTAAATCTATGTTTAGACTGTTCATGACTAATCTAATTGTAATAATAAATATATGGTATAAAACTACCTTGTGTTAGTTTTCATGAGCTTAACCCTTAGATATTAAGTTTTTGTTAACTCAAATTTTGGGAGTTATAAGATGTGGTATCAGAACCTTTATTTAAATGAATAAAAAGAAAAAATCTTTGAGATATTTTGTATGAATATGTATGTTTAAATGTTTATAGGATGGTAATGACTAGATAAACTCAATAAAATTATAATGTTGTAAGTAATTTGGTTGATAATCATGATTTGAATGAGCACACACATGTTGATGTTGATCATGATGGTATCCAGGATGAAATGTAGGATAATCCTAAATCACCTAATCATGAGGAACATAATGTTTTGTTTCCTGATATCTTAGGTGAATTTCATAATATTTAAGGGCAAATAGAAAATAATGGTTAGAGGTTCACTAACCTAGAGAATTTATAGGAAGGTAGGCAAGAAGAGGATCTTCAAGATGAAAATCCATGACAACCTGAAGTTATGGAGTCCATCATAAATGAGATGAATGAATTTCCTCTTCCCATATTTTCTAGTGAAGACACTAGTGATGTTGTTGAGGCATGGCTAATCAAATTTCAAAAATAGTTCAATTTACATAACATGGGTTCTAACATCAAAGCACACATTAGAACTTAGCAATTGGTGGGTGATGTAAATTTATGGTAAAACCACCTATTTGATCTTAAGGGGTATGATTCCATGAATATTTCATGGGGGACATTTGATAAATAGTTTATAAAAATGTATCTTAACAATATTTATAAAGAACATAAATTCCCTGAGTTTTAGATGGTGAAACAAGGATATATGATAATTTAAGAGTATGAAAATAAGTTTCTAGGACTTTTATGTCATGTGAATTACATGAAATATGAGGAAACTAAAGTTACCAAGTCTAAACTATGTTTAAATTAAATACTCATGCATAATGCGAACATAACAAACCTAAAGGCCTTAGCTACTAGTCTAGAATGAACACACTGTGCTAAAGAGAAAGAGATGTCTTGTTAGAAAGCAAGACAGAAGTTTAAAAACAACATGATACAAGGAAAATCAAAGGTAAATATTCCACTCATGAGTAATAATTTCAATAAGAGTGACCAAAATAAGGTTGGTAGAATGAATTATAACTCTAGAGGATAATTTTAGAATAGTAAGAGTTTTAAACCTCACTCTTTTAAGAAGAATGCTAAAACTATGAATCAAAAAGGCTTCTATGGACCTACTATAGGAGATAACATAGTCCCTATTCCAACCAAAATTACTATAACATGTTGGGAATGTGGTGACAATAATTACCACAAGGACTACCTTAAATTAAAAAATAATTACAAAGTATACACAAATATAGACAACATAAATGTAAAATTTTAGTCAACTCCTATTGAGACCGAAGGTATAATTTATAAATTTTCATTCTCAATTTTAATAGATTCAAGAGTAATTGATAGTTTTATTTCTCCTACAAGTGCATTTAAGTGTAAAACCAAACCATCTAGACTTATAGAATAATGGGAGGTAGTGTTTTGCACTAGAAAGAAGGTGGTTGTTTTAAAATGTCTTGAGCAATATGAGCTAAACCTAGGAGTTTTTAAAACTCAAGTAAACTTGTTATTTTCCCCTTTAGGATCATATGACATCATATTAGAAATGGAATGGTTGAAAAAGCATCAAGCCAAGCTATAATTATATAATTAAAGGATCCAATGCTTAGATGAGGAAGGTAGACCTATTTTTATTCAAGGAATTAATAAATTTTGAAGCCCAATAATATTTTCATCCCCAAAACTAAAGAAAGCTATTAAGAAAGGATGTCAAGTTTATGCCATTAATCTTAATGAAGTTTTTAAGTAAAAAGAGTCTATTCTCCAAGAATATTCTATTCTAGGGGAGTTTTTGGATATCTTTCTAGAAGAACTACCTGGACTACCTCTAAAAAGGGCATTTATATTTGCAATTGATGTGTTTTTTGTTGTTGCACCAACATCCAAAGCACCTTACTGAATGAATGTAGCTGATTTGAGAGAACTAAAAATTTAACTATAGTAACTACTAGATAAAGGAATGATACATCCTAGTGTGTCAACATGGGGATCTCCAAGGTTTTTGTTAAAAATGAGGATGGGACACTTAGATTATGCACTGATTATAGAATGCTAAACAAGGTTACTATAAAAAATAAGTATCATATTCCTATAATAAATGATATTTTTGATTAAATGAAAGGGATATCTATATTTTAAAAGATATATATGCAACTAAGGTATCACCAAATTTACATTAAGGATGAAGATGTTCACAAAAAAGTATTTTAGAACTATATATGGGTACTATGAATTTTTGGTTATGCCCTTTGGATTAACTAATGCTCCATCTATTTTTATGAATTTAATGAATAGTGTATTCCAAGATTATCTTTACCATTTTTATTATTATTTATATATGACATATTGATTTATTAAAGAGATGAAAAAGATCATGAGCAACATTTAATATTGATATTGCAGTATTTGAGGCACATAAATTATTTATAAAGTTGTCTAAGTGTTCCTTTTTTTAATTTGAAATTCATTACTTGGGACCCATTATTTCTCAAGATGGCCTTGTAGTATACCTTACAAATATATCAAACATTAATGAGTAGCTAACTCTAAATAATGTACATGAAGTGTGAAGCTTCATGGGAATTTCTAGGTAATATCAAAGGTTTGTACAAGATTTTTCAAATAATTCCAATCCTATAACTTCCTTGTAAAGGAAGGGAAAGAAGTTTGACTAATCACCTAAGTGTGAAGAAACATGCTTAAAGTTGAAATGGTTATTAATCTCTTCTCTTATTTTGGTCATATTTGTTGCAATAGCAACCTTAAAATATGGGCTGATGCTTTTAAAGTGGGAATTGTAACCATTTTGACTCAAGATGGTAATGTGGTTGCCTACGAGTCTAGAAAGCTCAAAATTCATGAGCATAATTACCCAACTCATGATTTATACTCTAGAGTTAGTTGTTATAATGTATGTACTCAAATAATGGAAACATTTCCTATTAGGAAAGCATTTAAAAATTAAATCAAACCATGGAATTTGTGATCACTTGTTTGCTCAAGATTAGTTGAATGCAAGGTAAAGAATATTGCTAGAGATTATCTTTAATTTTGACACTGATATATATATTATGTGAAGGGAAAATATAATAGAGTAGATAATGCTCTAAGTAAGAGGACCTTCATAGTTGCTCTCTATTATGAAATATAATTTCAAGGATTTAATTATTGATAAGTATAAATCAAACTTGGAATGCTTGGAAATCTATACTGGTTTAGGATTAACAAATTCTGATTTTAACTTTTCAATAGATCTAGATGGGATGTTAAGATAGAAGGGATATTTTTTCCCAAAATTAGGTAATCTAAGGGAAAAAATCTTAAATAAGTTCATGTATCACCTATTTATGTAAATTATTGGTATCATAAATATGACCCAAGAACTAAAAAGGCTATATTTTTGGCCTGGCATGAAAAAAGATGTGGCTGCATGTATAGCCAAGTGCTTGGAATGTCAGAATGTTAAAATTGAGCATTGCCATCCTAGTGGTTTTATTTATCCACATTTTATTCTATAAAGGAAATGGGAATTAATATAAATATATTTTATTATAAGATTTCATAAATGTCAAAAGAAGCATGATTTAATTATGGTTTTGATTGATAAACTCACTAAAGTTGCACATTTTATAGCGGGAAACATTATAGATGATGCTACCATTATTGCAAAATGGTTTGTAAAATAAGTGGTTTTATTCCATGGTGTACTTGAAGTGATCATATTAGATAGAGATAAGTTGTTCACTTCTTTGTTTTGGAAAACTATGATGACTACCTTTGGCACTAAGTTAAATTTTAGTTCAACCTATCATTTGAAAATAGATGGTCAAACTGAAAGGCTAAAAATGATTATTGAAGACATGATAATAATGTGTGTCATGGATCAAAAATATAAATGGGAATATTTTCCCCACTTAATGGAGTTTTTTTACAATAATACATATCATTATATAATTAAGATGGAACATTTTAAAGCCTTGTATCAGTGCAAACGTATAACTTCTTTGGGATGTGATAGTATATAAAAAAAGTGTTTTCAAGGCCTAAAACATTGCATAAGTTTGATGAAAAAATGACTATTATATATTAAATATTAAAAGCTACCTCTTATTGGTATTAAAATTATGCTAATTTTCAAATATCACATAGAGAGTTTGAGGTCTTTGACAAAGTATTTTTTAGGGTCAAACCTCAAAAAAGCTCCATCAAGTTTGTCAAACCTTTAGAACTAGCACCATGCTATGTTGGTCTTTTTGACATAGTGGAAAATATTATCCCAATGGATTACCACCTACATCTTCCTCTTATATCTAGAATACATGATGTTTCCATGTATATTTGTTAAATAAATATGTTTCAGACCCATCTCATGTTTTAGATTAGAATAACATTCAAGTGGTGGGTGAGGAAGTAATACATTTGGCACCCATCAATATTATAACTTAGTGCAACCTTAATTTCCATAACATAAAGTTTCAAAAATTATTGATCCAATAAGATCAAATGGGTGAAATAAGTGGTACATGGGAAGATGAAAATATTTTCTAGTAGTACTATCCTCACTTATTTTAGGCTTCAAGGATGATGCCATTATTAAGAAAGGGTGGATTTCATGACCACACCTACCTAGATTTTGATCATGACTATTTATTTGGATTGTTATGATACATTGACATTATGATATAGACATTATATTGTGAAAATTGTGATGATTTATAGAACATTGTTGTGTTCTAGATTGATTTTATTTATATTTCAGCGTTAAATTTATTTATTAATAATAGGATTATATGAGAGTAGATATTGTTGATGAATTTTTATGGACATGGTTATAGGTGGTGCCTTAGATGAGCTAGGCTATATTGGGAAGATTTCATGTAGTAATAAAGGTGGAAGGTGCAAGTATAAATATAAAAATCACAACCATGAACCAAAGCACTTTTTGTTATTTAAATTTCGATCTCAAGTTATGTTATGCAATCATAATGTTTAGTCGATGTATGGTCTTTCATTTGATTTTGCAATTATTAATTTTTTATTGTTGTTGAGAAACAATTCAAATTTTAGTTAAGAATTACTTCATTCTAACGTCAATGGAACAAGATTTTTAAGTCATAAAATGAATTTTAGCATTTATGTGTATTTAAAAATGGATGTTGGAGGTCCCGTAACCTTTGATAGTTTTGTGTACCTTGATTATAATATTGTTTGAAGTTATGAATGCATTATGAATTATTTAAAGTCCATAGGGGGACTAAGGCATATTATCCAAGGATCATGACATTAGTGATTGGTTTTTTATTCAATCCATAATTCATAAATACTTAGGTCGATGACACAGTATGATGGTTAGTAAACCCTACCATGATGGTAATGTGATGAGTTATCTTATGTATTGGCACTCTATTAGGGGTTTTATTATGTTAGAAGCTATTTAATTGTAGAAAAAAAACCATGCATGAGGACTATGGGGAGCATGTAGTTTAACAAGGATTTAGAACTCATCAACATGCATGTAGAATTGGGTCTTGAGGTTGTTAAAAGTTCATTTGATCATTCATTATAGTTTAATTTAGTATAATGAGGAGTTATACTAGGTGAAAGTGATATTAGGATGTTGTAAGAGCTATTAATAATGCTCTAGTGGTGGAAAAGGTGTGTGTTAGAGGAGATAAAGTAGAAAAAAGATGTAGGGAAAAAAAGAAAGGAACAAACTAGTTGTTAAGCTTATTCTGGTACTACATTGTGTATCTAAACAAATAAGTCATTAAATACTTAATATAGGAAATGAATGTTTTATTTAGTGCCTAGGAATCTTAACAGTTATATTAATGGTTTTTAAGCATTTGTATGGCTCCTAAATAGACCTAAAATATAAAATGTATGATAAGTAGTCAAGTAAATTCATTATAGAAGAGACTATATAGTTATACCTCACCCTAGATGGAATATAGGTGAATTTAGAAAATTGATAAGCTTGATTATTGTGTCTTCCTTTATTTTTAGAATAGTTTTTGAAGTTCTATTTATGTTATTTTGATTATTAGAGTTTGAGCCCTAATCTATGAGGTCATTACGATGTTCTTATTATGGCCATATTTCTTCTTGTGTTTCATTGTATTTCTTGGTTTATTTTTAGGTCACTATGGTTTAGTGACTTTTGGGTTTTTTTTTGTTTGTGGCATTTTTTGTTTGGCTATAAATATTAAACCCTTACCATGATCCTATTTGCATCATGAAAATATAAGTATCTACATGTTCTAGTTTCGGTATTGGGTGTTTTTTTCCCTTCCTAAATAATGGTTGGGGTGGGTAGGGATAAACCCAATAATGGATGGGATCATTGTACCTATGGATAACTTTGGATTTTAGAACCATCATGGCATAATGGATGAGACTCAATTGGGTCATTTACTCTATGCATTATTTTGACATGGGTTAATGTTATTTTATTGTGAAGATTTTGGTTATCTATCATCTAGTTTGTAAAGACAAATTTTATTTACATAAAGAACATGATCCTTTTTAATTAAAATAATGTGAACTAAGTTGGCATATTTGATTTGTGTCTTCTATTTCATATCAAGGAAATAGATATTTAGTGTCTTGAGATATGTGTACATAAGCATGTAAGCTTGGAATGTTTTAGGTGATCTTTCAGAATAAATACTTGATGTTTAGTTTTTAAAGTTGAATATCTACACATAATGACTGAGTATTTTAATTTAAAGTCAATTTGTTTAATTAAATCAGATGTATATGAGTTCATATTCATAATTATAAGGATAGTACCTTGGGAGGTTACTTTACTTGTGTTGATTTGATTGGTTACATTAGTGAATGAAGTTTTTATTTATATTTATAATGCATGGTGATGATTGCATTTTGTATATACTAGTAAGAAACCTTCGATGATTTCCTAAATCTATGAACATTTAGATTGTAAGGGTATTTTATGGTATGCATAACTATTGAAATCCTATTTTTATTTTTATTGGGTATTAATTGTTCTAATATGTGATGTGGTTATCAACCTTTTGGGATTGAAATGATTCACTTAATATGAAACTTGGTAAAGTATCAGCCGTGCATGGTTATAACTATATATTCACTTTAGTTTTATCAATGGGGGTTTCCTATTAATTGGAATAGACATTATCTATGTGGCAGTGATTTTTAGAGTTTATCATGTTGTGGATATATATGAATATTTGATTTTTCATCTCTTTTATGTTGGGTAGTGTATAACTCTATTGTTTAGTTAAGGGGATGTGAAAATAATTACACCTATTTGAGATATAACTAGAATAATAGGCTTGATTTATAAATAAAATTGATTATATTTATAGTTCATTAAGATGTAATTTAATTTTGAATTTTTTTGAGTATATTTATCAATGGCATAAAAAATACATTTAAATATTAAGTTTATTGTTGTATGTAAAAACTATGGAGTATGAATAAATACATTCAATATCTTAATTAGGAATAATAGATGTTTTATTATGCATATTTGATTAAATTAATACACTATCTTGAAAATGTAGTATTTCTATGTTGAGTTCATAGGAAATGGAAAGGTTGAATGTATGGTATAATTCATCTTGGTTGTTAGCACAAACCTTTGAAGAACAAGATTGCAATACATTCGATTTGATGTATTGAGAGTGGTTACAATTTTGTAAGTTCTTACAATCTATTTATAGAGTATAGTATTTAAATTGGTCTTATACATTGTCATATTGCAATTTGATTAATTTGGTTGTTAACAAATTGGGAAATTTTTGTTTCCTAAGTTTGCTTACACATAGATTGAGAAATGTGAAAAATAGTGGATTATTTCTAAAAGAGTAATCTATTTGCATAGTAATATTTCATAAATATTAATTGTTTTGTTTATTATCTTTAAATTTATAGGAGAATATTCGTTTGATGTTAAATCATTTATGAAAATATATGTTGGTCTTAATTAAATCAATTTAGTGAAATGGTATGGGAATATCTTCATAGGATTACATAAGTCTTCGGTCTAGACTTATTTAAGTATGGAGGATCTTATTACTTGGTTAATACTACACATAAAATTTCTCTTAAGATGCCTACCTCACATAAAGGATTAAATCATGACTGGATTATATTGACCAAATCTCATTTTAGGAATTTAACTAAATGATTATGTACCTATAAGTTGAATGTGAATGTGAATCTATGAGATAGATATTAATTCAATAACTTATGTGATATTGATGAGGAGTAATAAGTATCACTCAACATCGATATGGCCTAAACATATAATGGTATGTTCAATAATAGTACATTATGATGTAAAGTGGTTGAATTTTAAATGATTCAATAACTAGTTTGAAACTTTCAAGGTTATCTCAATGATGGTATTCAAAATGAGTATGTTAGCACTCATCCTGAATATGATCAAAATTAGAAGTCTAGTCTAGATTAATTTATTGATTAGTGAATTATAAATGAATGGTTAATGTATAATGTGAAAAATTTGGATAATGGTACTTTCCTAAAAAGTTTCTCATGTAATAATAGAGCATGTATAGCTATCTTTCATGATATTTTATTATTTTTGATAATAATTAATAAGGTATTTCTGATTTCATATTTTTATGGAAATTGATACATCAAAGGGAGGATAATGTTGGTGAAACAAAATAGTATCGAGCTAAAAAATATACTATATAGTAAACCATGTCAGTTAGATAGTGGAAATTACTTTGTGTTATGGTAGACTCACACCTTCTTTAATTAACCAAAAGGGGTGGATCAATTATTTAGGTATCCATGAGCAAAGTGGTCTGGGTTGTAAGTGTGACCAAGGATGCCACTATTAAGTTTATATAAAGTTAATAAAGTTATATGTTTCAATTCACTAACACAGAGTTCAAAATTTAATTATAATTTTATTTTTCTTTCAAATCAGTGTTTTAAAAGTTAGCATTTTTATGAAGTACATTTAAAGTTGAGCATTTTTCATAGAGGTTGGAAGATCCTTTAGTGTATAATTAATTGAACTGATCTTGAATATCTTGACCTTCATGTCAAAAATATTTTGGTTATGAAAAGGTTATTTAAATTCCTATTTATAATGTTCATAACTAAGCCAACTTTACTAATACATTTATGGTACATGACTAACTTGGTTTTAATTTTCATAAGCTTAACCCTTGGAGATAATGTTTTTGTTAACTTAGATTTTGAGGGTTATGACAAATATGTGTTTTATAAAAAGGGTAAGGGACCCTATATATCCATTTTTTATTTTTATAAAATATTTTTCTATATCCATTATATAAAATTTAAAATAAAATACTTTGAATTAGGTGGGTGTTGATGTTTTCATGTTTAAAAAATGTGTTTTTTAAAATATATTATTTAATATAAATTAAAAAAATAAAATTTGGGTGGAAAACCCACTCATACACATAAATACCTATGGCCTTTCCACCATTCATCCTCCCAATACCACATTAAAGAAACCTTGTTCTCCATTAGCCATCCTGGCGTCCTTTTCTGCACAACCCCTACACTATGTCCTGCCACCTCATGGAAATCCAAATCACTAAGTATCCAAAACATATTATTTCATACTCTATTATAATTATATCTTTCCACCTATGTTCCTCCACCACTCTCTATCTATTTTGGTATGCACCCATATCCTTATAACTATCACTACCTTTGAGCACACCTTCCTTTATCTCTATTCCTATGGATTGTCGAAACCCTCTCATCGATTTAAGATTTAGAGTAGTGCAGTTTATTGAACTAAAATCATCATTTTTTTAAGTTTATAAGTATAATGTCTCCTATAATTTAAGTCATGATATATTATACTAATATAAAAATTGATATTTTATTTTTTATTGCATAGATTATGTTGCTTCAAACACATAGGTTAGGTGTTTAAACTCAAACATCTTCTTGATTAGATTGAGAATGTGAGGAGCATCCTCTTTGATAGAGATTATCATTCATACAAATGTATAATTTTCATCCATTTCCATGATGATTTTAATCTTATTTGTTTCCTTGTATATGTTCCCCTACTATTATATTTAATTAACAACTATACCACTAGTCACCTCTCTACCCACTTCACCCAACCTTATTTACCAATGCCATGAGAGATAGATTGATTTTGGCATATCATTGTTGACATTAGTATTAGCATTGAATGGTCTATAGTTAAATAATTGGAAGTGTGAATTGTTATTCAATACTTATGACATGCTACCATCATCCAACCACCCCTACTATCTATTTTTTAAACTTTTTTGTTATCTAACACTCACTCAACTATGCTTATTGACTTCTAAGCCATCACCCATAACCATTACATTGACATGTTTTTTTACATGACCTTTAGAATTTCTATAAACATTTTTTTTTCATTTAATATATATTAAATCTTATCAAGCATGGTAGTTATCCATATTTTGTTAAAACCCTGACATGGTGGGGAGTCTTGAGTTTGAACCTCCCCACTAGTTTTTTATATTAAAAAGGCTTTATAAATTGTAATTTTTTAAATAATTATATTGTTTAACCATAAAATTAGATATTTGGAGGTATCTAGGGTTAAGGGGATTATATTAAATTTTGCACAGAGATGGTTAACTATCAAATGAGTAGGATAATTAATAGAAAACTAAGATAAATAGTATTCTAAATTTGTATAACTAAGATTGCATGATATATATGATCATACAATTCCTAAGATGCATGATATAGATCATGGAAACATCTAGAGGGTAGTAATATAAGCTCAACGGGTAATCAAGCACACACACATGTACACTCAAAATAAAAATAAAAGGGAATTATCCAAGGAGACTTCATACAAGGGTCATGTTTAAATTCCACATAGTAGAAGGGACATGATTTATTCAAATGTAAAAATATCATATAAATGACATATTTAAATGTCCATACAACAAATAATGATATATTCAAATGTTTAAATAGGTAAAAAAAGGCACAGTGGCCACAATCAATGGAGTTTATTAAAATGATCAACATGCAATAAAATGCAAGATAATAGAAAGCAAGGAACACACTCAAGGAAGTACATAAATGAAAGCATGGAATATAGGCAACCAACATGAATATAACATAATAGTTCCTATAAATGTGTTTATAAATAATATTAAGTACATAGTATATCAAGTGCATTATGAAAGGTATATGTGTGGATATAGGAATTTTTAATTATATAATATCAAAAATGATAATGAAAAGTGATCATATAATAATATAACCTAGGTGTATCATTACCAAAGAAGTAAATGCCTCCAATGTACTTATGACATGAGTGGAGGGAAGCCCCAACATCTATATGTGCACATATCATGTATCTAGGTATGCCTATATCACACTAAAATGAAGTGTGAAACATATGTGTATATAATAAATAATCATATTATATCTACTAACATGGAGCAAAAAACATATGTATATGAAATAGTAAAACTAGGAACATGTTAATAATTTTGGGGATTTTTAAATTTTTTGAATGTTTTTGAAAATTTTAATTATTTTAAATATTTGAAGGAGACAAAGTATAGCAAATTATCCCACCTAAGGGATGATCATCTAAAAGTGATATGAAATATAAATATAGTTAATCAAATTGGTGATTCTTCCAAAGATCATATATATGTGTCATATTTGAAACTGGAGAACTAGTAACACTATGTGCATCCCTCATATGAGTATGAGTTTGTGGAGTAGGATTAGAATATGTATTGGTTTTTGGAATAAATATTTGAGTGTTTTTATGTTTTTTAATACAAATAAAATGTATTTGATTCATTAATCAATCCTAACGTAGAGAATATAAATCCTACTTGCACTTTTGATTGTTGATAAATTACATATTAGGGGTTGTGACCAAGATGGATCCACTAGACATAACCAAGGGATATCTTATTAGGGGTCATGACCAAAATGGATCCAATATACCTAACCAAATGATATATTTCTATAATAACATCACTAGAGAGGATTACAAATCCTTTAGTCAAGCAACACCATGAAATAACACTAGTTGGGTCCTATGTTTTCATATTCATAAAGTATATGCAAAGTAAAGTAAAATCTAATCTAGTGATCACCAAAGCCTATGGCACAAAGGGGGGGGGGTAATAAACATAAAAATTAAACATGCATAAGATAATTATAATTGAGTTATATATAGATAAAACCCTAATGCATGGAGAGAGCAATATATTCAAAAGCCATTACTTAAGCTACTCCTATCTACTAATATAAAGGAGTAAAGTTATAGATACTTACCTTGAAGATGAACCTGTTGAGACTCAATATCTCCCTTGATCAAAGGTGATTCACAAGATGTTTTTGTGTTTTTTAAGGATCACGAAGAGAGCAATATATTCAAAAGCCATTACTTAAGCTACTTCTATCTACTAATATAAAGGAGTAAAGTTATAGATACTTACCTTGAAGATGAACCTGTTGAGACTCAATATCTCCCTTGATCAAAGGTGATTCACAAGATGTTTTTGTGGTTTGTAATGATAACTAATAAAGGCATAATTATCCAAGAATTTTCCACAAGATAATATTCTTCTCCAATTATAGACCCTAAGTAATAACTCCTGAATTAGAATAGTGAAAGAGTAGATTGTAAATAAGTGTAAATGAAATATTTAACTCTCTTATCTCTATAATAAATGGATAAATTAATTTGTATATATATATTAATCTAGCTGCAAAAAAATTTCATGTTATTTTGGTAAATTTTAGCTGACAGGGTTGGCCCAATTAGACTTTGTATCATTATTTGATAAAAATATGTTAGGTCCTAGTCTAAGCCAGTAGAGTTAACCTATACCATTAATGTGATTTTAAAAAATTAAATATAGGTTTGGCCTAGGTTGATAGTGTATTTTAAACTATCAAAAAAAAATTAGGCTTAATAAGGGGCTAAGTAAATTAGTGAATTTTTTGGAGTTTGCAAGAGAGGTGTCAAGACTTAGGTAAGTACATAGGAGAAGGTTGTGTAGATAGTAAGTGGTAGTATATGAGAAAATAATATTTTGAAGCACTAATGGTATATCAAACCCTTTCTTTGTGAACCCTTTAAGGTGTGCACTCATATATATTTAGACTGGAGGGGTTTTCGTAAGAGAAAAAACATCAGTAATTGATAAAGTTTGAAAATATTATGTGTATACATGTTTGGAGTAAAAATAGTAGGAACATGTCTAGTTGCTTTGGAGTATTAAAATATGTATAAGATATCTCAATGATATCAATATGAGGATGATAATATATAAGGAGATAAATATGTATAACCTTTTACGAACAAGATGTGTCATATGCATGCATAACAAAATCTGAAAGTGTATCATGTTATTTTGGTAAGTTGGTACTTGGTATATTTGGTTTGCATTTATTTGCATTTGGTTTATAATTGTTTAGTGATGGATTCAATCGATAGGTACTAGGTCCTATAGGTATGAATAGATTATGACGTAAGTTACCAAGTGGTTTAAAACATAGTTTGTTGAGTTGTTCATCTAAAGATTGTTTGCCATCTATGTGAGTAGTGAATTTTTCCTTGATTTAAAGAAAGAATTATAGTTATATTATTTATATCCATATTTGGAACATTATATTTGTCAAATTTCTCTTTATTTTTGACATATTTTTTTATAAATCTTATTTTAAATATTTGACATGCCCATTTTGTAATGTTAACTTTTCTATTTGTGATTTTTTTTACTTGTTTTCATTTGTAGGTTTTTGCTCTTTTGCATTGAAAAAATGTATCTTTGAATGATTTGTATCAGTATTTACACTATAACCTAAGCCTAGGAAATCATTATGATTAGATGAAGATATAGGATAAGTGGTGCCCTTTGAATGTTTTCCCAATCCTTGATCTTGATAACCAAAGTGTTGTAAATATTTTTTTCCAAAACCATATTGTTTTGGAAGCTAAGTCTCATTATTGAGAGGTATATTTCTGTCCTTTTAACTTGGTTTTTTTTTTTTCATGATGTTTCCACTCTTGGTTATGAATGTGATGAAATGCCTCTTGGTTATGATACCTTTCTTATTCCTATATTTTATTATAATTAATATCCAACTAATATATATATTTATACCATTCCTAATGTTGAAAATCAAAATATTGTATCCATACCCTTTTTATTTATTTCAAAAACTAGGTGTGATTCTCCCCTTTCCAATGTTGAAAATGTCAAAGAAGTTAAATTTTCCTCATCTATATCTCATAATGAAAATTTTAACAAAATCAAATGTGTGTCTACTTCCCAAAATAATACTAATTGTGAAAATTCCATTCCTTCTTTGCATGATTCAAATTAAAATATTCAACTTTCTCCTTCCCCTCTAATTTATGATGAGCAAAATGCATGTCCCATATCTCCCATTAATTTTATTGAAGAAAAAATGAGAGTGCAATTGAAAATTATAAGGAAACGACTAAAAACATGAATTTATTAGGGACACAAGAAAATTAACAAGTATATTTGAGGTGTATGTTTTAAATATCAAACCATGTAAATCCAAGCAACAACAAAACATTTTCCCCAAAGGTTTCCTAATGAAATAATTTCCTAAGACAAATAACAAGGATGAAAATGATAGTTATGCCAATGTTCTTTTCTCACTTAAAAGTGAGGTACCTCGAGTAGAAAGTGATATTTCATTCTGTAAACCTCTTTCTCTTTGATGCAAAAGTAAAAATAAAATTGAAGGTGACATTCTTCCATATCTTGATGTGGTACATCAAATAGTAAATGTTTCTTCCTCTTTCTCCATTTCATACTCTTCTCAAAAGGAGAGTGTGTTTAAAAGTGAAATTATTTATCCTATTCCTATAGTAGGTCACAAAATTTCAAGAAATATGTCACCTTACAATAATAATAATATTAACCTTTGTGCTATTCAATAATATATACTTACATCTTTATACATGGGTGTTCCTTTACCGAATATTGAAAAATCATGTGATGGGCCTATTTTAGTGGAGGATAAAGAATTTATCATTCCTATATTCCATAAAAATGGTAGTTTAAAACCACTATAAAAATAATCAACTTTTTATTATGATATATTATTTATTCTGACCACCATCAGATATTTTCAATAATTCAATACTCATAAATTGCAAATTTCTTCTCATGAATATATTCTTGAGGAGAATACATTAACATATTAACCTATTTCTAGGGATGTGTTTGAGTATCCTTATCCTTAAAAATTAGTTATGCTTAATTTATCCTAATTTTATGGTCAAGGGGATCCTATTATTCATTTAAAATAATAATCACACTCAATTGAACATTGGGCCCAAAATGGAAGCTTATTCTTAAAGTCTTTTCATCATATCTTAAGCCAAGGGGCTCTTGAATAGTTGTATACTCTTCCAAATGGTTCATTATCAAATTTAAAACAAATTTAATATGTATTTCTATTACATTTTCATCTTTATAATTTACCTATAGTACCATTAGAACATTTACAAACATTGACACAAATAGAAAATGAGCCTATACAAGATTATGTTATTTGATTTAAGGATTCTTTGTATTCCCTACATTATACACCCTCAGATTTGGAAATAGAATTTATATTTATCAGATATCTTCTTTATCCACTAAAATAAATAACATTACATAATCTTTTTTCTTCATTTGAGCTCTTATATTGGGATGTATACAAATATGCATTTGCTCTAATGAATACCCAAACCAAGTTGCCTATTTATCCATTCAAACCTAAACATGGTAAAAATATTATTTCCAAAGAAAATAAACAAGTTATAAAAAATATTGAATCACTCCAAAAAACTTGTACAAAACCAACCACATATGTCACAAAATAAAAAATAAAGTTATAGAAAAAAAGAAAGGAACATGCTTACAGAGTATCTCCCATAGATAGACCATATACCAATACCAAACAATAACCTCTTTAGTTTGATTGGTACTAGGATAGACCACATGATATATTACAATTTTTTTTTGATAAAAAAATGATAACACTCCATCTTAATTTAAATTATCCACCACATAGATTTTAAAATGAAAAAGGACAACACTTTTTCACTTATCATGGTATTAACAAACACAAAGATAATGAGTGTTTTGTTCTTAAGAAAAAGCTTATACAGTTAGCCAATAATGGAATCATTTCATATAAAAAGGACATATCTAGACATATTCCACATAATTATCTCAGTGGTTCATCTAAGAGGGTTGAACCATGCCATACAACTCCTTGGTAGGAACACATGGTCCATCAACCTTCATAAAAGATGACCACTAGTAGAAGTCCTTCTGCTAGTATACTCTCTCCCAGGATTGATCTCTCCCACATTGATCCTACTAAGGAACCATTAATAAATTAGGTCCTTCATAAAGAGACATAAGGAGAAGATGAAGCTACATAATATATATGGGCACCTAAAAAGATACATATAGATTCATACTACATTTTTATAGATATTTTAGAGATGATTATAGAAGCATAATCAACAATTCCATTACCACATGATCATTACAGTCATGTTTTCATATTTCCATCTAGATTTCATTGCATATGATAATTTATTTATTGATAATATAATACATAAATTTCAAAAATTAACATACTTGTTACATAATTTACCAAATCCTATCATACACCATGGAAATAAATGTAATTAAAAATTATATAATGACCAATAAAGAATTAAACAATGCAAATCCATTTGAAACTAAATAAAACCATGTGAACAATGTCTTATATATATAAGATGATTCAATTTTTATATACATAATCACATCAATCATATGTTGGGGGCATATACCCAAGTGTGTACTCCTCATCACTATCAATATCCATGAATACAAAACCTCTCGATGTAGACACATAAGGATCTAATTAAGGCCCATGTGCACATGATAGAATACATACTCTCTCCTCAAAAGCACCTAAATATCAAACTGTATCCTTGTGCTCCCATCACAAAGTGTCATAATGATCAATTAGATTCTACATAATCTTAGTGGCACTCCAATATAGGATGTCACACCTATCCAACTTGATATGCAATTCTTCATTCTCAGTGGCTACAACATGGTATGTTTCCACAACTCTCTCCAAAGGATCAAATAAAGGTACATGATAACTTGCAATGCCAATAACCCTCTGAATAAATCTATCTCTAGTTATATCCATTAGCACATTGCATGTAAGGGTATATATCCCCTGATGCACCATCATCACCCACTCTTGATTACCTATAGACATTAGAGATATGATAACTATAAACTAAGTCTATAGAATCAAATAATTTATATACTATTATAACCAAATCAAATTAAAAACCTAAAAACCATGGTACTCATATGTGGCCCTAATGGTTGCATCATCTACTAGTGTTGGTCCCACAGGATCATCATCACCTACCTCACCACCTATCTAGGGGGTGAAGGAATGGAACATGGGGGAAATACAATAAAAACAATAGTGGCCACCAGGATCTATCCCACCATTACACATATGCATCTATACTTCTCTCATCATCTCCTATAACTAGGGTAACTATAGGATCTCACTCATCAATAAGATGTGGGGATATATATATAGTCATAGGTACTAGCCTATGATACAACCTATAACCACTATGTGTTATCCTATGCCAAGGGTAGGGTGATGATGGCACTCCTTGATTTATGCAAATCTATTTTAAAACATGTTCATACTAAAAAACTCATAAATACCAAGAAATTGATCTACTAACCACATGTTGATATGAACCATCTATAACTCATGTCCATCCTTAGTCCATCCAACAAAAGTATTGTAAGGATGTCATTTAATATGATCTAGAGCCAACCTATCCAAAGTAACATGGTACTCAATTGTGGTATGTAGTATACCACATGGAAATACCCACCAACCTGTAAACATTTTTGGATGTGCCCATCTAGGTAGGGGACCACCAACTAGCATTACCACTATAATATGCTCATAAGCCCAAACATGTAATAAAGTTCCATCTCTAATACCTCCACCATGTCTCTCTTGTGCAAACCTATAAATATCCCTATATAAGTGGGCCATTAAAGTGTGGCCCCATGAATACCTAATCTTATCAAGCTCAATATGATGCACTACATGGTACACTTAATATTAAATACTAGTTGTACCACTCTCCATAGCCACAAATGATGCTAGTAAAATGAAAATAAACTTTTGAAATCATGAAACATCACCTCTGATAATACTATAAAAATAAATAATACTAATTGAATCTAAATCAGGAGACCTTTGACCAATGAAATATACATGGGAACACTAAATATATCCTCATATACCATATTTATAAACTTGGACTCTCTCACCTCCAATCAAAAGCCAAAATATATGATACACATCCTCTAAAGTGATTATCATCTCACATGTGGGAAGCGAGAACATGCATGTATTTAGGTTCCACCTCTTAGCTAGGGCTATGAGGAGGTGGATATCATATGTTATGCCTCCCAAATAATCCATGTGACCTAACCCATTGGGATTAATAATATACTGGTTACTTGCATTTAGACCCAACTTTACTAAGGTAGAATAATGCCACGTATGCTAGAACTCTTAAATATGTATATCCTTTTTCAATCAAGAATATAACAATAAAAATTCATTAGTAATTATTGTTGGACATTTTTTTTCCTACATACAAATCTTTCCAATACTGAACAATGTTCCTGATTGAAAAAAGGACCCAATGATAAAAGAGGAAGATCATTTTTCTGGAAAACCTTTTCAAACACTTTAAGTCCACTTAAAGTGTAATTTTTCATCTTCTACGAATAGGTCCAAAAGTTGTAGAGACCCCATGACGTGTAGTCCAAGAAAGCCTTTTTTATGATATATCTCACACATATGATAGTTTCTAGAGAAAATGATCACATGGGTTCACTTTTTTTGGTCCCTAGTTTCTACGCACCAAGTTCTAGGTCCTCCACCAAAGCATGGTATAAGTTGTGTATGTTCAAATTTGGATCCTCAGTTAGATTTTACTAAGTTTCACATACTTATCCAAATGAACTAAACCATCACTAGGACATCATGTGAACTAGTCAAGTTGAACATTTTATATCTTCACTCAGAAGTCTTTTGAGACTAGTGGATTAATTAGGTTTGTTCCTTTTAGTCTCAAGAACATCTTTAAAATTTTTGACCCATCCATGATTATTGTGTTTCAAGATATAAATTATTAAATTTGATCAAATAATGAATGACAATTGTGTGAGAATCAAAATAAAGATATTGTGGAAATCTATATGAGATTTAATTTGATGGTCTTTGGAATGTCAAATATGTATGTGCAGACATTAAATGACATTAGCTTGAATGTCAATTTTAATCAAGGCAAGTAACTATTTGGATTTAAAAGGTCTTTAAAAGGATTGAAGTTGGTCAAGATCTAATGGTCTACAAGATCCCTAACACTAACACATAATATCTAATGATCTGTACTAGAGTCAACCAAGTAAAAAGGTCCCCAGGTTAAAGCCTTTAAAGATATATAAGTTAGACATGATCTGATAGTGTGGGATGATCAAGCTAAGATCCAATAGAGTGAAATCACTGATAAAAGGATGGGTCTAAGATAAATTAAGGGCTTATGTTCAATCATACCAATGATATAATGGAGTAAAATAACTAATAAGAAAGTGGGACAATAGAGTTATATGGTATGCATGAACTCATACATCTAGATCAGATAGTGAACATGAGTCAAATTAGTCATCAAATCTAAAGAGATAATGAGTTAAGGACAAGTGGAATAAGTGCATTCAATTAGAATAAAATCAATGGCTCATGAGCATCCATGCACAAATAGGTTAATAGAGTGAGCAAGAGTTAGAAAAGTCAAGGGTCCAAGTCAACATTTGACAACCAATTGGAGTAAAAGTGAGACCCAAAGTTTTCAACTAGGTGAGAGACTATTTTTGACAATAGACAATAGGGTTTTACAGGGTCATCTTGATACCATTGAATCTTTTTTAAATGCTATGGATTGGTCTAAATAATAAAATCATCTCAGACATCAATGCAAGCATCTACCATCCCATGAAAAAGACTAAAATTACACAAAATGACAAATTTACCAAAATTTCAAATTACCAATGAAGTCATAGTCAAATCTACTTCCTAGCTCAAAAAAATCTTGGCCAATGAAGGCACTCTAGAGCACATCAAATCACATCAAGCAATGGGATATTATATGTGGCATGGTTGTTATCAAACTCAAAGCTTAGATCTCACAAAATGTTAAAATGCAAATAATTTTAAATTTTTATTATAATGCATTTAATATACCACTTCTACATAAACTTCAAACATGTAAATCTTGAACCTTATTTGTCCAAATTTGAAACTGTAAGTTGTGTCAAGATATAGATATTGAGATATTCAACATTTTACCAAATTTGAAAATTTTCAAACTATGCCAATATTCTCTAATTCTTTTCTACACATAGATATTCTACTAGATTTCAAATACTAGCAAAAATAATGTTATAAATTCCTATCCACAATACTTTCAAAAACATATTGAGTAAATTGTATCAATCACATTATCATTTTTATTTTTGAGAGGATATGAATATAAGGCACTACATCACCTCTTCCCAGAATGGGTTAGAGTCTTAATAGGGGCATGTTTTATAAACATGATCTACATAATCAATTACAAATTGCACATTCTCTAGATTCATTGGGGGCATGCTTTAGATGCATGTTTTCTACATTTATTTAGTATTCAACATCTCTAAATTATAGTGGGGGCATGTTTGGAAACATGTCCTCCACATTGGTACTTATTTTAGTTTTCATATTTCTCCATACATAGTGGAGGCATGCCTTGGAATCATGTTGTCCACATTTACATAGTTTCCAAATTGGTAAAAATACATAGTATATGATTTAGATTCATAATTATGGAAAAATTATATACATTAGTACCATTTATTATACAAAATTTTAATATGATATATATTCAAGGTGCATATGTTATGTAATGTGTACCTCATATTACATAAATCTAAATTATTTTCAGATTTAAAACTCTTTTATGGATTGTTACCACAACATAGACTTTACATACAGATACCCTAATGTACTGATACTCTGGTCAAAATTTTATAGACTATATTGAGCCTTACCCATCTATAGTGGTTGGTTCTTTTTTTTAGTATGATTGGAGGGATTAAATCATGTAGTCTCATCAAGTTTATTGATTACATAACTCACCCTATAACAAGTTGTACATATACATATCTTTTATAGTCAATTTGTGATGGTCAGGAAATGATACTCTCAATGGCCAAAGCACCACTTTTCCTATTTTGGGTTAGGGGAATGATCACCTCCAAACTCTCCTTGCTCTAGGTACAACATCACCATGGTGGAACAAACTTGACCACTTGTAGGCTCACTCATCTTCTTGGATAGAAAGATGGATGAGATTGTAAGCCTCCTGTCTAATTTTAAAATTTCAAATTAACTAAGATAATTTTAGAAATGTAAATTAATGGTGTAAATAAAATGAAATCCATAGTACCTCAAGCATAATATTTTGTTCTAAGGATAGATAAAAATAAAATAAATTATTTCTAGCATGTTTTTAAGATGTGAAGAAGAAAGAATATAGAAGTGGGAAAATAGATTTAGAATCAAACTTACCTGTCAAGGGGGGAAATGATATGGGTGGAGGGGGAAATGAAGAAAAAATCAAGGTAGAGAAACTCTTTATCAAATTCAAGACACTTAAATTAGGTTTGTTAAAGCAAGAGGACTTTTGACATTAAGGACTCTGAAGAACTTCTCCTAGCTACAAAAATTTGAAGTCATCAAATGAAGTATGAATATTATCCCATGAAGGCTATATGCATGAAAATAAAAATAGACCTGCCTTCCCATAATGTGTTCCCCATTCTTCAAAACCCATTAGAGAACCATATATCTACTATGAGAAATGGGCATGTAGCACCATATATTATTTTGAATTCTCCTATCCCAATCTACTGGCCTAATACACCCCAATGGACCTTAGCTCTACCATGAGGCCAACTATGGAGTTTGAACATCAATTGGAGATATGAGATATGTTATGAATCACATATTTTGGTTTGATTTTTAATTTTGAATTTATATGTTAAATTTTGATAATTTCCTTTTATTTTTAAATGATTTGGATTTTAAATTTTGAAGGCTCTTTTCTATCCCTACTCCAAATGGATTCAGAGAACCAAATATGGGTACGAAAAATAACTATTATTTGAAAACTTAGACTTGGTTTCTAAGAAAGATAATTTAGAGAGCATGGTGTATAAGAGCCTTGTTAATTTAGGTGAAATAGAATTTATATCTAGACTTCAACCTTGTTTTATCTAAAGTGGAATGGAAGGAAAGGAAATCAATGGAAATGAACATTAAATGATTTGAATTACTTCAAAATATAACAAATGTGACAAAGATAAAAAATGGATATAATTATAGGGAAGTATGATTTCTTATCATAATAATGTTATTAGTGTAGGTAAATATTCTAGCATATTTTGTTGTGCAATTTTTATCTACAAAAGAAAAAAAAATTGAAGTTGAGAACAAGGGATCACAAATTTGTAGCCATTTATGAACACTCTATAAAAGTAGCATTAAATTATATAAAGATGGTGATTTTATGAGGAGGTTCTAGTCCTATCCATGGTCTTACTCTACAAATCATAAAATATAAACCTGAGTGGGTACATGAAAGGCAAAAATGGTAATTTGAAAACAAAATAGTAAAAATGGTGTTTGTGAGGAGGGCCTAGTCCTATCCATGGTCTTACACTACAACACAAAAATAAAACCCAAGAAGGTGTAAAAAGAATTGTAAATAAAAATATTTGTATAAGAAAAAAGAATTCATGAGGAATATTGGTGCATATACATGGTTATACAATGCAACTCATGAGTAAATTAAACCAAAGAATTAAAATAAAGAATGAAGGTTTATGAGAAGAGAAACTGCTGCAAAGGATGAGACCCATGAATAAATCCTAAAAAAGTGTTATTAGGATAACATATAGAATTATGATAATAAGATAAATATCTAATAAAAATATTTCTTTAAAAATTACACATTGGTGGGATCTTTAGAAACATGGCCTCTATTAGTTTGGAGGTAATAAGAGCTATGACCAATAATATCTTTCACTAAATAAGGGCCCCATGATTTTTTGGTGCATTTAACTTCTTTATCATGGGACAGTATAATTTAAGGACTAGATAACCAACATTGAAATTTCATACTTTAATCTTTTTATTATGTTTCTTAGTAATATGATCCTTATATTGATGATAAGTTGTAGAATAGCTAGACAATATTCTTCAAGAAGATCAAGAGCATGAAGATGAGATTAATGTAATTCCTCAATGGTAATGATATCATGAAGATATATATATATATATATATATATATATATATATAATGAGGGAAGATAAAATTCTAATGGGAGGATAGACTCAGAACCATAGACTAGTAAGAATGATGTTACCCCAATGACAGTAAAAATGTTAGTGTAATACGCCCAAAGTGTAGGATATAAATGAAGATGCCAATCCATGTGGGTTTCATAGATGGTCATTTGAAATATTTTATTGAGAATTTTTTTAGTGTCATCAAATTTTCCATTGTAGTGTGGATGATAAAATGTGGAAAATTTATGGGATATTTTGAATTTAGAACATAACTGCTTCATGTCCTTATTTCTTAAATTACTCCCATTATCAAAAATGATAGTATGGGGAAATTCAAAATGAAAAATGATTTCATTGAAGATGAGCTTGGAAATATTAGTTCCTATGACATTAAAATGAGGTATGGATTCTACCCATTTGGTAAAATATTCAGTAGTCATGATCATAAAACATGCCCATCTTGTGACCTAGGTAGTTTACCGATGAGATTTAATCCCCACATGGAAAATAGCCAAAGAGATTCCATAGTTTGGAGTTTGACTGGTGGAGAATGGATTAGATCATCATGGAGTTTTTAAGGACTACACTTTTTAGTGAATTCAATAGCATCCTTTTTTAGAGTAGGCTAAAAGTATCCCATACATAGGAATTTGTATTTTGTAACATGTATACTATAATGACCACCATAAATTCCCCCATGTACTTGTTAAAGGAGAGGAGGGACCTCTTCTTTTATTACATAGTGGAGTAGGGTATCTTTAGTGGTGTGATAATAAAAGGTGTTATATCGAAAGACATATTTGAAGGCTTATTTATGAATTCTATTCTTTTCATGAGAATTCATGTTTTGAGGATAAGTTTGATGCTTGAGGAATTAGATAATGTATTTATACCATGGGCTTTATTGAATGGTAATAACATCAATATAATTGATAAGTGAATATTGTGGTTGGATATAAGATCAAGACTTTATTATTTGAATAATAAATTTAAAATAATTAATAACTTTATGTGGATGAAATAATGATGCCAAATAAGTAAAAGAGTTAGCAATAGAGTTTTGATCTCTTGGAATGGGATCGATGGTAAAAAAGTGATTTTTTTGGTGAGGGTAGTGTCCATTTGATGATAAGTGTTAATATTTTCAATTTTACATTGATAATCACCATTAACCTAATGGAAGATGAGTTGGGAGTCACCCAAAGCATTCAGATATGGAATATCTAAGTCAAGTGTTGCTCACATGCCTGAGATTAATGATTTATATTTTTCCATGTTATTAGTGACATCAAAGGTAAGATAGAATGCTAAAGGGATTATTTTACCATGTGGAATAGCTATAATAAAATTTACCTCAACTTCTTGAATGAATTTGGTGCCATCAAAATTAAGAGTCCAAGTGTCTTCATGTAAATCAATGTTGACTTTAGGAATTGATTCAATAACTACTTTAGATTTAATAGTATTAGGAATGAAATATTAATCTTCTTGATTAATTTATTATAAATCAATAGTAAAGTTATGGAATTAATCTTTAAGAGAGATATCTTGATTAATACCTTCAATATAGAGGATGTTATCATCAGGGAGACTATCTTGAAGATGATTGGTAGTGGGTATGGGTGATGTTGCAAGTTGGTTGGTAGTGAATTGCCTTTTGAATTTTTTTTGTGTTATGATGTGTAGGTAAAATTACATTAAGATAACCATCCACTTACTAATTATATCTCTAGGTAAAAAATATTTCGGGAAAAAGTGACAAGGTGGGTCAGAATGAACTATGACATAAGTTATTTGATAAAACATGTAGTGACAAAGCTTTTTAGATATAAAATATATAGTGAGGCAATCACATTCTACTTTGGTATAACATTTTTCATAATATATGAGGCCTCAAATAATATATTAGATAACATACTCTCTTTTGGTATCATCTTATTAGGCAAGCATTTCCCCAACTGATACGGGTGTATAAGAAGTGCATAAAATTAAAATATGGTCATTAAAAGGTGGATGAAGGGTAGATGGATGTAACAATGATTATTTCATATTTTAAAATACATTATAATAAGGACATATCCATTCTAATGCATTACCTTTCTTAATAAGGGAATTAACAGAGTGAATTTGATAAGCCATTTTGGGAAGAATCATTGAATTGCAATTAGCTTGTCAAGGTAAGTATGAATGTATAGAATAGAATGAGGAATAGGCATGTTGACTATATAATTTATCTTAGCAGGATCAACATCAATACCATGAATAAAGACTAATAACCCTATCAATTTACTATATGTAATTCCAAAAACACACTTGTAGGGGTTAAGTCTAACTTTGTATTTGATGAGTCGATCAAAGGTGATGGTAAGATTAGAAAGATAATCCAAATAGGTTTCCATAATAATATGGATAAGGTCATGAAAAATATGGGTCATATCCCACTGATAGGTAACTCTAGAATTTTTAAGGCCAAAGGGCATTTTTAACATAGCAATAGGTGCCCCATTCCATGGTGAAAGTTGTCTTGTATTGGTCTTTGGGGGTGATATGAATTTTAATTTAGCCCAAAAAACCATCCAATAGGGAAAAAATTTCATATCCAATAGTGGAATTTATGATGGAATCTAACGAAGGTAATGGAAAATTATCTTCGGGATAAGCGAGATTGAGATTATGAAAGTCAATGCAAACATGGATAACCATGGTAATTTTTTGGGGAATGGGAATAATGTTTGAAATATATTTAGTATATGACATAGGTCTGATAAAATTTGTATCTAAAATTTTGATGATTTATATCTGACATGGGGTGGAAACTTTGAGAAGAAATTTTTATTGTTTTAGTGAATAGGTTTGGTGTCAAGGTATGTGATGATGTTGTGAACCAAGATACTAAGATCTATGTCAGGTATGTACTCATATGACCAATAAAAATTCTCATGATATTTATTGAATAATAGACTGAAGTTATCATGCTTTATTAGTATGATTTCTTTAGATATAATGATAGGTCGAGGACATGAAGGTGTGCTATATTTGATTCTCATGGTATCCTCAATGAGCATAACATTTTCATCTTGGAAAGAGATGAAATGGGATTGGTATTCAGATCAATGCTAGTAATGAATTTATTAAAATGAGGGGACTTTTTCTCAAAATTCCCAAGTTTATGGTGTTGTCAAGGAAGTTGAGGTTCTCGATCATGGAATAATTCAAGGATGGCTTCATCACTAGGTAACATAGGTAGAGGTCTATAATATTCCACATCTACTTCAAGATCAATGATTGTTTTATCATGGTGATCATATTTAGAATGTATTTGGTGTACAACTATGACCTTGGCATCAAGAGTGATATTGGGTGTAGGTAGAATCATAGAGGAAGGTTGATTGGATTCAACTATTTTATCTTTATAATACTTGACAAGGAGAGGATGTGGTATAATAACTAGTGTGATAAGAGGTATATAAGGTTATAAAATATATAAAAATGTGAGGGGTAATATTTGTTCAACCACTCAAGGAGTATTGAGAAGTATAACATTAACTAGAGGTACATGACCTTCAATTTCTAACTCAATATCTATGGAAATGGTATAAACATCATGATTAAAATCATGTCTTTGTGCTAAGGTTTTATGATAATGTTAAACATCCAAATATCTTGATTGATCTTGGGCTATAATGTAGTTATCATCATAGGTTGGAAAAATAATACATGCTTGTGACTTAGAAGAAACTTTAGAAGGTGAGATGCCTAGATCACTAAATTTACACAATGACATAATTAAATGGTCTTAAAATATTTTATCCACTTTATAATCATTACACACGAAATCATCTTCTATATATGATGCTTCATGTACATTACATGGAGGAGGGAAATTGGTTATCTCATCGATAAGAGGGACAGTACGATCATGAGGTAACAAGGAAGGAAGAAGCCATCCAAAAATGTAAAGATGTATCTTAGTAGTATTACATGTGTTTTTCAAATCATTTGGCTCATCATCATCAAAATTTTAAAGAGCAACTTGTAAATTAAGTATTCATATTGATGAATTTGGGTAAAGGTGCATGATTAATTTTTGGGTAGTGGGAATCCCATATTGAGATTTAGGATTGGGTAGCTGAATACTCCGTGGGTTAGGATTAGACTCATATTTATACCATTTTCCATTATGAATGAAATTGATGCATTGGCTTCCATAAGAGGCAATAGAACTCATGTGGTGAGCCCATGGGTATCCTAGGAGTATATCATAAGATAAAGGTAAATTGAGGACCATAAGCTTAGTACATATAGTTTTGGGTTCAATATTAAGATGGATCCAAATACAACCAAGTAGATTTTGATTAGTCTTGTAAAATCCATGACAAACTAAATAAATTTGATTGATATGATCTTTATTATAACTGAGTTGTTGAATGAGCCAAATATATGTCACATTAATTCCCAACCCTTCATTTACTAATAATTTGTGAATGAGGGAGGTATTAATGGCTATTTTGATAAAGAGATGTGGATCATCGACTCAGAACAAAATTTCATCATTCATCATGTCTTATTTAAGGAACTCTATGGAAGGTTTTGAAGAAGGATAAATAGATTCAATGGTATGAACTTTTGTTGATTGAGGGTTGTGAGAAGGTGGTTCCTCTTATAAGGGAGATGGTTCTTTTATTTCTTGGATTTATTTCATTAGGAATCTACAATGATAAGGAGAGGTGTTAACTAACTCCATGAGAGGAATTTTTTTAGGCATAGAGTTGAGTTCCTCTAAGAAGTTCCTATGAGTTTTGGAAGAGGAAGAACCAACACAAGGCTTGGAGGGTAAAATATGTTTAGGAGGAAGAAAATTGGTTGGAGGTTTAGATTGAGGAAGTGGTTCTTCATTGATAGTAGTAGTAGTGGTATATTTGATAATTCTCTCTTCAAGTGATGGTTTCTTTGGTTTGGTAATGGGATCTTTATAGGTTGGTTTGAATTGATAATTGGCCTTAGCCACATTCATGTATTGGGAATTGGTATAGTATTAATCATAATCAACATCAATCACATAAATATCCTTATTTTATTGTTAAGGTTTAGAAGTAGATAATTTTTTTGGATTATTAGAGGAAGAAGCTTTAGAAGCTTGTTTCTTTTGAGAAACATTAACATAATCTTGATGATGGATTTTTATCATGAAATAATGATTGAATAAATCACCTAACAAAAAATAAATGGAAAATTTTGTAAGCGACCAACATGTTTCATGGGAATGACCAATATCGATGTGAAACCAAAAAAATTGATTAGGATCATACCATTAGGGGGATTATTGGGTTACATGAATGGTTTAGAATGTATTAAAATTTATTTAATTTTTTTCATGGTTAAAATCATATGGTAAGGTTGGGGATTCTATGATTTAACTATTCTTATTTTGGGTTGAGGAGGATTTTCAGTTATCACATTGGTTAAATTTTAGAAAGATCCCTTGATCATTTTAGTGTTAGGTTCAATATGTTTCATTAGGAATTCTTGATGCTTAGCTTGATCAAGAGCATCATTTAAAGTTTGGGGAATAAATTTTTTAACCTTTCATTAGTATGAATTTGTTAGGGCTGTTATGAAAATTTTAACCAAATTATCATCAGTCATGTTATGATCAACCTTATGAGACAAATATTTCCATCATTTGATAAAATCATGAGCTGATTTGGTAGGATATTGCTTAGCATTGATGAAATGACTAAGATAGTTTTCAATAAGATCATTGTGTTGGAATTATTTAACTAAAGGATTGATTAAATATTCAAATTTACATATAGAATGTTGGGGAAGTTAGTTATAGAATTCTAATACATTATCATTGAAGTTTTTAACTAAAATTTTGGTTGTGGTGAAAGTATTAGTTTGGATCCACTCTTTATAAAGATTACCAAATGTTTTAAGAAAATATACAGGGTCTTTAGTCCCATTATATTTAATAGCAATATCAATGGATAAAATGAAAGGGGATAAATTCTCATTTTGAATGTGTTAAAGCATCTTATTGTACATGATAGGTTGGGGAATGACATTTCTTGTGACATCTCTAAGAGGTGAAGGGATAAAATTTTGATTATTTTGAGGAAGAATAACAGGAGATTGGTTAGCCATGTTGATCAAATGATGTTATAGTTGCATCATTTAATAGGTGTTAGATATTTTCATGATGTTCATTTTTTTCACTATTTGTGCAATAATTTGAGTTGTATCAATTGGTGGATTGGTGTTGGTAGGAGGATTCCCCAAATTGGTACTAGTGGGAACATTGCTAGGTGGAAGATTTCCTATGGGGTTATTTGATAAGCTTGTATCTATTTTCCCCACATTATGGTGAGATATTTAAAGATGAGAATTATCTTAATAGGTTTGAAAAGGATCAAAATCACCAATCTCATCAGTCTAAGTGATTTAAACCAAGTTACAATCGAAATATGAGGGAGGAGAAGAGGTGCTCCAAGAGTGAGGATCTTCTTGGGTGGTGAAGGTAGGAAGAAAAGAACATCCCATTTAGTGTCTAAATGGATTCAAGTTATCCAAAAATATTATGATAGGGGACTTTATGATGTTTCAAGATATAATCATATATCTAGAAGAAAGAAGGAAAAATAGAGATAGAGTCAACCAAACACAAAAAAATGTCAACCAATAAGTAAAAATTTAACAAAGTCAATAGATTTTTTGAGAAAGGTCCATAGAATAAGATGTAATATTACAGAGTCAAACTATTCAACTGTGTTCTACAAAGGATAAATTTGAAATAGGCTGGAGGGATACATAGTTGTATAAGTTGACTATGTACTACAAATGAATAAATTGAATAGATGAGAAATATACATAGTCATATTGATTGAATATGTACTTGAAAAAGGGAAATTGATCAGGTTGATAAGGATACATGGTTAGATAGAGTGATGGTGTAGTGAAGGGAAACAAGATGAACAGTATGTAAGAAACTATGTCAATAGGGATAACAATGTTTTGAAAGTAGAGAGAGATTTTGTAAGATAATGTATAGGAAAATTAAATTAAACACATAATTAATTGAATCAATGTGATCGATACAATTAAAACACATAATACAACCCTTGCACCAATGCTAGCTAATGAAATCTTTGTAATATAAAATACAATGATGAAAGGTAAGCAACAACTAGAAATTGAATGCTAACTAATTGTTCATTCCTAAGTGTTATTAAGTTATAATAAAGTTTGAAGTATAAGTGATGGGAAGTTAGCTATAAGAAAGTACAAAAATCAATTTATGGATAGTTTTAAGGAGTTTAGGCTGAAAGGGATCTGTATTGGTGATGGTACTAAATTGGTATTGGGACCTACCTCCTCACTTCACAATCCCATAGAGATAAGAGTGTTAGGTGGTTTTTTGATAAATACCATAAACCATGTGCTTATATTTGACTAGAAAACAAATTAGGCTTCCCCCTTGGTGATGAAATCCAAGTAGGTAGGCCTTGGGAAGATAAATGTTTAATATTTTTTGTGTAAAGTGATTTAAAAGTGTGTGCAAAAGAGAAAAATAGTGTGACTAAGTTTGAAAATTAAAAAACCACCTAATTAATCTATGTTTTTTACTCTAAGCATGCAAGTAACTAAAATAAAAGGTGAGTTAATTAATATTAAAAGGAGGTTAATTACTTGACTATGAAGACTATAGAGTCAGTTCAGGTGAAAATGTATGCAAATAATATAGAACAAAGTTGGTTGGGTCACTACCATTATTTAGAAGTTAGATCTATAAGAACATAGTCAAATGGGTTGACTATGTCTTCTAAATAGAAAATAGGCTATAGAACTATGTTGAACTAGTCGACCCAGTTGGATGTAGGGATATAGTTTTATATACTAAAAAATTGTGAAAAATAGTACTAAAAATGAAAAATTGAAATGATAAAGAGATTAATAATGAACATTTATGTGATAGAAAAAAATTATGCTATGATGATCAAGTGATAATTCAAATATTTTGTTAACAGAGCCGATTGGCTCGATGAAGTTTACAAAAATGTTGAAAATAAAATTGTGAACAAAGTTGACTGGCTCGACTTTGTTTGTAGACCTGTATGCTAAAAAAGAACTATTAATATATTCAATGAGTTCAAATATGTATGCAATAATATAACTAAATAATAAGACTATACCAAGTTGATTGATCTAGTCATATGTATTTGGAAAAGACCTACATAGACAGAACAAAGTCATTTTGGGGTAAGTGTGTGTTAAACATACGCATAAACTATTAGAACTATATCAATAGGTTCAATATAGTACTACAAAAATATAAATATATAATATGATGATAAAAATTAATGCATGAAATAAAACTTACAAGAGTTTTATTCACATTAGGTTCACCATAATGTATACAAAGGAAAATGTAGTTGATCTATTAATCAATATTAACTCAAAATAAATAAATCCTACTTACACTTCTGATTGTTGATACATTAGATATTTGGGTTCATGACCAAGATGAATACATTACACCTAACCAAGGGATATATTACCACAATAACATCATTAGAGAGGGTTATATAGCCTCTATTCAAGAAACTCCATGCAATAACCTTAACTAGGTCCTATATTTTCATTTTTACAAAGTCTATGTATATTAAAGTAAAATCTAATCTAGTGCTCACCAAAGTTTGTGGCACAAATTTGGAGTAATAAATGTAAAAATTAATACATGTATAATATAATTCTAATTAATCTATGTATAGATAAAACCCTAATTTATGAAGAGAGTAATATATTCAAAAGCCATTACTTATACTACTTCTATCTATTAAAATAGAGGAGTAATGTTAGAAATACTTACCTTGAAGATAAACCTATTGAGACTCAATCTCTCCCTTGGTCAAAGGTGCTTCAAAAGAGGTTTTTTCGGTCTATAAGGATCACTACAAAAATCCTAATAATCCAAGACTTTTTCACAAGACAAGATTTTTCTCCGAGTATAGACCCTAAGAAATAACTCCTCAAGTAGAATGGTGGAAGAGCAGATTGTAAATAAGTGCAAATGAAATATTTATACTATATTCTCTCTCTAAAAAATGGAAAAATGAATGTATATATATATATATATATATATATATATATATATATATATATGAATCTAACCCTAAACCTTCATGAAATTTTAACTAAAAGGGTTAACCCAATTTGACTTTGTATAGTTATTTGATAAAAACAAGTTAAGTTCCAGCCTAGGGTGGCCAAAGCTGACCTAGACCCATAATGTGCTTTAAAAAAATTAAAGACAAGGTTGACCTAGGATGAAAATGTAGTTGTAAACTATCAAAAATGGTTTTAGGCTTAAGAATGGGCTAAGTAAGGTGGTGAATTACTTGAAGGAGTGTACAAGAGAGGTGTCAAGCCTTAGGGAAGTACATAGGAGAAGATTGTGTAGATATCAAGTGGTAGTCTAGGGGACACTAATCCTTCAAAACACAAATGGTATTCCCACCCCTTTCCTAGTGCACCCTTTAAGGTGTGACACTTCAAGATATTAAGACTTGAGTGGGTTCCTACAAGAGAGAAAGCATCAATAATTGATAGAGTTTGAAAATATTATGTGTATACATTTTTGGAGTAGCAATAGTAGGAACATGTTTAGTTGATATATAGTATTTAAATATGTATAAGCTATCTAATGTTCTCAAGATGAGGATGAGAATATATGAGGAAATAAATATGTATAACCTTTCTTAAATGAGATGTGTCATATGCATGCATAACAAAATCTTAAAGTGTATCATGATATTTTGGTAAGTTTGTACTTGGTATATTTGGTTTGCATTTATCTACATTTGGTTTCTCATTTTATAATTAAGGATTCAATCGATAGGTACTAGGTCCTATAGGTATGAATAGATTATGTGTTAAGTTACCAAGTGGGCATCAAAACATAGTTTGTTGAGTTATTCATCTAAATATTGTTTACCATCTATAGGAGCAATGAATTTTCCATGATTTGAAGAAAGGTTTGTAGTTTCCTCTTTTATATCCATATTTGGAACATTATATTTGTCAAATTTCTCTTCATTTTTGACCTATTTTGTTAGAAATCTTATTTTAAATATTTTATGTTCCCATTTATTTTTTTGGTAATGTTACCTTTTCTACTTGTGCTTTATTTTTTTACTTGTTCTCATTTGTAGGTTTTGGCTCTTTTGCATTGAAAAATGTATCTTTGAATGATTTATATCAATATTTCCACTATAACCCAAGTCGATGAAATCATTATGTTTAGTTGTATATATTGGATCAGTGATGCCCTATGAATGTTTTCCCATTCCTTGATCTTGATAACCAAAGTTTTGTAAATATTTTTGTCCAAAAACATATTGTTTTGGAAGCTAAGTATCATTATAGAGAAGTAGATTTGTGTCCTTTTCTTGGTTTATTTTTTATTTTTTATTCTTTTATTGCTCTAGATTTAGCATCTACAATTGTTTTGGCTCTAAATTATTCTTTGGTGCCCATATTTTTTCTTTTTGCACTTGTGGTTTAGAATAGGTATTCATAATTTGAGTGGGTTTATTAATTGATTTATTAATGTTATCGTCACCACTACCATTTATATTTTGTATTTTGTTCTTCAAGGTGAGACAAAAATAATTATATGTCCATGCATTATATGATATGCACCATAGTATTTTAAATTTATATGAGGATGTATAGGAGATGAGGTAGTTATATCACTTTGTTTTGAATCACTTCTCTTAGGATTTCACTTGGACTCTTATTGGCCTTTTGTTCAGTTTTTGAATCACTTGTTTTATATGTATTTTATTTTAGATTTTCATTTTGATAAAAAAACCTTGTTGGGTATAACATTACTAGATGAAGATGCAAACACATGATTAACACTAACATGTTTTATATTTTTCATGTGTAGGCACCCATATTGGTACAAGCAAATATATTTCTAGTCTCCTTGTATGCATATACCTTTTCACTAAAAATTAGATATATAGTGATGTGGTCTCTCTTGGACCTCTTTGGTTCCATCTTATTTCACTTGATTTACATACCTCTTGGGTTTGTGTGTTATGTTTGTTTATATTCATCCAATGTATGTCAAGGATCCCTACCTATTGTGCCTATTTTATATATGTTTTTATCCCTTGGACACTTGTGTCTATTTTATACACTAGTGTCAATGTTAGTGTCCAATACAACTTTCCATTCTTATATTTTTACGTATCTTTTTCTTGGTGACCATTTTTTTATCCCTCTTTGCCCATCCTATGGTCAAATTTTCACATGTCACTAGTATCAAATTTAAATTCAAAAGTTCATTTTTTATATATATATATATATATATATATATATATATATATATATATATATATAGACACACACACACACACACACACACACACACACACACACACACACACACACACACAGGGTCTATAATCTAATTAATACACCTAAAATTTTGATAAGGCAACTCTCCAATTAGAAATTACTATTTATTTCAAGTTATCAAATTGCACTAAAGCACTGAATCAAATATCTAAAGCATTAAAAAGGTCAAATATACTATTACATCACTTGTAATAAGTTTATTAGGAGAAATATCATACAATTGCACTATTACAATTCCACTCACATGCATATTAGGGAGAAATACATATCATTATAAGCCCCTCTTAGGAGTATTGGCTATTAGCAACAAAACAACATGTTAGGGTTATCTCATATCACGTTACTAACCACTTTTTACTAGGTTACAATAGGTACAATACAAAGGAACTAGGGGTTTGGGTCATTGAAGGGATCTAGAACATAAGTGGACATAGCTTGAGGCATATAAAAATTACATAGGGGATAATACAGGCCTGATGTAAATTTGAAGTCACTCATGTGCATATCTCTTATTGGAAACTTACATTGATGTGGACATATTCATTAACATTACTATCCCTGAAACAAAACTATCTAAAGGTAATAAATAGTCAGAATATAAAACAAATAAAATCTCAAATCTCTAAGACAACCTTGTGATGACTCCTAATCACTGTCATAGCTCATAACATAATATAAAACAAGATATGCTCTCTTTCACTTTTAGCTATTTTTTACTTATTGTATTTATGACACATGATTAAATGAGACATATTATCAAAATATTGTATTATATTGCTAAAATTTAAACATTGCTTGATTGCATTAAAAAAAAATTATTATTTCATTTGTTTCATGTTTATTTTATTAATCCAAAAAACATTAAAATGTTTGGTGAACTCATCCTATATTTATTGAACCAAAACCCTAGTTTGCATATTAGGGATTTTGCCTTCATCAAAAGTTCATTTCATATTTATGTATTTTATTTATAGATATGATTTCTTTTTTATTTATATGGGCATAATTTAGGAATTCTTAGTTAAATTATTATTTTGGTCCTAATAGTTCTATGTTTTGTAGTCATATTAAACCTTATAGCCTTTATGGAGTCCTTACTGGAAGGTTATGCACAAAATCTTAATTATGATCATTTATTTAATCCTCCTACTAAGCAATGTATTACATAATGAAAATTTTTGGATAAATTAAAACCCAAATCTATCCCCAAATTACATACAAGAGAAACTATGAAATGAATTATTTAAACATTTAGAAAATAAACATAAACATGTGCATAACAAGAGACACCATATTTAATGTGGTTCACCCAAGATGGGATACATCCACTAAAAATTTCTAGTATATTATTTCTAGAAGTATAAGGGAGAAACAAAATCTTATAATAAACCTTGTTACACCTCTCTATCTTTTTTGCCTCTTCTCTATGTACAATATTTTGTTCATCCATCACAATAATACATCTTATCCATATATCAATACATTTTAGGGTAAAAACACCTAAACATAACCTTTGCCATCAAATATGGAAACCTTTAATCAACTACCTAGATTGACTACAAAATTACAATTGAACGAGGCAATTTTAATTAAAATATTCTCCAGGGCACATAGACCCCAAACCTCGCAAGGGGGTTCCCCCCTTTGTAACCCCCTGTGCCATGATGGATTAAAATAATGGGATCCAAACCTAGATTAAATAACATCAAAATTTTAACCTTTGGTCTTGGAAGATAATCAAGCTCCACACCTAATAGAAAAAAAAAGATAAATCCTCTTTTTATTACAACTATGATAATGAAAAAACTAATGATACAAACATGAGTATAAATGAGTAAAGTAGTAATCATGATGTTTCAACTCTTGGTTATGAATGTGATGAAATGCCTCTTAGTTATGATAGCTCTCCTATTACTCTATTTTATGATAATGAAGATCCAATAGATATCCAAAATGATACCATTCCTAATGTTGAAAATAAAAATATTATTTTCATATCCTCTTTATTTATTTCAAATAGTGAGTTTGATTCTCTCCTTTCCAATGTTGAAAATGTCAAAGAAGTTGAATGTTCCTTATCTATCTCTCATGATGAAAATATTAACAAAATTAAGTGTATGTCTCCTTTCCCAAATAATAATAATTCTAAAAATTACATTCCTTCTTTGCATGATTCAAATGAAAATAGTCAACTTTCTTCTTCCCCTCTAATTTGTGATGAGGAAAAATCATGTCCCATATCTCCCATTATTTTGATTGAATAAAAAATGAAAGTACATATGAAAATTATAAGGAAACAACTACAAAACATGCATTGATTAGGGACGCAAGAATGTTACCAAGTATATTTGAGGTATCTTTTGTAAAGATCAAACCATGTAAATCCAAGCAAAGAAAAAAACATTTTTCCCAAAGGTTTCCTAATGAAAGAATTTCCTAAGACAAATAACAAGGATGAAAATGATAGTTATGTCAATGTTCCTTTCTCACATAACAATGATGCACCTCAAGTAGAAAGTGATATTGCATTCTTTAGACCTCTTTCTCATGGATGCAGAAGTAAAACTAAAAGTAAAGATGAAATTATTCCATCTCTTGATGTGGTACACCAAATAACAAATTTTTCTTCCTCTTTCTCCATTGCATATTCTTCCCAAAAGGAGAGTGTGCTTAAAAGTAAATTATTTATCCTATTCCTATAGTAGGTCACATATTTTCAATAAAAATATCAACTTTCAATGATAATAATATTAACCTTTGTGTTATTCAATAATATATGCTTACATCTTTAGACATGGGTGTTCCTTTACCGAATATTGAAAATCATGTGATGAGCCTATTTTAGTAGATGATAAAGAATTTATCATTCCTATATTCCATATAAATGGTAGTTTAAAACCACTAGAAAATTCCTCAACTTCTTATGATATGTTATCTATTGTGACTACCATTGAAGATTTGCAATAATAAATCAATACTCTTAAATTAAAAATTTCTTCTCATGAATCTATTCTTGAGGAGAATACATTAACAAAGTAAACAATTTCTAGGGATGTGTTTGAGTATACTTATCCTTCAAACTTAGTTATGCCTAAGCTATCCTCCTTTTATGGTCAATAGGATCCAACTATTCATTTACAATAATATGCACACTCTTTTGAACATTGGGATGAAAACGGAAGCTTACTCTTATAGGATTTTCATTATAGGCTAAACCAAGGGGATCTTGATTAGTTTTATACTATTTCAGATGGTTCATTATCAACTTCTGAAAAACTTTAATATGTATTTATATCACATTTTCATTGTTATACTTTCCCTAAATCACCAATGGAACATTTTCAAACAATGACACAAATAGAAAATGAACCTATACAAGATTATGTTATTTGATTTAAGGATGCTTTGTATTCCCTATAATATACACCCTAAGATTTGGAAATACAATTTATATTTAGTATAAATCTTCTCTCTTCACTCAGATAAAGATAAATACATAATCCCTTTGCTTCATTTGAGATCTTATATTGGGATGTGTCCAAATATGCATGTGCTCTAATGAATACCCAAACCAAGTTACCTATTTCTCCATTCAATCCTAAACATGGTAAAAATATTGTTTCCAAAGCAAATAAACAAGTTATAAAAATATTGAATCACCTCAAAAACCTTCTACAAAACCAACCACATATGTCATAAAACAAATAATAAAGGTATATAAAAAAGGAAAGGAACATGCTTACAGAGTATCTCCCACAGTTAGACCATATACCACTACCAAATGACAACCTCTTTAGTTTGATTGGTACCAGGATAGACCACATGATATATTGAAAAATTTATTATATAAATGAGTGATAACACTCCCTCCTAATTCAACTTATCCACCACATCTATTTGAAAATGAAAAAGGACAACACTTTTTTAGTTACCATGGTATTAATGAACACAAAGATACTAAGTGTTTTGTTCTTGAGAAAAATCTTGTATAGTTAGCCAATCATGGAATCATTTCATATCAAAAGGACACATCTAGACTTATTCCATATAATTATCCTATAGTTTCATCTAAAAGGGTCGAGCCATCCCATATAGCTCCTTATGAGGAACACTTGGTCCATCAACCTTCATAGAATACGACCACTAATAGAAGTCCTTATGCTAGTGTACTCTCTCTCAGGACTGATCTCTCCCACATTAATCCTACCAAGGAACCAATGGTGGATTAGGTCCTTCATAAAGAGAAATAGGGAGAAGATAAGGTTACATAATAGATATGGGTACCTAAACATATACATACAAATTCATAATACATTTCTATAGATACTTAAGAGATGATTATAGAAGCACAATCAATAATTCCATTACCACATGATCATTACAGTCATGCTTTCTTATTTCCACCCATATTTCATTACATATGGTAATTTATTTATTGCTAATACAATGCATGAATTTCAGAAATTAACATACTTGTTACATAATTTACCAAATCCTAACATACACCATGGAAATAAATGCAATTAAAAACTATATAATGAATAACAAAGAATTAAACAATGCAAATCCATTTGAAATAAATAAAACCATGTGATAAATGTCATATATATATATATATATATATGTATATGTATATGTATATGTGTGTGTGTGTATATATATATATATATATATGTATATATATATATATATGTATATATATATATGTATATGTATATATATATATATATATATATATATATATATGTATATATATATATATATGATACAATGATTATACAAATAAGCACATCAATCATATGTTTTGGGAACATCCCTAGGTGTGTACTCCTTATCTCTATCAATATCAATGAATCCAACACCACTAGATGTAGACACATAATGCTCTAACTAAGGCCCATGTGCATGTGATAACACATGTACTCTCTTCTCAAAATCACCTAACTATCAAATTGTATCCTTGTGCTCCCATAACAAAGTGTCATAATGATCAATCAGAGTCTACGTAATCTTAGTGGCACTCCACTATGGGATGTCACACCTATCCAACTCGATATGCAATTCTTTATGCTCAGTGGCTATAATATGGTATGTTTACTTAAATCTTGTTATAGGATATAATAAAGGTGCATGGGCACCTGTAATGTCAATAAACCTTTGAATAAATATATATCTAGCTATATCGATTAACACACTACATCTAAGGGATTGTATCACTTGATCCACCATCATCACACACTCTTAATTACCTACAAACATTATAGATATGATACTAGTTTGCTATGTCTATGAAAAGAAATACTTTATAAACTATTATAAACAAATCAAATGCAAAACCTAAAAACTATGGTACTCACATGTGGCCCTAAGGGATACTTAATCCACTAGTTTTGGTCCCATAAGATCATCATCACCTACCTCAATGTCTATCTAGGGGGTGCATGTATGGCACCTAGGTTGAAAATACAATAGGAAATAGTAGTGGCCACTAGGCTCTTTCCCACCACTACACATAACCATCTAATCATCTCTTATAACTAGGGGAACCATAGGATCCCACTCAACAATATGGCATGGGGTTATATATATAACTATAGGCGTCAACCTATAATGTAGCTTATGACCACTATATGCTATCCTATGCAAGGGGTAGGGTACTGATGGCACTCTCTGATCTATTCTAAACTATCATAAAATATGTTCATACTAAAAAACTCATAAACACTAGGAAATTGATCTACTAACCATATGTCAATACAAACCCTCTACAACTCATGTCCATCTTCAAGCCATCCAACAAAAGTATTGTAAGGATGCCATACAATATGATCTAGAGCCAACCTATACAAAGTAACATAATATTTGATCATGGTATGTAGTATACCATTTGTAAATACCCACCACCCTACAAACATCTATGGATGAGCCCATCTAGGTAAGGGACCACCAATTGGCCTTACCACTATAATATGCTCATAGGCCTGAACATGTAATAAAGTTTTAGATCTAATACCTCCACCATAGATATCTAGTGAAAACCTATAAATGTCCCTAAAAATGTGGGCCATTATAATATGGCCCCATGAATACCTAGTCTGATCAAGCTCAATATTATGCACTAAATAGTACATCTGATATGAAATACCAACCATACCACCATCCATAGCCACAAATGATTCCATTAAAATGAAAATAAACTTGTACAAATGTGAAATATCACCTTCGATAATACTATCAAAATGAATCATACTATTCAAATCTACATTCAGAGCCCTTTGACCAGTGAAATTTACATGGGAATGTTGAATATAGACTCGTCTACCATCTCCATCAACTTGGAATCTCTCACCTCTAATCAAAAGCTATAAAATCTAATACACATCCTCTAATGTGATTTTCATCTCACTTGTGGGAAGCTAGAACATACATGTATTTGGGTTGTACCTCTCAGCTAGGGATGTGAGGAGGTGGATATCATATGATATCCCTCCAAAATATTCCATGTGACCCAACCTAGCATGATCAATAATAGCCCAATTGGTCACATCTAAACCTAGCTCTACTAAGGTAGAATAATGCCACCCATGCTATAACTCTTTTTATATATATATATATATATATATATATATATATATATATATATATATATATATATATATATATCCTTCTACAATCAAGAATACAACAATAAAAAATCATTAGTAATTATATTTTAATGCAAAAAATATATAGAAATAACATTTAATTATACATAAAAATAATATGACATTAGCATTGGATGCTATTATCCTTTTAGGATAGAAATGTTAGACACTAATGTCTATGCTAGATGGAAATGTCACACACTTGTATTTGACGCTGGACACTAACATTGTATTATCAAAATAACCACCTTAGACATCAATGAAATCATCTATGAAAAATCCTAAAATTACACACAATGAAAAAAAAATTACCAAAATTTCAAATTACTACTGAAGTTGTAATCAAACCTACTTACTAGCTTAGAAAAATCCTGGCTAGCTAAGGCACTCTAGATCAAGTTAAATCACATTAGGAGAGGGTATCTTCCATGTTGCATGGTTTTCTTAAACTCAAAGCTTATATTTCAAAAAGTTTAAAATTCAAATGATTTAAAATTTCTATTACAATGCAATTAATGTACCACTTCTATATAAACTTCAAATGTGCATATCTTGAGTCTTGATTATCCAAATTTAAAATCATAAGTTGTGTTGGGTTCTAGACAATGAGATCTTCCATACTATACCAAATTTTAAAATATTCAAACTTTATCAAAACTATCTAATTTTTTTCTACACACATATTGTACTAGATTCCAAAAACTACCAAAAACAATGTTACAAATACTTTTCCACAATACTTTCAAAAACATATTGAGCACATTATAAATTTTCCTTTTGAGTGGAGATGAATAGAAGGCACTACATCACCTCTTCCTATAATGGAAGGAAATATTGGAATGGGAATTTTTATAAACATGTTCGACATAATCAATTATAATTTTCACATTCTCTAGATTTAGTGGGGTCATGATTTGGAAGCATGTTTTCTACACTTATTCAATATTCAACATCTCCATATTAAAATGGGGGTATGTTTGGAAACATGTCCTCCACAGTGGTACTTATTTTAGTTTTCATATTTCTCTATACATAGTGGGTTAATGCCTTGGAATCATGTTTTCCACACTTACAAACTTTCCAAATTGGCAAAAATATATAGTACATGATCTAGATTCACAGTTGTGGCAAAATTATATACATTGGTAACATTTGTTATACACAATTTCAATTGAGACATATCCAAGGTGCATATGATATGAAATTTGTACTTAATATTGTAAAATCCAAATTATTTTCAGATTTTAAAGCTCTTTTATGGACTATTACCACAACATAGACTTTTATGTACTGATACCCTAGTTAAAAGTTTATGGACTGTATTGATCTTTACCCATCTATAGTGGTTGGTTATTTTTGGTGTGATCAGAGGGATTAAATCATATGGTCTCATAAATTTTGTGGGTGAGCTTTATTACATCACTCACCCTATGCCGAGTTATATATATATATATATATATATATATATATATATATATATATATATATATATATATTTTATAGTCAATCTGTGATGGTCAAGAAATGATACTCTCGATTACTGAAGCAACACTTTTCTTATTCTATGTTAGGGAATGATCACCTCTAAACTTTCCCTACTCTAGGTACAACACCACCATGGTGCAACAAACTTGACCAATTGTAGGCTCACTTATCTTCTTGGCTAGAATATGGATGAGATTGTAATCCCCCTATCTATTTTCCTATTTCCAGACTCTAGAACCATTTACTATGTGAAACATACACAAGTGTATTATATGCATTATGTGTATTTATGTTAATTTTTTTAATTTCTTACATATATATTATATACATTGATTTACTTTGTGGCATATTCTTGGTTGCAGGTAATGATCAAAATGAAAGATTGGATAAAAACTCAAGAGAAGACAAGGTGTGTTGTTTACACCACAATATACATTTTATTTTAATTTAAAATAACAATTATAATTTTTCTTGTATTACTAGATTAAAATGGGGAAAATGTCGGAAACCATTTTGGTACAAGTATACATATTTATAGTCTCCTTATATGTATATACCTTTTCATTAATAATTAGATATCTATTGATGTAGTCTCTCATGGACCTATTTAGTTCCATATTATTTCACTTAATTTACCTACCCCTTAGGCCTATGTGCTATACTTTTTATCTTCATCTAATGTATGTCAAGGATCCCTACCTTTTGTGCCTTTTTTATGTATGTTTTTATCCTTTAGATACTAGCATCAATGTTAGTTTCTAAATTCAACACTATTGTCCATGTTGTTTTTTTATATTTTTCCACATATTTTGTTTTATGACCATTTTTTTTAGTGCTCTTTGATTATCATATGGTAATATTTTCACATGTCACTAGGTTTTAATTCAAATTCAAAAGGCTCATATATACATAGAGTCTATAATATAATTAAGACACCTAACAATTTGATAAGGCAATTCTCTAATTAAAAAGTAATATTATCACTCGCACCATGCACCTAATGAATTAGAATAAATGGTTCAATGGAATAATAGGATTGTCCTCCAAGGTGCAAGATACTTGTGCTTCTTGAGATGAACCTTTGGATAAGGTTATCTTACTTCTAATCTAAATGCATATAATTTATGATGAACATGTAGGACTAAAAGAGTTGATTCAAAATCTACAGCTACTCCTATGTCTAAAATATTTTGAGGGGAAAATAAAGGGGTTTGATGAAAATAAATAATGGTGATGCACTAAGACTAAACAAAGTGCTTCTATAGGCCTTGAAGAACACACTACATACCTCAAAGGATGAGAAAACATCACACAAACTCCAAAATGAACATTAGAATTGCATGAATATTTTGCATGGAGGTGTAGGACATAACACAACACCAAGAGGGATGACAAATGATCCATAATTGGCATTTGTATAGATATATATGCACATAACATATGACTTGTAAGAGAAATCCAAATTTTACGCAAACATTCTAGGGAATGGATGGAAATGAAAGGGATAAAAATCATCAATAGGAAAAGATCAATAAACCATAGGTTACACACAAAATGAAAGAAAGGAAAGAGGTGAACTCAATTCTCATTAAAATCTAAGGCTTAGGTGGTAAAGGGATCATGGAGGACAAATTTTGGAAACATTACTATGCTAAAAAAATGTCAATCATTTTATAATGTAAAACCATTTTATAATGGCAATGGGAAGCCCACGAGTCACTGATTATAATTGAGAATATAACTATGAGAATTAAATTAAATATCAAAAATTGAGACATGTAATTTCCTTTAAAATCAAACAAGGATGGCCAAAATTAATCAGGACTCTGACTACATCCGTGAGGCATGGTGAATATTGCCTTGGTCTTGAACTTATCAACTCCATACATTCTCTCATTGGTTGTGCAAAAACTAATCTTTAATCACTTCAATGACCAAAAATTGATTTTTAAGCTTTCATGTGTAGGAATGTGGCTATAGATATTTTGGAATTACTACCTTAGAATATTTTGGCCTAATTCTACGTTCAATGGTGCTCTCTAGAGGATTTTGTGCCATACTTATCATTAAGACACTTTTTTGTACTATATGCTTTAGTCATGATCTCATCATGTTGGTCTCACTAATGATTTAATGATATTAGCTATATTAGCATTAAATTTTGCAAACTCAGGCTTAGTTTAGTTCACTTTGCCAACTACAACATCCTCATAAGTCATTCATCTCTCAATCCTATAATCTTTGAGACACCACACTTTGATTTTTCAATTCTTGATTTTAATGGTCTTTATGGCCAAATGTCCCATCAAATTTAGGCTATTGTATTGGTGACATAACTTCTACCACATGTATTCATTTTGAAAACCTTTTCGTTTTCCCTTATTATGTTATTGGCTCTACTCCTACGGGTTCTAATTTCACCACTTGACAACTCATCAACATCTATGGGTGTTAGCTTTGAAATTTGATTTTATAAAATTCATATCCATGTAGCCTCTATATGTCCACCTAGGTCCCTTATGCCTTTGGCATAATTGTTGTCATACATCACTACCTTGACTATCTGTACTCTAGGCAAATGGTCAATGGCTCTGAGCTTCCATGCTTCTGGACTCTTCGAGGAGTTGCCACTTGGATTTTATTTGAGGCCTTAGAACCATAGGGGATTATATTTTGGCTTGATATTTTAATTCCTCTAAGCTTCTATGATTTCATACTTAAAATACCTATATGCTTTTTCACTTATGTGCTTCAAATACCTCTACACTTATGTATTTGTATGCTTTGAATACCTCCTGTGCTTCCATGCTTCCAATGTCTTTTTAAGACTTAGGATATTTTTGAAAAATTTCAACTTTGGGTGTCTCAAGCTTACATACTCTTGAGTTTCCACACTTCCACATGAATTTCATGAAGTATTCAAAACTTTTGTAGACTACATCTATGTAAAATCTATGACTCATTTATTCTGAAAGAGTGAGAATGCCAAATTTTGAGAAGATACTATCTTTTTACCCTTTTGACTTAGCCCTTTTTTTATTTAATTTTAACCCAAAATTTTGAGAATCCTTCCTTATTGATCCTAAAGATTTGTGATGAATTTAGATGCTACTCCAAGGTGACTAAAAATGGTCAACATTCTAGTGACCTTTGTGGGATGATTTCATGTTAAGCATGAATCCATTTACCTTATGTAATCCATTGGGAATGTGGATATTTAAGCAATCAACACACTTCAATCTAGAAGTATAAATTAGCTTAAACCTACTTAGATTACCAATAATTAAACTAAACTTATATTCAACCCTCAATAAAAAGAGAAAGCAAGGAAAATACAAACATGAAAAATCACTTAGGGAAAGAAAATGACTAAGCTACTATGGTGGAGATATTAAAGAAAATAAAATGTAGCTAAAATACTATATATAAGTTAAAAAATCACTTCAAGAGAAGTGTTTTAGATGGATAAATTTGACTAATATTGATAACTCTTCTCCATTCAACCTCAAGGATGAAAATCATTAGTCTATTTGAATCTTATGATGACATAAGGACCACTCCATATTTCATCAAACGTTTTGCATTTACCAAATTTTTCTCTATCCATATCCCATTTGAGCACTAAGTCTCCCTTTTGAAAAATTCTATCAATAATATTATTATCAAATGTTTCTTCATTTGAGCTTGCTAAAGCTTCAAGGTATACATTGCTTTCCCTATGGTCTCTTATAACTCCATTAGTTCATCTAGCCTTAACATCATAGGATTATTTTCAATTATCTTTGGCTAGTGGGTAAGCTCTAGTGAAGGAAATTCAAGTGACATAGGTAGCCTAACCTCTCATCTATATATCAACATGAATTTATAATGACCTATTTCCCTCTTCAATATTATTATGTCTACCTACAAGCCTAATTAGACCTGCACATGCTAAGTCCTTTGATTCTCTTCCATGGTTTGCTTCATGATGTAGATCAAGTTTTTATTAGTTGACTCAACCAAACTATTACCTTGAGGATAATAATTTGAGAAGGTGATTAAATATATGTTAGGTTTGACATCTCACTCACTTATTCTGGTCCTAATAAAATCCATAACATTATTTGAGATAATAGTGGTTGGAACACCAAATCTAGTCACAATTTCCTCATAAAAATCTAAGATAAATGTTTTATTTGCATATTTGAGTGCTACCACTTCTATCCATATTTTAATGTAGTCTATGGTAGTTATAATCCACTTGTGTCCAACACTTGAATAAGGGTTGATCATTCCAATGAAATCAAGACCCCATTGAGAGAAGGGCTAATCAACTTGAATTGGATGAAGTGGAAGAGCTACTAACCTTTATTTTCCTATGAAGAAACCACATTTCTTGTAGCTTATCACCCACCTATGATCATATTTGAATAGACTTTTCCAATAATAACTAACCATCATGATCTTGATAATAGTGGTTTTGGGCAAATAATTTTCATCCTGACACACCATCATAGAACTCTTGAAATATCTTGTTAGTTTGATTATGTTCTATACATCTTATAAGAACTCCATTGGTGTCTTCTATAAATAACACATCATTAAAAAGCACATAAGGAACATATCTTGTAACCTAAATTGTCTTCTTTTGGATTTGTCAAGCCTTTGTGGATACTCACTTGACTAGATAAAAGCCTTCATGCTTTGAGTCTAGCAACTAGGAGGATCATGATTAGTCGGTTGTTCTTCTTGGAGCATAAGGAATGTTTTACCTTCAGATTCTAGGTTAGTTGATAATTGTTCACATAATCCATTTCCCCTTATGATCCTAGTGATTTTGATGTCAATATCATATTCCATTACCTTGGTGATCCAACCATATCTTTTTTCACTGATATCTCTGCTTAATAGAAACTCTTTCACACATGGATGCAAGACCATTAATTGAATCTTATTATTAGAGAACACATGTTTGAATTTATTTAATATTCTAATCACAACCAACACTTATTTTTCCATGAATCTATATCTCAATTCATAATATTTAAGAACTTGACTAAATAAAGTAATAGGCTACTCCATTTTATCATTGTTTTGTTATACTAAGATTATTTAGATGCTTTCATCTCTTTTGAAAGCATAGAGGATGAAATCCTTATCATAGCATGGATTCAAAAGTGTGGGGGCTTGGTATATTACTATTTAGATTATTTCAAATCCATCCTTACCTTATCTTGTCCAAATTAAATGGGCACCCTCCTTGAGCATAGAGGTAAGTGGATTGACCAATGAAGTAAAGTTTGGTATAAACCTTATCACAAAGTTTATATTTACCTAAAAGTTTTGGAAGATTTTCTTGTAGTTTGGTATATAAATGGATCTAATGGATTCTACTCTTTATGGGTCAATTAACAATCCATCCTTATAAATATTATGCCCCAATAACTGACCTTCATAGACAATAAATACACACTTTTTTGGGTTTAAAGATACCCAAAACTATCTACATTTATTTAATATTTGTTTAAAATGATCCAAGTGATCAGCTATGCATTTGGAGAAAATAATGATATCATCAAGGTAAACTAGTAACATGTCATTTATTATGCCCTTAAAGTCCATATCAATAGGTTTTTGGAAGGTCCCACTAGCTTTGGTTAGTCTGAAAGGCATCATATATATATATATATATATATATATATAAGTGCCCCATTTGGTGGTAAAGGTAATATCAAATTGATCTAACTCTTACACTAATATATTATTATAGCTCAAGTAACCATCAAGAAGTGAAAACATATCATCCCTCACTATTGTTTGGAGGATATATTCCATAGGTGGAAGGGGATAGTGATCCTTAAGGGATGCTCTTATTAGGTCTTTGAAATCCACACATAACTTGATATTTCCACTCTACTTTCCTAATAGAATTAAATTGGATACCCAAGAAGAATGTTTAATTAGGAAGATGATATTAGCCTCTATGATGTTAGTCAATTCCTTTCTCATTATCAGTTCCAATTTGGGATTTATAAGCCTCCACTTATGCATAACTGGCTTGGCATCAGGGTCTAACTCGATTTTATGTTGTTCTAAGACTAGGTCAAAACCTTTGAGATATTGGTAACTCCATGAAAATATATCATCATAGTTTTTAAAAAGGTGAATAAACCCTTCCTTTTTAGGTTGAGTGCATACTTTTCCATCTCTTAAGAGTTTGTTATTGGAAATGACCACTTTCTCATATTTCTCCCTCTTTATTGTCATGTTCCTCTTCTCACCTTTGAACTAATCATCAGATTTAAATATGTTCTCTAGAATGACCAATATTTTAGGTATCTTATTTCATTTTAATTGGATGATTTGATCTTCATACTGTGTCTGCAACCCTAACTTATTTTTGGAAAAAAAATTAGCTCCTCTTTTAGAAAATTGATGATATGTTCAACATTCTCAAATGCTTACCAATTAGCATTTTTATTAGGTACTACAGGTCTAATTATAAGCTTAACAAGTTGTCTTAAATATATCACAACATAAATATGGAGGTCATATTAAGATCTTATTGTGTAAATCCTATATGTATTAGTATTTCACTTCCTCAACATAGCTTGTATGTTGAAAGCATCAAAACTTTCAATGAGATCATAGAATCTATGTTTATAATCCTTTATTAGATTATTCTTGGATGAATTTTGGGCTCTCACCTAATTTATAATGAGCTCACTATCTGATCTAGGAGCATCTCCATGATTATCTAGGTGTTTGTCATATTGTGTTTATTGAGTCTTAAGTGATCTAGGTGTGGAACATGATTTTCTCTCCAAAATTTGTATTTCAAATGTTTGAATGTTATATAGGTGTCATGTAATTATGGATAAGCCTATTTGAGTATCTAAGGGCTTAAATCAATGTTTATCTAAAAAAAATAAGGACTTAAAGACCTATCTCCACATGAGATAGGGATGATCTAAGTTGAGAATAGCATATAATAGGAGATTTGATTGAGTTCTATTCCAATAAGCTATTGAAGTCTATTTAGGATTTGGTTGTGTTAGGCTATAAATAGGTTTTGACTGTCTACGTTGAATTTTACTAATAGATGATAAGAGTATTCAATTAAGGAAGATGTATTAAGACATTTGAAGGATGAAATAAATTTTGGTATGGATTGGAGACAAAATATGAAGACTTTAGTTATTGTTTTTTTCTCCATGATTGTGTGATAAAACCAGACAGGGCAGCGAGGGAGAAGTTGATAGTCAATATTTTCATGAGTGTTTTATTCTCTATAACTACTCAAAAACCTTGAGGAGGTAAATGCAATCTCATGAAAACTTATTAGAGCTCTTGAAAACCCAATATAAGTGTTTTAGCTTCAATTTTATGTGGACTATTACAAAGAAATAGATAGGACATCAAGATGTATGTTGATATTCAATGTTCATGGATTTATATCCACTCTATTATGACCCAAATAACTATATGGTTTCAATACATGATAAAAAAAAATTATTTGGGGTTTTGAAACCATCGGATGTGCTCTATAGCTCCATTTTAGTCTTGACTGGGCCTTAACTAGGGTTTTGTGGATCTCAAAAATGGTATATTAAAAAATTATAGAAATTTTTAATCTTGATTTTATAGATACCTATAACAATTGTCCAAAGTTATAGAGTTCCAATTTATAGGTAAGTGGGGTTTCTATCTTAACCTTGCTAATAGACCTTGTTCACACAGTCTAACTGCAACAAAGAAGGTTAATGATGTTTTAAGGTTAAAAATTAAATGGGTTTTGATTTTGTCAATCATCAAATGTAATTTTACTCTTAATATATGATTTATAGGCCCTATATCATCTCTATACTCTCTATAATCCCAAAATAGGGTGCTTAGGATACCTAATTAGGTTTGTCATAGTCAATATTACTACTATTCCATACAAAAGAGTCATAGATGAAATTTTGACATGTTGTATAGATCCTTAATGGGTATCTAGATAAATTTGTAAAATTTTTTTATCTTTAGTATGAAGAGAGTTATGGGTAAAAATTAGGGTTTTCAGGGCTACAAGGTCCCTAAGCCTGTCTACAAGGCAGTCATGGTTTCCAAGCAATTTTTCACCTAAGTGAAGATAAATATAGGTTGGATTTGGTGTATTTAATGTTTTGTGATGTTAATATAAGTATTATTTTACTAAATTATTGGTTTCTCATTATTGGTTAAGTCTTTAGGTGATATATGCCAATTTTAAAGTGTGAATGTTTTCAAATGAAAGCAAAAGTGCATGAGGATCTATGTTGGGTTTCATGACATTTTTGTTCATAGTCAAGTATACCAGATGAGAGTTGTCACAAAGGGTATTTTATTAGTGAATCCATTAGGAATACTATGTATGTTTTTTGTCTTGTATATTCTTGTCACCAATAAGAGTATTGGTGATCAAGCTTATATCTCAGCTTGGAAGAGAGAAACTTCATTATCATTTAGAATATAGGATAGAATTGATATATTGTGGGTGAATCTGATGTGTGATTAGGGTGACACCATTTTTGGTATCAAATCACAAGAACTTATGCACAATTGAAGGATCTAGGGAAAATAATAAGTTGAAGATCTAAGTAAGATTCAAACCCTAGACAAAAGGAGGAGAATTTTGATCTGACAGGATAGAGGTAATAGTATGCAAGAAATGTATTTCATCTTTGTAAGTACTCTAGCCAGTAAGAAGCAGATCATGCCAAGAAAGTTGGTATATATGCCACTAAACCTTGCAAAAGTGAACAAGCCATTAGGAGAAGAAAGACATCAGTAGAGTAGCTTTAGGTATCCAAGGAGAAGCTTAGATAAATTAATCAATAGACCAAGAAAGGAGAAAGAATCTTGGGTGAGACAAGAGAAAGGAGAAGTTGTAGATGTAAGGTGGAATAGACTTGGAAGATAGAAAAAGAGAAAGACAAGATGGTGCAATCAAAGAGGGAAGAAGGATAGTCCTTAGGGATTAAGATAGATGAAGTGATGATGGAATTGTTTTTGAGGTTGGAGAATATAGAAGCTGGTCTGAGAAGCATGATGGAGGAGATAAGCATATTAAAGGAATAAATGCTCAATAAAGCCACAATAATTAGTCTTATGGAGATAAAAAATAATCAAATACAATATATGCAATCAACTACCAAAGGTAAGGTTGTTTAAAATGCTTATTTTAAAGGAAAATGTTATAATCATCAAAATCATGTAGGTCATAGAGCTCATGAGTGCATTGAGGGTGAATGATAGAGTATTGGATATGAAGTAAAGAGAAGGAAGAGGAGCAATTCATTATGAAGGTGAATCCAAGAAAGGTAAATCTCTTCTAATGAGAAGAGTGTTGCTCAAGCAAAATAAGGTAAAGAATTTTACCACTCAAAGAAGAAGTTTGTTTAGAAAAAGATGTAAAGTACAAGAAAAATGTTATAATATAGTTATTTATAGTGGTAGTACTAATAATTTGGTGTCCACAAAGATGGTATAAAAACTAATACTGAAGAGGTTTCCTCATCCCAAACTATACAAGGTGTCTTGGGTGTAGCAAGGGAATTAGTTAATGGTGAATGAGTAGTGTCAAGTTGAATTCAAAATTGGAAGCTACAAAGATCAATCAAAATTTGATATTATATCTTTAAATGTATGTCATGTTTTTCTAAGGATACCTTGGCAATATGATAGGAACGTAGCTCATTATGGGAAGAATAACACATATACATTATGAAGGATGGAGGAAAACGTATCTTAAAACCTTTGAAAGAAGAATTCCAAGAAGATAGAAGTAGAATTATGATGATAAAAAATACAAAAAGATCATGGAGAGACAATATTTTAGGGTTAGTTGAGCCTCATTATCTTTGTTTAATAATTAATGTTGAATGCATGCATACAAGTGCAAAAGTGGATAAACCCTATGAAGAACCAATAGTGTTAGAAGGAGCAATCCTAAGAGAAGGACTCATGCAATTTTTTAATAAAGAGGAGATAAATATTTATTTTATTTAAGAGGATGTGATAGGGGAATTATTAGCCTCTCTTAAAGATGAAGGATATAAAGGACAAGAATATCCAAGTGATAGTAGTAGCCTTGGTGATGAACCAAGATTTGGTGAGCATTTTTGTGGAATAGCTCTTAAAATTTTTCATAAATGAAATTGATATAGGAGATATAAATAGGGTTGATAATGTGGAAAATAAAGAATCCAAAATGTCTATTTATGGAAAATTTTATGGTGAATAAACAAATCTCATGATAGAGGTCGAAATCAGATTGCTTAATGTCTTGCTTAGTTTTTCCAATGATAACAAGAGGATTCAAAGGAAGAGGATGTCAATATGGAAATAATGAGGGCATCCAATCACATGATGGAGGTCATGAAGCAAGCTTATTACACCTAAATAAGGATAAAAAATAGTGATTTTATGGATTCTAAAGAAGAAAAGGTTAGTGATTCCTTGAATGCAGCTAGTGAAGACCTTATTGTAGAGGTAGGTCAACCCATCTATGATAAGATAGAGGATGGTGAAGATGATCTTGTGTTGGAAAGAAAGGTAAATTTGTTTGATGTGTTTTTCAATCCTTAAAATCATAGCATGAATGGAGATATGCCTTCCATAATAGATTCAAATCAAGAGGATGTAGAGGTGACTTGGCAGCAAAAGGAGACTGAAGATCAATTTTTGGCCTTATTGATTGATCAAGAAGGGGAAACAAGTCAAGAGTTTAATAATATGCTTGATGTTTTAGGTGAAGAAGGTGAATATTTAAATGAATTAGAAAGTAAAAATCATCAAATTGATGTAAAATAAGAGAAGAGGACTATTGTAACCCAGCCAACATATGTAAAGCATGAAGATTTGGCTGCTAAGGAAGAGTGCAAAGATAAAGTACAAAGATGGAAGGAAGACTTCCAAAGGAAAATATGAGAATGGCTCAAGGAACCCAATGTTTTTTTTGATGTATTTGTGTTATTTTTAGGCATATATAGATAGTTTATAGAAAGAGAAGAATGGAATATTGATAGCTGTGATAAGGAAAGTTGGTGGAGGTTATGTGGATGGTAAGAACAAGTACAAATAGCAATAAAGGAGAGCATGAAATACATGAGAGGGTGAAGATATTGATGAATACATACCTTGAAAAATATATTAACAATTATGATTATGAAAGCATCAAATCTTGGGAGGATAAAAACAAGCTGAGTCAAGAATCAACCAAAGGTATACTTTTACCTAACATGGTGGAGATAGTTGTAGGTATAAGTATAATGATAATACTGAACAAGAAGGAGGTAGCTTACTCATTTTAGGATCATAAACAAAATGTGGATTACTTGTCATCTCAAGACAAAATTTGGGATCCTGGTAAACATGGAAGAAAGGAAAGAAAACAAGGAGGTGAGTAAACAAGGAATACAACTGAAGAATCCCTGAAGATCAAAGCAAGGAACAAACTAGCAAGATTTATCACATGGTCAGGAGACCAGTAAATTTTTCTAGTGTGGCACTCTCATGTAAGAGCATATCCATGATTATCTAGGTGTTGTTCATATTGTGTTTATTGAGTCTTAAGTGATCTAGGTGTGGAACATGATTTTCCCTCCAAAATTTGTATTTCAAATGTTTGAAAGTTGTATAGGTGTCATGTAAGCATGGATAAGCCTATTTGAGCATTTAAGGGATTAAGTAAGTGTTTATTTGAAAAAAATAAGGACTTAAATACCTATCTCCATGTGATATATGGATGTTCTAAGTTGAGAATGGCATAGAATAGGAGATTTGATTGGGTTCTATTCCAAGAAGCTATTGAAGTCTATTTAGGAGTTGGTTGTGTTAGGCTAGAAATAGCTTTTGACTATCTAAGTTGGATTTTACTCATATATGCTAAGAGTATTAAATGAATGAAGATTTATTAAGACATTTTAATTATTAAATAATATTTGGTATGGATTGGAGACAAAAGATGAAGATTGTGGTTATTATTTTTTCTCCATGACTGTGTGACAAAACTAGACAGGGCAGTGAGGGAGAAATTGATAGTCAATATTTGTGTGAGTTTTTTATTCTCTATAACTACTAAATAACCTAGAGGATTTCAATACCAGCTCATTAAAAATTATTTTAGTTCTTGAAACCCTAGGATAAGTGTTTTAGCTTCAATTTTGTGTGGACTATTGCAAAGAAATAGGCAAGATAACAAGTTGTATGTTGATAGTCGATGTTAATGGATTGATATCCACTTTATGATGACCCAAAAACATAAATGGGTTTAATACATGATCAAAAAAATTACTTGGGGTTTTGAAACCATCAGATGTGCTCTATAGCTCCATTTTAATGTTGACTGGGGCCTAACTAGGGTTTTGTGGATCTCAAAAATGGTACAATGAAAAATTATATAAATTTGTAATCTTGATGTTCTAGAGACATAAAAATTTTCCAAAGTTACAGAGTTCCATTTTATAGGTAAGTGGGGTTTCTAGCTTAACCTTGCTAATAAACCTTGTTCACACAGTCTGATTGTAATAGAGAAGGTTAATGATGTTTTAAGGTTAACAATTAAATGGGTTTTGATTTGGTTAGTCATTAAATGTCATTTTACTCTTAATATATGATTTTCAGGCCCTACATCATCTCTATACTCTCTGTAACCCCAAAATAGGGTGCTTAAGATACCTAATTAGGTCTATCATAGTCAGTAATACTATTATTCTATACAAAGGAGTCATAGATTAAATTTTGACATGTTTTATAGATCCTTAATGGGTATCTAGATAAATTTATAAAATTGTGTTATCTAGAGTATGAAGAGAGTTATGGGTAAAAATTAGGGTTTTTAGGGCTATAAGGTCCCTAAGCCTATCTACAAGGTAGTCATGGTTTCCAAGTAACTTTGTACCTAAGTGAAGATCAAGATAGGTTAGATTAGGTGTATTTAATATTTTTTGATGTTAATATAAGTGTTTTTCTACTCAGTTATTCATGTCTCACTACTGGTTAAGTCTTTAGGTGATATATACCAAGTGTGTAGTGTGAATGTTGTATAGATCCTTAATGGGTATCTAGATAAATTTAGAAAATTGTGTTATCTAGAGTATGAAGAGAGTTATGGGTAAAAATTAGGGTGTTCAGGGCTACAAGGTCCCTAAGCCTATCTACAAGGTAGTCATGGTTTCCAAGTAACTATGCACCTAAGTGAAGATCAATATAGGTTAGATTAGGTGTATTTAATATTTTTTGATGTTAATATAAGCGTTGTTCTACTTAGTTCTTCATGTCTCATTATTGATTAAGTCTTTAGGTGATATATGCCAAGTGTGTAGTGTGAATGTTGTCAAATGAAAGCAAAAGTGCATGATGATCTATGTTGGGTTTCATGACATTCTTATTCACAGTCATGTATACCAGATGAGAGTTATAATAAAGGGTAATATTATTAGTGAATCCATTAGGAATAATATGTATGTTGTTTGTCTTGCAGAGTCTTGTCACCAATAAGAGTATTGGTGATCAAGCTTATATCTCAGCTTGGAAGAGAGAAACTTCATTATCATTTAGAATATAAGATAAAATTGATATCTTGTGGGTGATTCTGAGGTGTGAATAGGATGACACCACTATCCCCAAACACTTATAGTGTCTTAATTCCTTTCTTTTGTACCAATGGAAACCTTGGATAAATACCTCATATTTGGCCAAATTTTGGTGAAACTCAATTGCAACATGTATACATGAAAGTATTTCTCCTTTTTAGGAGAGATCAACACAATGCCCACACCTACACCACTTCTACTTCTATATCTATCAAAATATAGCTATCATATGCCATCAAGGTCATTTTGAGTTTTAATAAGGTTTAGTATTGAAAATTTATCCCCAAGGATGCAGTAATTTCCTGATCCTATTTCCTCCATAAAATCATACGGATCAAACCCATAATGCTCATTATCCCATTCATCTCGTGCTACATCTAATACTTCCTCTAAAGGTGTGGTAGTCTTATGTAAGACTAAGATATATTTAAGGTCATGCATTATATAGTTCATATCAATGTGATTGGGTGAGTATGGCTCATATGATCCCTATAAATGGGATCAAACTTAATAGTCACCTTGGTTCCATATCTAGTCCTCAATAGCATGTGTGACTAGTTAGATGACAATTACCCACCCATTTTTGTAGTAAGCATATTGAAATACATGAAAAAAAGGAGGCACGTCTATAAAAAAGATGTATTACATAATGGAGAGGCTAGGAAATGCATGAGAATTAATATTTAAGCCTTTAATAACCCCCATAATTTTGATAGTTATTTTATCTAACCGAATAACTCCTTTTGAAATTGGGGCATACTCTATACCTAGCATATCAACTAACTTCTTGGGCATGACTAAACTACTTTCACCCAAATCAATCATACAATTATAAATGAGGGTCTTATCTATGATCAAGGAGATATAAAATGATGATAGATTGTTATTTTTTCTAAGCTCTCCTTTCTTTGGTTGACACAAGCTCATGAAAATGGGTAGAGAGGCCTTTGATTGTTCATGAATATGAAAGCTCTTTAATGCTTCCTACAATAAATTCCTTTGAGAAGTAATAGGTAAGGCATCTAACATAGTCACATTCAATCTTTTTTTCTTCATTTGTTCCACTATGTTGAAGGGAATTTGAGTCCCTTTTATCTAAAACTTTGGGATAACAACCTCCTTAGTGTGTCAACTATCTTGTGGTTGATTCTCCTTTTGAATTGGCTAATTTATTTGTGTTTGTATGGTATAAGGAGTCACTTTCTCTTTAGAAACTTCACGTGGAACTTTTGAATTAAAATTTTGGCCTACTAAGGGAGATTTCTCACCCTCCATCACTCTTCTTTTAAACCTTGTATTATAGGTCATTAGATTTTTGATTGCATATGGTAATAAGTTATGATTTATGGAAAATAAGTCATTCTCTTGATAGACTATCAAATTAGCTTCATCCACCTATGTTTGGGCCTATTTATGCACTTTTTAACTTTATGAATTTGATTCTTTTAGTTACTCCTGAGTGTATGATTTACTTTACACCATCAAAGCTTAATTTAGCACTCTATTTACATAGGTAACTTGATTATGTGGTTGATTATAAGGAAAGTGTCACTCATAATCTTATGCTATATTATTTTTAACAAGAATAAGTTCCCTAGAGGTGATATAAGTATTATCATTTTGTGTATTAGGAAGTCTAGAGTAAGTGAGTTGACCTTGAGCTTGTGCATTACTTTGATAAGGTGGCTGAAAATGTTGGTAAGATTGATTAAATAGTTGGTAAGGTCTAGAATGTTGGAATTGCTACCTGTTTAAGGATATAACTCATTCCAAAAAAAATTCAACAATGACTTAACTTCATGTAATTTATTGAGAGGAACAACAAACATAGCTAGTGGGTTGACTATAATAGGGATAGGTGTCAATGAAGGTTGAGTAATAGGTTGATCAAGTAGTGGATCTAGAAAGAGAGGCTTGGGAGGCCTGGGACCAATATTTCCAACCTAAATTAGTCAATTCTCAATCTAAATGACAATGTCATATGTATCATGGAATACTACTCATCCCATTTATTAGACCATTATAGCTATATAAATATTTAGAGACCTTGGATAATATAAAAATGCAAATTTAGAGATATCTTGAATAATGGTGGTATTCTATCCTAGACTCTTTGGAATATGAAGTTAAAATCAACTATAAACTCATGTGGGGACCTCTTAATGGTGGTAATTTATTCCATCAAAGATAATTTGTCACACTTTTCTTCAAATTACTTTCATAACTTTTCTCCTAACGCATCCTAGTTGTGAATGGAATTAGGTGCCAAAATCTTATACCATTGGAGGTATTTTTTTAAATTAGAGGTGAGTATCCTAAGTAATATATTATCTTCAGTGACATTATGGACTAATCAGATATTGTTAATATATTGTATGTGTTATACGAGAGTGGTTGCATTCTCACTGGTAAAATATGACAAGCTTTTAAGTGCTAAAATTGGAATGTCATCATATTGAGATAGAGCCAAAGGAATGCCTCCATTAAAGGGTATAAACATCTAGTTTCTTTGGGAATCCATTAAGGGAATAGGAAATAACCTTCCTCTAGGCATGGGAAATCTATCAAAATGAGGGGTAAACTGAGCTACTGGGGAAGATTGCCTTGAATTGATAATTATCTTAATAAGAGATGAGGATGCTCTAACTCTTCTTCTTATAAAAGGTACATATAATTCAATAAAATGAAAAACAATACCTCTTAAATATTATCTCATTTATCTTGGCATATAGATGAATATTTTATCTTTGCAAACCATAAATAATTAGAGTTGTTAGGTGTTCTATAGAGTGTCTTCAAGACTATTGACCAAGAATAACACCAAATTCTTAGTTAAATCTTTGATATGAACCCACTGAGAGTGTTAGAAAATATTATCACTCAAATCATGAACCCACTAAATTTGAATAAATGGTTTAGTGGAACAATGATATCATCCCCTAAGGTGTGTCACACCTGTGCTCTTTAGGATGAACCTCTAGAGAAGTATGAATTCCTTCTAATCTAAATGTATATGATTTATGATCAACTTGTAGGTCTAAAAGGGCTGAATGGAAATATACAAATAATCCTAAGTATAAAATATTTTGAGGGGAAAGAGAGAGGGGGTTATTGAAAGGAAGTAATGGTGATACACCAAAACTAGATTGAGTGCCTCTATCGGCTTTAAAGAACACACTAAAAAAATTAGAGGATGATAAAATATCATATAGACTCCAAAATGAACAATATTATTGCATGAATATTTTGCATGGAAGTGTAGGACACAATACAAAACCAAGATGGATGATAAATGATACACAAGTGGCATATGTATAGACCTATATTCATGTAACATACAACTTATAAGATAAATCCAAGTTATCCAAAGAGGTGATGAGAAATAGATGACAATGAAAGGGACAAAGATCATCCACATGAAAGGATAAATAAACCATAGGATGCACATAAAATGAAATAATAAATGAAAGATTTGAACTCAATTCTCATTAAAATGTAAGGCTTAGGTGGTATAGGGCTCATGGAGGGAAAATTTTGACAGCATTACTATGCTAAAAAATGTTAACCATTTTACAATGTAAGTCCCAAGATTTTATAGGCAATGGGAATCCCATGGGTCATTGATAAAAATCAAGAATATTTATAAGAGAATTAAATTAAATATCATAAATCAAGACACATAATCTCTCTACAAATCAAACAAAGATGGCCAAAGGTAATCAGGATTTTGATTGCAATCTAATTACATCCTCGAGGCATGTTGAAGATTGCCTTGGGCTTGAATTTATCAACTCAACACACACTCATTGGTTTTACAAAAACCAATATTTAATTTATTTAACAACCATAACTTGATTTGAAAGATTTCATCTATAGGAATACATCTATAGATCTTTTGTAATTACTCCTTTGGAATATTTTGGCCTAATTCTACCACTTATACTTTGAATGATGCTCCCTAGAGTTTTTTACACCATGATTATAATTAAGACACTTCTTTGTCTTATATGATTTGGTCATGATCTCATCATGATAGTCTCACTCATGATTTAATGTTATTAGCTATATTAACATTAATTTTTTTTATATTCAGACTTAGTTTAGTTCATTATGCTAACTACAATGTCCTCTTGAGGAATTCATCTCACAATCCTATGATCCTTGAGCCACCATTCTTTGATTCTACAAATCTTGATTTTGATAGTCTTGAAAGCTAAATGACCCATCAAATTTAGGTTATTGTACTGGTGAATTCACCACTTCAACATGTCTTCATTTCAATAATCATTTCCTTTTCCTTTGTTGTGTTATTATCTCTGATCCTGTAGGTTCTAATTTCACCACTTGGTAGGTTATCTACATCTATAGGATTTAGCTTTACATTTCACTTTTATCAACTTCATAGCCATGTGACCTCTATATGTCCACCCAAGTCCCTTGTGCCTTTAGATTAATCACTACCATGTGTCACTCCTTCAACTCTCTACACTCTAGGAAAATGGTTAATGGTTCTAAGCTTCTATGTTTTTGGACTCTCTAAGGAACTACCACATGGATTTTATTCGGGGCCTCAGAACCATGGGAGATTAAATTTTGGCTTGAGATTTTAATCCCCCAACATTCCATGCTTCAAATACCTCCATGCTTCTAATATTTCATGCTTTGAATACCTCTATGCTTCTATACTTCTGAAGTCTTTTTAAAACTTAGAAAATTTTCTAAATACTTCACCATTAGGTTTCTCAATCTTTTGTGCTCTCACATTTCTACACTTTTCCTTGAATTTCATGAAGTTTTTGAAACTTTTGTATACTACATATATGCAAAACCTATAACTCATTTATGCTGATGAGCGTGAAGGCCAACTTTTGAGAATATGCTAAGTATTTTTTCCCCTTTTGACTTGTCCCCTTTTTGTTAAACTTCAACCCTAACTTTTGAGAATCCTTCCTTGTTGATCCTGAAGCTTTGGGATAAGTTCATATGCTACTCCATGGTGACTAAAAATGATCAAGAAGTATTATTTATTTCAATATATCAAATTTTATTACAATATTAAATCAAATATCTAAAGCATTTTAAATGTTAAATATTTTATTTCATCACTTATACCAAGGGTTACTAAGAGAAAAATCATATAGTTGCATTGTTATAATTCTACACACATACATAGGAGGGAGAAATACATGTGAATATGAGGCCCTCTTAAGAGTATTGGCTATGTAGGTAATACTTAAGAACAAAATGAGGTTGTTATGGATAACTCGAGTCATGTTACTAACCCCTCTTTACCATGTTATAAGAGGTATAATGCAAAGGAACTGGGGTTCTAGTTCATTAAATGGATCTATCAAATAGGCATACATAGTTTGAGGCATAAAATAATTACATAGGGGTAATTGTATGCTTGGTACAAATTTTAAGTCACTCATGTGTATATCTCTCACTGGACACTTGTATTGGAGGTCGACATATGCATCGATGTTACTATACTTGATCAATGCAACTGTTCGAAGAGAAAAAAATAGAATATAAAATTAATAAAGTCTTATATCTCTAAGACAACCCTATGATGACTCCTAATAACTGCCATACATTGGAACAAAATATAAAATAAGATATGATCTATTTCACATCTTAACTACTTTTTACTTATTGTGTTTATTGCACATGCCTAAATGAGACATATTGTCAAAATATTGTATTACATTTCTAAAATATGAACATTAATTGATTGCATTCAAAAAACTTCATTAATTGTATGTTTCTCTTATGAAACTAAAAGTATTAAAATAACATGTATGTAATCTGATTTTTCAATGATGTGAGCCTTAAACTAAAAAAATGATTTTACTTTTTTAATGCTTTTATTAACTTGATCATAGTGAAATTTTGATATTTTAGGGCTTCATAATCATAATCCCTAGGTCCTTTAGATTGAATATTAATACACACACCATCTAGAGGTGATGTGGGAGGTGGATAAGTTTGAGAAAGGATAGGTACAATAGGATGGGCCACCTTAGTCCTTGGAGTAGTGATAAGATAGACCTGGTTAGAGGGATGGTAGTTATCATCCTCCTTAGGTTTAGGTGGAGGAAAGGTTTTTTTTACCCATTTTAAAATTATAAAACACACCCAAAATAAATAGCATAAAGGATAGGGAAATAAGGAGAAAAAACATCACTTATATTGTGTCCACATAAAAATCAAATCTAGAAAAAATAAATGGATCAATTTGAAACCCTTGAAAGTTTAAACCCTCAAGGAAAACTTAGTAAATTTTTTTCACAATAATAATTTATGAAATCCAAAATACTAGCTAGGTTTTTTGGAAATCTAAAATAGTATTCTTAGGAAAAATAGAAAATAAGACAAACCCATAAAAATAGGGAAACAAAAGTACAATGTACGACCTATAGATTTATATATACTAAACATAGTAAAATTTAAAATTCACAAAATTCATAGAATAGTTTGACATAAAAATATTTTTTTGTGTATATAATTATGACTATAAAAAAACCCATGAGTAATTTCAAACTAAGTTGTTTTGAATCAGAAATAGGCCACACAATGTGGAATGTTTCACAAGCAAACCCTAAAATATTTCAAATAAAGAATCAACAAATTATATAAATCAAGAATATATTTTAGATATCTAAGAGAAGTTTTTGAATGAAAATATACATTTTAATAAACCTATAAATTTATTATAAAATTGGTACATCATTCATCTTATATGTTAATAGCTACTAAAAATAGTAAATAATGAAAATCAAAAAATTCATACCAAATTTGGGTGAATAAAAAGAGGGTTTTAAGTATACCAAACTCAATAGAGATTAAATATAAGGAATTTTAAAATGGATTTGTTTAGAAGATGAAATGTGTGAATAAAAAAACATAAAATTTCAAGCATATGCATGTGAAACCCTTGTAAATAGATGAGTGTAAAACCCATAGGGTAAAGTTTTAGATCCAAAAATCAATAACAATAAGCTAAAACCCTATGAGGTTGGAAACCCTAGGTCAATCTAGGTTTACAAAAAAATATCTAGAGGTCAATTTTACCAAAAGTATAACCCTAAATTTAGATATGTAGGGGTATATAGGGTTAATGGGATTAGATTAACTTTTACACAAGGATGGTGAACTAATATAATTAGTAGGACAATTAAGGAAAACTCAAATAAATAGTATTCTAAAGTTGTACAATTGAGATTGATAAAAATAGTAATGTAAAACTATTGATAGATATTTCAATGAATTGGAAAAAAAATGATACTTAGTTGGTTTATTGTGAACATGTAGGTCTAATCTAGAATAGGATATAACTAGACTAGAAGATGATCTTAGAACAATCATCAAATTCTATAAATATTATTTTTATGGCCTCATATCTTACATCAAATCTATACATTTGTATTAATATAGGTGTCTAATCTTGCTACAGATGTGTTATACAAAATACTAACTATATCTGGATGTGACCAACTAGAGCCTTTTAGGTTTTATGTCACCTTTATTCTAGTATATTTATATTGTGCACATAGGTTTTCACTCTTTTTAAAATGATCAAATCCTATCTATTCACCCTTGGATTTACTATGATAAAAATGGGTAAGTGGACTCATAGTGTTGAGCTTCCCCAAAGACCCCTCTATCAATGGGCATTGCTTACATAGCCAATAATTTGAACAGGTCTTCAAAATTATGTAGTTATTCCCTATATGTTGGCTTGTATGTGCATAAGGATTTAATGTGTGATAAGTAAATACATGGAGTGACCTAGATTTTAACTTGGAAAATATGGTTCATGGGTTGTTATTTGAATGTTTTAGACCTATGTAAATACTACTCCTATGATTGATATGGAATTAGGTAAAAATAGGGTAGGTTTTATTGTCCCCCAAAAAATATCACTCATTTTTTGGGACAACATTTGAACTATTTTGGTCCTATAGACCAAAATTGTCTTTTCCCTTTTCAAAATTTGTCTTGGGCATTCAAATTCCTCATTTTTCAAGCTTCTAAAAAATCCACGGACTCTGCAAGCTTAAATCTACAGACTGTTCAGGCTTGAATCTACCAACTCAGTAGGAAGAGAAAATCTACGGACTCTACAGGCCAAGTTCAAAGGACTTCATAGGTTGATTTCTATAGACTTGGTTTCTACAGACTTTGCAGGCAGGTTCATTTCTACAGGTTCAAAGACTTTTTGAGGTGAGTTCAACCAAAAGAATCAGTTTCTAACACTTGGTCATTTTCAGGATTGTTTTAGTGCCTTGGTTCAATCAAAAATCTCCATCGGCAAGCATCTAAGTAAAGAAGGCTTGAACCATTGAACCATTGAACCAATTTGGTTCAAAGGTTCAATGAGTTCAAAGTTCAAAAGGTTCAATGCTTTTGGTTCAACAGTGGGTTCAATCAAAGGAATAGTTTAATGGCTTGGTTCAACCAAGCAGTTCAACACTTTTTTTCACTCAAGTGGTTCATCCACTTTGTTTCAATGCTTTGGTTCATCCTTTGGTTCAATCAAATGGTTTGTCAGTCAGTTCAAGGCTTCATTTAAACCATTGAACCAAAACTTGGCTCAACGGTTGGTTCAAAGAAATGGTTCAAAGGCAAGTTCAATCAAGTGGTTCAATGCTCAATTCATCTGCTTGGTTCAAAGGCTTGGTTCATTCAATTAGTTCATTGGCTTGAACCATCAACTTGAACCATTTTGGTTCAAATCTTGGTTTATCGGCTTGGTTTAACCAAGTGGTTCATTACCTTGGTTCAACAAAGTGGTTCAACGGAGCGGTTTATCGACTTGGTTCAAAGGAGCAATTCAAATGCAAAAGTTCAAAGATCCTCCTAAAAGACAAAGTGCCCTTGTGGAGGGCACTTGGATGACAAAAGTACCCTTCAGAAGGGTCATTTTCAAAAAAGCCTCAAAAGGTAAATTCTTTTGGATTTCTGTTTAAGTCAGCCGAAAAAGTCTAAGGCATAATTCCTTCAGACTTTTGTCTGAAGGAATTCCTTCGGACAAAAAGTCTGAAAGAATTCAGAGAAGCTACGGGTAGAAAGCCCAAATAAATAACCAAGGCAAATGGACAGAACAATTCAATGGACTTTTTGTTTGCGGGAATTTATCCGCGGAGAAATCCCAATGAAAGCCCGGGAAAAAGTCCACGGGAATGTCCGTGAAGACTCTAAGGAAAAGGCTGCCGAAGGACCCCGAAGGGTAGGTGACCTTATGGGGAACTCTCAGCTACCAAATTGAAGGACACTTCCCTAAATCTGAAAGGTCATCTTCCCTTCAAGAAGACATGAAACAAGAAATCTGAAGGAAGAACTCAGCTACCCATCGGAAGAAAGAAGCCTGAAGGCTATTCGAAGATCACCCGAAGGACAGATACCCTTGTGGGGAGCTCTTCTCAACCCAAAGTGGATCATTTATTAAGGCCCAAAAGGGCAGGTTATTTTCAAAAAAGTGCCAAATAGAAAATCTGAAGGACCAAGGGGTGACGCACCCAAAGACATCAAATTTCAAGACAGTGAACTAGCTATTGAAAATGTAGTGACGGGCACGCGAACGTCAATTTTAAATCTCATGAAATAGCAATTGATCCTTTGAATCTATAGACCCGAATGCATTCATAGGATTTAAGGCCAAGGCTAGTAGAAAGCGAGGAAGGAACATAACATCAAATTGAATCCAAGACCCAATTCAATTAACTAGAAAAGAAAGAATGATGAAGGAAGGATCAGATTGCCAGGTGGACATTGAAAGTTTCAAACTTTCAATAAGCATGACTTGTTTCCTTGCATTGAGAAAAAAAAATGGGTAGATGCCCCTAATTTCTAGCCTATCTTCCTAATAGTTTTCAATGCAACATGATGTGTTACTGTTCCTGAGTCCTTAAAAAGGCTATATAAGGGACTCTCTTTTATTGTAAATGCATCTCTTTTGGACAATTAGAATGAAACTCTACCCAAATTGAAAGGCATCACTGAGACTTTGAGCTCAGTTTTTTTATCATATTTTGTTGATAGAATAAGAAAGCAAATGACTTTTTAGACTTTGTGCTGTAATATCTTTGTTGTTGGGGAAACTGTTCTTATGTCTTTTTCCTTGATATATTTTCTATTCCTTTAATTCAACAAGCAGGATTAGTGAAATTAGTCAGGAAGGTGTTCTGAAGAGTCAACTATGGAGAGACTTTGTGCCCCCATAATTTCCTTTTAGTGTGTTTTCTTTTCATTTCTGTGTAAAGGACCTTGGGATGACTTTATGCCCTCATTGTCCATATCTTACTCTTGAGCAATTCAGGTGGAGACTTTGTGCTACATCTCATTTTGTTGGTTACTACGTCCTTAGTTACATTTTGTTGTTACTACCAGGAGTACTCTTGTGGCTAGCTGAATAGTACTTTTGAAAGAAGAGGAGTGTTGTCTATCATTTCCCTTGAGTTTTTCCTTTGATTTTCATGCATCATCTCTGAAGAAAGAGAAATGGATGGTTTGTCCTACCCTTGAGTATTATTTTTTGTTAATATATATAGCATACCTATAGGGAACCTCCCCTTGATGAGAGGAGAGATCAGTCCCCTTCTAATGTAGTAAACCTACACATTTGTATGACTAATCTTCCTACTTTGGCTAATCAGACCTATTTTGTTTATCAGTACGTTGATCGACAAAATATTTAACCAACATGTTTTATCACTTGAATTCTTGATTGAGTGTTTCTTGGTATATTTACTTGTAGTTGTATGTGATTTATAGGTGAAGAATGGATGAGGGTTGATCTTGTATATATATACCAATCCATTTTAGAAATATATTGCATTAAATCACTTAGGATAACCTTTAAGATGTGTTTCTTTTGGAAATTATATGATTTTTGGGAATTGGACACTTTGTAGGAAAAGTGGAAACTTATATTGACATATATGTCCTCTTGGGATGCAAGTGTCTAAGGATTTAGAAAACATGTACAGGTCCAAAACTGCTAGTGAAAGATAATAATTGGGTTTATAGATTTTTGTATATTATTAAAGGATTTGGTCATTATAATAATAATGGTTGGACTAAGAGATAAGCAATTAGGCACAAACAAATAGTGAACATGAGCCTTTTGATAGTGGGTAGGTCTATAATAAAAGGTAAAACAATGATAGGTATTTTCTAAGTGTACAAGATTAAGATACTATATAAATTATATTTTAGTGTCTACAATTTCCCCCTTTTAATCTAGTAATGAAATTATTAGTTTAAAGGAAATAAATATGTACCCAAGTGTGTATAACACACCTTGCCATTGCATTATCCTAACTTGAGTTCTTTATAAGTGATTGACCTACAAAAAAGAGTATGTTATAATATATAATAAGTTTATAGAATTTAAAATTGAAATAATTTGATATTATTGAAGGTAAGAAGAGAGAGGTTAGGAGTACACCTATGTGTTGATGCAAACTAGTTGCCTTTTGGAATTTTTATTTGAAAAGATGCTTAATTATGAAGCATTAAACCTGAGGTTGAGAAAATTTTGAACCTAAAATTTTGTGTGTGTGTGTGTGTGTGTGTGTGTGTGTGTGTGTGTGTGTGTGTGTGTGTGTGTGTGTGTGTGTGTGTGTGTTTTGGAGTACACATGCTCCAAACCTTGGTAAAGGTGAGTTATAACACAACCATTGACTTTGTTTTATATCAATAGTGCAACCCAAATATTTGCATAATATGGTGAGTGTGAGAGATTTAATCAACAACTCACATTATATATATATATATATATATATATATATATATATATATATATATATATAGTGAGGGTGGATGATTTAATCAAATCTAACTTATAATTTTAGTAACATCAAGTGATTTAATCAACTCGACCTTTGAAAGGTAAACCAACTACTATAGTAGATTGACTCAATAACAATCCATAATAGTCCATCTTAGATATGATAATAGTCCATGATAATATTTAAAATATGGAAAATGATTTGATTTTGAAATTTTAGGTGTCATTTTCATGGCATATGCACCTTATATATTCCTTAAGTTAAAATATGGGTATAATAATAATACCAATGTATATAATTCTACCAAAAATATATATTTGAATCATATAACTATGAAATATGGTGAATTTTAAATTGATGCAAGTGTGGATGACATGATTCTATGACATGATCCCACTAGATATAGATAATATAAGAACTAGTGTAAATGTGGAGAACATGTTTTCATAATATGCCCCCACTATATTATGGAGATGTTGTGTACTAAATAAGTGTGGAGCTCAAACCTTTTTGATATGCTCCCACTATAATCTAAACTATGAAAAAGTGGAAGTCGTTCCTCTATGACATTCCCCCATTGATGTGCCCCCCATTTTGATGTGAGGGGAAGAAGAATCTATTAGTTACCTTACCTCAAAAGGATAAAATAATTTTATAAGTTATGTATGGATCATATATCATATAAGAGTAACATGTCTAGGTAGATATAACATCAAGGTATATAATATGTGATCATATGAAGTCCTAAGATGCATGATATATGTCATGGAAATGTCTAGAGAGTAATAATACAAGCTCAACAAGTAATCAAACACACACACAAGAAAATTCAAAATCAAAGCAAAAGAAAATTGTCAAAGGATACCTCATATAAGGGGCAGGGTAAAATACTATAGAATAAAAGAGACATGACTTATTAAATTTTCCACAAAGCATAGAAGTGATATATTCAAATGTCCAAATAGGCAAACAAAAGAATGGGGCCCATAGTTAATGGAGCATATTCAAATGTTCAATAGGAAATATAATAGCAAGCATGGAATAAACTAGGGAAGTGCATATGTGAAATCATGGAATATAAGAAACGAACATAAACATAGCATACTAGTTCCTACAAATATGCCTTTACAAAAAATGTTAAGTACATAGCATATCAAGTACACTATGAAAGGTATAGCCATCGATATAGGCATGTGTAAGTATATAATATCAAACATGATAATGGAAGTTAAATAATACATCCTTGGTATGTTGTAATCAAAGGATCAAATTCCCCAAATGTACTTAAGACGTGAGTGGAGGGAAGACCCAACATATGTATGTGTTTATATCATGTATTTGGGTATACCCATATCACACTAAAATGAAGCATGAAACATATGTGTATATAGGATAGAATGATATGAAATCTAATAACATGTATCAAAAAACATATGTATAATAAATAATAAAAATAGGAACATGCTAAAATTATTTTTGGTAGTTTTGATTTTTTTGAATATTTAATTTTTTTGAATATTTAAAGAAGGCAAAGTCTAGCAAATTATCCCACCTAATGGATGCTCATTTAGAAGTGATCTAAACTTTTAATATAGTAAATCAAACTAATGATGTTTACAAGGAGTGTATATATTTGTCATATATAAAACTAGAGAACTCATAGAACTACATGTATCCCTCATAGGACTATAAGGCCATGGAATAGGAGTAATATATGTATTGGTTTGTGGAACCCATTTTTTAGTTCTCTTATGTTTTTTTGGAGTAATATTAGTAGGAACATGTTTTATTTCTTTATAACATTAAAATATGCATAATCTATCTAATGATCTCAAGATGTGGATGATAATATATGAGGAGTGAAAGATGTATAAACTTTCCTAAACAATATGTGCCATATGTGTGCATAGAAGAATAAAAAAGTGTATTATGTTCTTTTGGTAAGTTTATATTTGATATATTTGATTTGCATTTATATAAATTTGGTTTCTCATTTTCTAATGATGGATTCAATTGATAGGTACCAAGTCCTATAGGTATGAGTAGATTATGTGGTAAGTTACCAAGTGGATCATAACATAGTTTGTTGAACTATTCATCTGAAGCTTGTTTTCCATCTATATGAATAACTAATTTGGCCTAATTTGAATAAAGGCTTGTAATTTACTCCTTTATATCCATATTTAGAACATTAAACTTGTCAAATGTCTCTTTTTTGACCTATTTTGTTATAAATGTTATTTTAAATATTCAATGTGTCCATTTCTATTTTTTTAATGTTACCTTTTCTATTTGTGGTTTATTCTTTGAAATGTTATAATTTTTAAGTTATTTCTCTTTTTCATTGACTTTATGTAGTTTGAATGATTTAAATATGTATTTATACTATATCCCAAGCCTTGGTGATCATTATGATAAGATATAGAGATGGGACAAGTGATGCCTTGTGTATTTTTCCCAATATTTGACCTTTATAACCAAAGTGTTGTAGATATTTTTGCCCAAAGCTATATTGTTTTGGAATATGAGTCTCATTATTGGGAGGTATATTTGTATCCTTTTCTTAGTTTGATTTTTTTATTTTGAATCTTTTATTTCTATAGGTTTAGCATTTGAAAATATTTTGGTTATGAATTATTCTTTGGTACCCATATTTGTTCTTTTTACACTTGTGTTTTATGAGAGGTACTCAAAATGTGAGTGGATTTATTGATTGACGTATCGATGATATGATCATCACTACCAATTAAATTTTGAATTTTATTCTTCAAGGCAATACAACAGTTAATATGATGTGTATGCATTATATGTTATACACAATAGTATTTTGACATTATAAGAGGATGATATGAGGTAGTTAGATCACTTTGTTTCAAAGCATTTCTCTTAGGATTTCACTTGGACTCTTATTGACATTTTTTTCACTTTTTGAATCACTTATTTTATATGTATTCTATTTATATTTTAATTTTGATAAGAACCTTATTAGGTATAACATTTTTAAATGAAGATGCAAACACTGATTAATAGTCGCATGTTTTTATTTTTCATGTATGTAATCTAATTTTCCAATGATGTGATCCTTGAATTGAAAAACTAATTTTGCTTTTTTAATGCTTCTATTAACTTTCTCATAGTCATATTTTCATCTTTTATGGCTTCATAATCACAAACCCTTGGTAATTTGGATTGAATATTCATACACACACCATAGAGAAAGTAAATGAGAGGTAGATAGGTTTTAGGAAGGATAGGTATAATTGGATGGGCCACTTTACCCTTTGGAGTTGTGATAACATGGACTTGGTTAGAGTGATGGTAGCTATCACCATCCTTAGGGTTATGAGGAGGAATAATTTCCAAACACACCCAAAATAAAGATCACAAAGGCTAGGGAAAAAATGATAAAAAACATCACCTATACTATGCCCACATAAAAATCAGATCTGGAAAAAATAAATGCAATAATCTAAAACCCTAAAAAGTTGAAACCTCAAGGAAAAGTTAGTAATAATTTTACACAATAATAATTTAAGGAGATTGGATAGGTTTTCTATAAATATTATATAGGTTTTTAGGAAAAACATGAAATAATAAAAACCCATAAAAATAGGTAAACAAAAGTATAGTTTATTGCCTATAGATTTATATTTAATAAAAATAGTAAAATGTAAAATTCATAAAATTTGTAGAATAGTCTAGCAAACAAAAAAAGGTTTTTGAGTATATCACTAGGATTATGAAAAATATCTAAGGAATTTGAAAATTGAGATGTTATGATTATAAATAGGCTAAATAATATGTAATATTTCACAAGTAAACCCTAAAATATTTAAAATAAATAATCAACAATTTCTATAAATTATGAATATATTTTAAATGTTTGAGAGATGTTTTAAAATAAAATATAAATTTCATAAAACCTAGAAATTAACTAGAAACTAAGTACACCATTAATCTTGTATGTCAGTATCTAATAAAAATAATAAATTATGAAAATCAAAATGTGATTGCTAAAAATTTAGAATCTAATGAAACTAAGAAAATAAATGAATTCAAACTTAATATTTTAAATCTAAACTAAAACCTCATATTGAAAAATAACAAAAAAATAAAGATAAAAAATAAGATACTTAAAAAACATGTAAAATACACTCATCACCATCTCCATTGTGAACATATGATTTTATTTTGCTTCATTGGATGTGAATGCTCAATTCATTTCTAAAAAAAAAGGTGAATTGGGCAACATATGGGTGAAAATATCTTGGATTCTCAATGGATGTGTATGATGAACTTAATAGTAATTCAATAGCTTGAATGTGGATGATGAAAATGGAGAATGTCACTTCCATTTATAGGTTTTTAGGTGAGAAGATGGATATTTAGTATAAATATGAATTTATTTGATAATGATAATTATTAATGGTTAGTTTTGAGTCCTCATCTTAATGGATGATGAATAATTACCTTGTGTGTGAGAGATAAGGGTAAAGTTAGTTTGTAGTTGAAAATGTCTTAGGAATGAGTCAAGGTAGTTGGATGACTCACCAAAGTAGTTAAAATATTCAATGATTACTTAAAAATTGGTTGAGAAAGTTAATAAAGTGATTGGATGAGTCAACACTTGGTTGAGAGAATTGTGGAAGATGTTTTAATGAGGTAAAAATTATGGATTTTAACTAGTTATGAAGATTTAAGTGTGCATGATTAATTAATTAATATAGATTAATCAATTATTTGAAAAGGGATGGAAATGATTTTAGTGGGAAATTCTAATATAGGATGGTGATTGTGTTAGTGTGTATATTTTAATCAAATTAAGACACTAAATGTGGAAAAAATTAGGTGTCTATATATGCCCCTATTTGAAATGTGTTACAACTAGAAGAAGAAATGCCTTTTCAAAGAATAAATAAAAAGTAGAGTGAAACAATAAATAAAAATGATGCCCTAGGTGGATTTGAATGATTAAACAATGCCCCCTCAAGTGTTCATATGGGAGAATGGGTGAAAATAAATGCTCAAAATGAAGTATATAAGGATAAATGATATATGCAATATCATAATTTAATAGATGTACAAGTCTAAAAAATAATTGCATGATGATAAATATATGTAAAAATGATCTCCCCAAGTGGATTGGTTTTAGGAAGTCAAGAAGAAAAATAAGATTTCCTATTTTTGAAGATGCACACTTGGATTTTGCCCCAAGAAATGATATATGGAAAAGGGCAGATGTGGAAATGATATATCCCATTGGTAAGTTACAAGACAAAAAAGGAGAAATAATTTTTCTAAGGTTGATTAATAAAATTTTATGAGATTAATTTTCAAGCTGAAATAAAAAGATTGAGTAATATGATTAATTGGATGTATGATGAGGGTTTTGATAATGAGGTGAGAACTTTTTGAAATAGGATAAAATTCTTGAATGGTTAGGAGGATGATGATGGATGAATTATATCAACCCATGGGTGAAATTAACATTTTAAGCTAATGCTTGCACATTTTGATTGGTTTTAATGATGGTTTGATTTAGATGGGAGATAATATGGATGTCATGATTTTTCAGTTCCTAATTGATAGGTGTGGGTGATTAAATGGAAAAATTAGGGAAATGATTAAGTTGATGGTTTTATTTAGTTGATTGATGTGCAAGCATAACCCAATAAGTGAATCAACTACATGGATTAATAGAGATTAATCACATGATTGGGTATCATGGATTTGATTTATTGTTGGTAGATAAAGATAATTATGGGATGTATGGTTTAACATTCCTAATGGATTAATGATGAATCACATTGATTTGTTTAGGGAGTTAGCTTTGAGTCATTAACACAAATGTGAAGTTAGATTATTATTATTTGAATCAGTTGACATGGGTTAGGGATTTGATGTATGTTTGGAAATGGATTAATGATGTGGATTGGGTGAATAACTAATTTTGATAGTCTTTTTATGGATTTATGGAACTATTTTATGACATAAATTGAGAAACCTTTATTTTAATGTTGCATAAGACACTATTCATTAGTGGTATATAAAAACCATGATATCTATTATGTTATATGCATATGTATTGATAAAGTGACAACTGAAATACTTAGTTCATCATAATATGGAATATCATAATTAAACTATTTGTAATGCACATAGTGACCTAGACTCAAAATAAAAATGTCAATGAAAACAAGATAAAAGAGTGTTTGTAACAATGAAACCAAGGAAAACAAACAAGGACGTAAAAAAACAATTGTACAAGCAAGTAAATCACATAATATTTACAAAAAAAAAATGAAGTAAAAGCTCAATAAAAACAAGTAAAAAAATGTGTTTGTACATGTTCTTGGCTAGAGTAAAATACTTTGAGATATGATATATTTGAAAATGTTAATTATCTGATGGGTAATCCGTGTAAAGGATAACTAGGATACATTGACTAAGGACACTTTTATTTTTGGACTGTTTTTTTTTTTTTTTGTTTTGTATTTTTGTGGATTATTTAATGTTTTTAGATATTATTGGATTTTTGGGTTATGGTGGCCAAGATGACCTCAGATAACCCAAGTAAATGAGTGTTGCCTACATAGTCTGTGTGAACCTCAGGCTAATTTAGTTCTCCTAATGAGAGAAGATTTGGAAAGTGAAGATATTAGTTAAGATGATGATGATAATTATATGAAAGGTACATAACTATGAAGATCAAACCCTAAACTAAAAATTCATAGACAACTAAAAGGATAGGATATATCTATAAATGAATAGGGACATATATATAAATATATGGTGGATATATATACAAATGGATAATTCTAGGGGATGCCCATAAATAAATAGGGTATATATAGACAATGGTATACACATGATGCTAGAAATTAGATTTCAACATGGTACTTGTCTAAAGTGCGATAATAATGGTTTTCACTTTTGGATGAATTATTTTTATATCTATTTTTATTTTATTTCTATATTTCTCTTATATTTATGTACACACATGTCAACACTAGAGTATTTTATGCATGGAATCACTTAACATGCATGATGTTCATTGGTTCATCAAGCTCTTCTCCTTCTTCTATAGCCAATTTTTAAGCACTCAATCCATATTTTTCAATGAAAATATATGAACCTAACTAATTAGGTTCAAACTTGCCTTTCTTTTCATGATCAACATTGGTGTTCCATTCATTTTTCTTTAGAATGATATCTTTGATTTAAAAATATCTTGATCTAATTTTATTATTATAAATATGATGAAGATGGTTTTGATAGGCTTATAAATGGTTAAGGACATTAAGACATTTCTCATATAGGAGATAGAGATCATGTAACCTTGATATGCAATAGGTTTGTTCATCAATAATGTTTTGTAGAGAGATTCTTAAGGGAGGGAGCTCAATTTTAGAATGTAAGATGGACTCAATGTCATGAACAAAGTAATATAGTGTTTCCCCCATGGGTGTGTATATGTTATTATGGTAAGCCCATAAAGTAGTGTAAAGCTATAAATTATAATCATGGATAACATAATTGACAACATGATTAAGGATTTTGAGGATATTTTTTGTTTGATGCCTTTGCTTGTCTATTACCTTGGGGATAGTATGTTGTAGACCATTTTTTCTTGATATGGTACTTTTGGCAAAGGATATTAACATATTTATTTTTTAAATACTTACCATTATCTAATATAATGGTAGAAGGGATGCTGTAATGGAAAATTATATGGTTTAGGATAAATTTGAAATTTTGTTTGTCAGTTATCTAGGTTAATGTAATAAATTCATCCCCATTATTAAAATACTCAATGGTAGTGATTATGTGATTATGACCATCTAAAGAATTGGGATTGATGTTTCTAATAAAGTCCAACACCCATGCAAAAATGGGACATGGAGTGTTATATGTATTAAGTCACCATGTTTTTGGCAAAGGACACATTTCATGACATATTGGCATGAATAAAATTCCATCATTGGTATGTAATATCCAACACATATTAGTTTCTTTACAAGGACCATGCCACTAGTATGAACACCAAAAATACCATTGTGAGCTTCCTTAATGACTAAGGCCACCTCTTCATAGTTTAAACACTATAATAAATTTTTATCATAACATCTATGCTATAATGTATTTCCAATTATGGTAAAGTGATAAGTATTGTTGTATGAATGATTTATTTTAATTATAGGATAGGTTGGGAGGGATTAAATTTTCATGGAGGTATGTGTATATATCCTAATACCAAGGGGAAGTAGGACCAATAAACTTATAGACCATTTTATACTCAAAGTATCATATGTTGGACACATCAATCTCTCAACAAATAATTGGTTGTGACTATCATATAAATGCATGTCAAGGACCAAACCAATTATGTCCATGGCACCAACTACCTTGTTATTAACTTGAGGAAGTTGATAAAATTATATGGATTGAAAAAACTATTTGAGATCATCCATAATCCATTTATATGAAATTATTTTATCATCTTTAGCTTGGTATTCATTAGTTAGTTGTTTTATTATTAGACATAAATCCCTTAAAACTATGAGATGCATGTTCCACTAAATTGTAATCTTGCATCCAGAAACAAGAAATTTAGATTATGATATGTTATTAGTACAAGGAAATCTTATCTAAATTTCTTTTTGAATAATATCACCTTGTGGAGTGATGATAAAAATACTTATCCCCAAGCCATGACTTTTGAAATACCCATCAAAGTATAATTTACACTCTAATGATTCATATAAATACTTGGTTGTTTCATTTGGAAAATATGTGATGAGGGGATTGAAATTTGAAAATGGTGATTCTACCAAGGTATCTAAAAGTACTTGTCCTTTGATAAAAAAAATTATTGACATACTCTATATCAAAATCACTTATAAACATGACCCACATAGCCATTATCCCTATTAAATTTGATTTGGAAAGGAGATACTTAAGTGGATCAACATTAGAAATGATTTTTGTTTGATTATTGAGTATGTAATGGTGAAGTTTTTATGAATCAAATAGATAGACATGATTTTTGGATGTTAGATTAATTTAGTTCATAGTATACCAAGGTTATACTCAAATAATACACTATTATTTCAGTTCCATGTTCATCATGTTATGTTAATAATGCCCCCAATGCATATTGTGTTTCTAAAATATATAGGAGGAAAGGTTTTCCTGGAGTTGGTAGCATTAGGACCAGTGGATTTTCTAGATAGTGTTTAAGATTTTCAAATGCTTGTTTACATTCCTCATTCCAATGAAAATCAAAGTTATTTTTAATAATAAATGTGAAAATATGACATATGTATGCATATTGTGATATGAATCTTTAGATGACTTGAATCTTACCTTGTACACTATGAAGATGCTTTAGTGTAGGAATTTTTTTGATGGCTATGACCTTTTTAGGATCCACTTATATACCTATTTTTGATACAATGAAACCCAAGAGATTACCTAAGGTAACCCAAAACACACACCTCTTTAGATTGAGATGAACTTTGAATTCTCTCAACCGTTCAAAAATTTTGTATGGTACCATAAGATGATGTGCTCTAGTTTTTTATTTTTCTAAAATAACATGTACATAGTTTTTAGTGATATCATGAAAGATAAATATCATTACACATTGACAAGTGGATCTATCATTTTTGTTTATAAATGGAATTACTTGATAATAAAACATGCCCAAAGGTGTTATGAATGTTGTCTTATGTTGGTATTTAGGATCTATTTGGATTTGGTTATATTCTAAAAACATTTCCATTAAGAACAACATATCATGACATGTTATGGGATAAACAATCATGTCTATGTTTGGTAAAGGAGAGTCATATTTATAACATGTTATATTTATATCCGTAACATATATGTAGACTATGATCCCTATTGGTTTTTTAAATATTGGTACTATATTGGATATCTACTTTGAGTAATTTACTGGTCATATGAAGCCAACTTGTAAATGGTTTTGTAACTCTTATTTCATGAGTAGAGCTACCTTTGGATTCATTTTTATGAGTTTCTATTTGAGTGGTTTTTCATCTTTATGTATGACAAGGTGATGAAAATTAGTGAAGGATTAAACCTGGGCATGTATACACATGGACATGCATACACATCTTAAAATTATTTGAAAAGTAGAATCAAAGTGGATTGGTCTTCTAGATTAAGGGAAGAAAAAAGCTTCACAATCCTAGGATGTTCTTTGGTTTTAATATTGATGTAAATAATATTTGAAATTAATAAAGTAGATTCTTTTTTTAACTTTGTTAGAAGTGGAGGAATATTATCCTCAAGATATAATTTATTGGAGATGTCTTTATTTGTATAGGTTGTAGATTCATTATTTGATATTTTAGTCAACTAAAATGCATAATTGATAGGATGGTGTGGATGAGTATAAGCTATAATTTACCCAAAGTATGCATAATTATATAATTGAATTAAAAAACCCTTCATATGATCTCCTACTAGTATATGATCTTTAATTCTCAAAAAATTAGATATGGCCTCATCATTATGAAAGTGATCATGCGAGGGTGGTTGTTTTTGGTCTGATAGGATAAGTTGTGGAAAGGTTAACTCAAGAATCAAAATGACATTAACATGAAATAGGTTGGTGATGGATAAATCTTAAAAATAACTGTAAATGGAAATCATGTTAGTGTCTTAAGTGGATTCCTCAAATATAAAAGAAGATTCACTTTCATAATTGTATATGCTCACACTAGATGGTTTGAATCCAATACCTTGAAAGGCTTCATGTGTTGGAAACATTATGGGTTTGATGAGACCTTATTCATGGAGACCAAGACCTTTTCCTTTATATTTATTGATATTACACATAATGAATTTAGTTATAAGATATTGATTACTTTGGAAAAAAGTAGCTAATTCATCATAGTAGATCCAAGAGGGGTTTGAATCATCAATTTGTTCTCTAGAAAGGAACCCATTTCCATAAAATAATTTTTACCAATCTTATGAACCAATTGTGTTTGTTTTTGATGATTGGGATTGCCATAATTGTTTGGGGAAATGAATTTTTCCTAAGTAATGGCAATCATGAATTTCATATTCTCCCATACCTGCATCCACAATAGAAAATATAGATGGTGGACATGTAGACTTAGATGTGGATGGTGGATTTGTAGTTGTTGATGGTTGATTAGTGGATGTAGAGAATATTTCATAAATATGGATATAACTGTAAATCTTTGGTGACTCCTTAGTAGGTTCATAAGTATCTTATATAAATGGTAGATAATTATAATTTTTATATATCCCTTTCAATAGTTTTCAATATTGAAAGGGATGAAGATAACCTAGAATGGTAACTTCGATAAAGTCATGAGAAAACTTTAAATATTGATATATGGTGGATGTAATTTAGTTCATGGCATGGATCCATGGATGACCATGGAGTGGGTTGTATGGGAAATCCATATAAATAACATGAATGAGGGTTTCTTTAATGATAAGCCCCATGATAAGTGGAAGATAGATGGTTCCTACCAATTAGACCTCATTGTTATCATATATTAGGCTCTAATGTTTCCTTAGAATGCCCCAAATGATGTATCAAACTTAATGTACACAAATTTAAGTTCAATCCATTGTAAAAAAACATCATTTTTATTTTATACTTAGAAATTAAGACTTTTATGTATAATGGAAAGTTATGGGTTGAACCCATGGGTGAAATATATTAATGATCAAAAGTCACTTGATTATTTGAGGACAAGTTTCCTAAAAATTCTTGGAAGTTGGATAGATTTATATTTTATATAACTTTGGATTATTTCAAGGATTTATATAAAATATCATTATAGGTGGGAGATATCGTGAGAAAGTCCAAAATGGAAATTCAATATGAGGTTTTCTCAAGTTACTTTATGATGTTATATTTGTCTTCAAGAGTAGACAAAGGGACACTTGGAGGGTAATCTTTTCATTCCTCATAGTGATGGTGAAATCTTGGGATTTAATTATAAATATAAAAACATGATGATACATAAAATCAATATGATTGATTAAAGAATTGAAGTGGTGAGTAGTTTGATTGACAATGTTTGTGTGATTTTGACTTTGATTTTTCTTAGTACACCCTTGCTAATGTTTTGCAAATGGATCTTGATATTATTGTGCCTTAACACACACACCCTATTTTATGAAATCAAATAGGGACCCACTATAGTTTTAATATATTTATTCTAAGTTATATAAGCCTTAGACATTCATGATACTGATATTTATATGCATAAGTCTAAGGTAGTCCTCAATATCTAAATTTATAGAAGTTTGAACTATGAAAATCAAAGATTGGACATTGATTTTGATCCATTTTAAACGTTGGATTTTCATATTTCTTCTTGAAAATTGATTTTATGATTTTTATGGACTAATGGAACTAATGTGTCATTTCCAAATTTTCTATGATTTTCTTATGTTCATAGGCCTATTGATAAAAACTTGAAAATGTTCACGTCCAAGTCCTATCTTTATTATCCAAGATCAAGACAAGTGATAGTATCATATTACCCGAAGCCTTTTAGTGTTTAAAAAAATTGAAGTTTTAAATTTTTTTGAGCTTTGAGACCTTGGTAGATGGCATCACTATGTTATTAAAAAATTACCATAGTTTGATAAAATTTTCATACTTTATCAACAATCAAGTTACCACAGGACATACATGTGACAGAACCACTTTTAGTTGGGACAAATTTCTCTTCAAATAAAAATCTAAGTATTCAAAGTTTTTGCAGCCCCAAGAATATGCCATGCATCATAATTTCATGAACTTGAAACCATAGCAGTTTAAATCAAAGTGTTAAGCATGGAAGATACTGAGAAGGGGGGTGAATCAGTATATATATCTTATAAAACTTTCCCTTAATCAAACATTCAAGATATGCAATAAAAATCAAATAATAAACATCACACCAGAAAGAGAGAGACACCAAATATAACATGGAAACCCAATGTGGGAAAAACCATGAAGAATAATCTCAAGTATATTAGTGAGAACAAACCCACAGGAACACCATACACCTTTGCCAAGCACCAACCTCAGCTACAATTCATGAGCACCAACCCACAAGAGCTTCAAACCCCTTTGCCGAGCACCAACCCAGCTATCATTCATGAGCACCAACCCACATGAGCATCATCCACTTTGTGTAAACCACACACCTATCTCTCAATGTTGCTAAATCAACAAATGATAGTTCAATACACATCCCTTTCCTCTCTCTCACTTTTGCTCTTCTAAGATAGATAATACAATATCAAATTAACCTCTCACACTCATATTACAAATGGCTACTCAAGCCTTTATTTATAGCTTTCCAAATGACCTTTGGCCTTCCCCCTTTGTGACCCTTCAATCCTCATGGAAATGGCACCAATCTTGGATGACCCTTCATATTCAAGCTTTTGAAAAGTCATGTGGTGACCCTTCATGACCAAAAACGTCTTTCCCACTTTTGTCATTATCTTTGGTGACTTTTCATATTCCTTAAAGTGTCCCTTCATGAGAAATTTTCCCTTACTCTTGTGTCTTCACTTGGTGACTCTTGGTATTCCCCAAGATGACTCTTCATGGGAAAATGTGTCCCATCCTTCTTTTATCTTTACCCCGTGGTCTTTGACTTCTCCATGGGCCCTTATTTTGTCTCATATGCAACCAAAAATATATTTTTTAATATTAAATAAATATTAACTCATATTAGCCAAGATAAATAATATTAAATGCAATGGGACCTTTATCACCAATAATACTAGACCTTTGACATCAATGACAATATTTCCAACACAAAGTTAATCATCTAATGGTCTCAAGGTTTTACAATCTTGAAAGCTTGAAAAGTGGCACCACTTCATTAACTTAGAACTCGAAAGGATTAAACAAAGTCTAATGGCCCTGGGGTTATGAGCTCCAAGGGTTTGGCAGTTGGCACAATTTCATTAGCCAGGAACTATAGAAGTTTAAATTTAAGTCAATAGCTTAATGGTTCCATGGATCTGAGTCTCTAAGTTTTTGTAGTGAAGATATCACACCACATGATAATATTACATTACCCAGAGCCTTCATAGGGATGTACATGGTTTAAAAGTTTAAACAGCTAAGGTCCCAAGCCTTTGAGTTCTTACAATCCCAAGAACACACCACATGTATCAATGATGCTAACTCATAGCCCTAGAACATGTAAATCAAGGTCACAAATATAAAGACTTGGGTAAATGACAAATAGACAAGTGTCATGATCTATGAGATTCTTGGCCAAATTATGAATAAATGAGTTTGAAAACAAAACATAAAGTTGGTAAGAGATAAATTGACACCTATATTAAAGAAATGACTAGACATACAAATGTTAACAAAAAGTTTCCATATGGCAAACACAAACCTACCAAATTTGATTAGCACATTTAAATTTAAAACAAGAACAAAATAAAAATCTACTATTCACATTGATGTCACATTAATTATGCATACAAGGTATAAAATTTGGAAAATATATGAAAAATATAAGTAAAGGAATGCCAATTCACCATTAAACTATGAGTGAACATTGAAATTTTGACCTCTCAAGTAACCAAAAGCCCTAAGTTTTCCCAAATAATTTGCTAAAAGAGTTTAAATAGTTTATGAAGGAATTTTGTAGCCCATATTGATAAAATGGATTCTCCAAAAGCACCATGTGTTCAAGATCCTTCTATAAACTCCATTATTGGAAACATTAAGTATACTAACACAATATTTGACAAACATGTTCTAGATTTTAAGTTTACATACTATTTGATTTTTTGGAATGAATTAGAGTCTATAACACCATACTCTTCAAAAGATAATCTATATCAAGAGTATAAATAGTACGTTGATGGCTTGTTGCTAATCAAGACCATGAAACTTCATCAAGTAACAACCAAACCAGAAGTAATGCCTTGTATCAATTTACTCTATGATTCATTATTTAATGGCACTTTTTTTGGGGACTATCTTCACCTTAGAAAAATAAAAATTGTGATTACATATATTTAAAGATGGAAATTTGAGAGGTACCTAAGGCTCCTAGAACTTGAGGTTACCTATAATCAAGTCCCAATCAATGTATGGCTTGACCAAAATATTGTATAATGGAAATTGAAATAGTGGCTAGTGAAAGGCCAAAGAGTGAACCCCAAGGAAGCCCTTTCCTCCAACAATATAATATAATTTAGGTCTTGTATTAGAATACCCATGGCCCTTTTGATTAGGTTATATGGTTTTGATATCATCACTTATGTATAGGTGGAATGGGTTCCATTTCTAGACATCCTCCTCACTTCTGATAAAACTGTAAGATTAGGAGAGATAATTGAAGTCACACTGAAGGCCCAAATGTACAAATATGAATAAAGGATAGATGATGGTAAATTTTATATGTTGTCATATCTATTAGATATAGTCTTTAGGATAGTCCATAGAGCCCGAGGTGAATCATGGTAACCATCTATAGAATATGTGGATAATAGAATCTATGAAGACTATTCTTTCATGTTTATCTATAGATATAAGAATGAGATTACAAGGATTTCTAAGGAAAATTATCCTTGGGTTTACCAAACCATTCATGGCACTTAGATTCTTATAATATCTAATAATTTGAGAAGCATAGGAAAAATGGGGGATTAATAGAACTACCTAAATTGCACCATAATCTAAATTACAAAAACAAGGACACCCCCTATATTTTTACATGCCATGTTCTAGAAAAGATTGAAAAGAAAGAGGTGGCACACCAACTATACAATAGTATAGAATAAGAACTTATTCTTAAACATTAGGCCTATTACTATAAAATCCCTCTAAGCATTGGGTAGCTCCAATTCATGGTTAGGGCACACTTCATCTAGATAAGGAAAACTATATCCCATTATAATTTAAAAGTGGCCCAATTTAGGGAATGGGACCCTACAAAAAAATTTAGGAACTATGTACAATATATTAAGGAGAATAAGGGATGACCATTACATATGGTCACCATGAGTATGAACATGATGCTATTTTTATGAATACATTAGATGACTTAGTAGTGTGGAGCTGTATGAAGAATAATCACATGTCTATGATAATTTCCCATGCTATTTAATATGACCTTGGCATTTCTAAAGAACATATAGTCATTAATGGCCTCTAACATAGCCTCAAGACCTAGAAGGATAAGACCAACCTCCCTCTCCTACACAAAAATGAATTAATCTACAAGAGGGAGAGTTCAGGGGTCAAAAGGAGGAAAACCTCCAACTTAAAAATGAAGTTATCAAGGGCCTCCCTATTCCCAATATGAACTCCACACATGTATATTATACCACCATTTTGGGCAAAACCACTACAATGGAAAAGACTAGAGCTCTTCTAGATGGGCAAAAAAGTAAATTCTCTATGACACCTCTCTCTCCACTTGAAACACATATATATCTAGTCTCCCAAACTTTCTATAATCTTCTTTCGCATTTCTCCCATCCACTCTTCCCTTCCCCCTAGTATCTCAATTAAGTCAATCTCCATACATTACCATTAGTGAGGTAGTATCTCCTTAGACATTCCTTATTTTACCAATCTCCTCTTCATCCACTCCTCCCTTTACCACTATTGTTTCACTCTCCATTCCTTTACCACCACTTGTAATAGTATTTATTTCTACTTTGGCTCCTTAATTTTTTTCATCATATGCCTCACCTACCACTCCCCCAATGGTAACTTATGAAAATAATTCCAAAGTTCTTTCACGCTTGTCCAAAAATCAACAATTAGAAGAAATACCATTATCATGTATTGCAACTCTTAAATAATACCTTGATAATGAGGAAATAAATGAAGAGGACCATGGGCATGTAGTATCACTAGTTTAATATTCTATGGGTGAGGGGGAAGGAAATGAAAAAATAATGACAAGACCAGAACTAAGGTCAAGTGAGGAGGGAGTCCAAGACAAAGTAGAAGAGGAAGCAAAATTAGAAAAGGCTAAATTAGTGAGCCTAGGAAGTTTACAAGAAGAAGAAACTCCAAATGGAAATTAGACCAGTAAATCCTCATTGAAGAATTAAAAAAAACACTAACAAGTTAGTCTCTTCTCTTGATTATTTTATTACTATTTTAAATACTCAATCTAAAAAGTTTCCTCCAAATATCCTAGGGCCATCATTTTCTAGTTAAGATGATTCTTCCATTCTTTAAACATCCACACAAATAAAGGCTCTAAAGAAAAAAGTTTATTTAGAAAATTTAGTTTCAATTTCCATTTTTTATCCTAAGAGGATACTAGTCCCTCCAAAATATTCAACTCAATTAGAACTACCCTTGCCACAATCCACACATATGACATTCAACCACCATCATAGTTGTAAAAACTCTAAGATTGGCTAAGTATATGGATGAAATCACCCCATAGAGGGAATCCTCACCATGGAAAAACATTACTTATCCTCCCCTATAATTCCATATTCAAATAAGTGAATCATTGGCACATTGAAAAATAACTCTTCCTCTAATGATCACTCCACCCTCTACCTCTAAAGACCCAAGTCAAATAGAAGAAGGGGAACTTATTTTTCCCTAATGGTTTACGAAGCTACAAAGCTGAAGGGTTGAGAGATATAATTTAATTATCAAATAATTACCTAAAATATCCACCCATTTTGATAGGTAGAGTGGAATAATATGGAGGGTGAATAAGAGGAAGGTGGTGAACATGAATAAAAGGGAAGAAATAGAATTTGAATAAAGGGAAAACATGTTTTCCTTAACCAAAAAGGCTAACAAGAAACCAACTAACCCAATAAAATATATCAAGAATTTATGTGCTTTTGTGGATTTAACTAGAGAAACAATGAAGGAAATTTATAAGAGCAAGGAGGAGGAACATCGTAATTTACTTCAAAAACATTTTATACATGGTCTTCAAGAAATTGTAGATAGTGTATAGAGTGTAGCCACAAGGTTGTAAAATATTTTTGAATAACATTCAAATCTCTATAAGAGAAAACCCTACATGGAGTGATTGTTTTATGATCTTTCAAATATACTAATATCATTTTTATAGTGTTGGCTTAATTTTTCAAATATCTAACTATGTAAAATAACCATTTGATATCTCATTATCCCATCTATGAGGTATGATGGAAGTAACTTCCCAAGGCTAACTACTTAATAATGCATCATATAAAAAAATGACTGAATGTTTCCTATGGTTAGGTTATGAAAATAACTAAGGGTTATTCTTATATATTTAAAGGTAATTGGAATCACAAGTCTATATACAATGATGTCTCATTACTTGTGTATTGGAGCATAAACCCTCACTCCACAGAATTGGGGAAAACTAAAAACTCTTAATCCAAGATGATAATTTTTTGTTAGTTTTAGAACTACTAGAACATAGTTTTTAACCTAAATAAATACTATAAAAGGGAAAAAAATTGGGAAATAAGCTTAGTGATACCACCCTATTACCATTGTTTGATCACCAAAATCCCAATTCAGGGAGGTGGGACCATATAGTGGACATAAGTAGAACACACTAAACCACTAAATTTGCTATAGAAAAGTGGACCTATAAAGAGATCTAATACTGAATAATATGAACTTTCATACAATAAATTAAAATAATAGTGAAAATACCAAAAATAATATTGAAAATGAATAAAAAAATATTATATTGCATAAATAAGAAGTATAATTTCATTACAACATCATTAGCTTCTTCAAGGGAGAACCTGATTTGATCAAACGTTAATATAATATAATGTATGGATTCTTTCCACTAGTCTAAGCCCTTATTTATACTTATTTTATCCTAGCTAACTACTACTTCCCATGCATGTGGTATTATTATAATTATCTCAAGGGATGACATACAAATCATATACATCTGTATATTTTATTAAAGATAAATTTTTTAAGTAAATATTTAGGATGGAGAGGTCATAACACAATCACAATAGTGGGTGAAATATATTTATCCATGCTCTTACAAACATTCAACCAACATATTTTAGGATAAATTAAGACTCAAAATAGATAATAATAATAATTAAGGAAATTATGCATCACTCAATAACTTACTTAACAAAAATTATATGTCCCAATAACATGATATTAAAAATGGTCAACCAAGATTGTATGAACCATTCTTGGAATGGTTTCAATCATTGATCAGTTTACCTTACTCTTCCTTATGATTATATATCAGCTCATTATGCTTACTATTGGACATTAAGAAACCATATCGATCCTAAATAATCATTCAAATAAATCTATGCTTTCGTACACCCTACTTGTCTTTCCCACACCATGTTAGGCCTTCCCACAACTTGTTAAGACCTTGTAGGTGTGTTTAAACCTAGGACACTAGTTATCTATCATAACTAATGGCCTAGGCCTCCCATTTTCCCTTTGTTTTGTAGCCTAGGATATAACTTGCCCATAATAGACTAATTTTAGTTTGGGTCATTTTAAATTAGATATAAATAGCTAATTTTTGGTCATTTCAACCCTTCATATCCCTATATCACAACCCCATATATTTTGCTTCTACTCTTATTTATCCTCCCTCTTGAGATAAATTTATACTTTCACTTTATTGTTGTGAACAAGTTTATTTCTTATCTAGTTCCACTGTCAAGTGTGAACAAGGTTATCTCCCTAACCATTTCCACTATATAATTTTACTAAGGTGATTTAAATGTGTTTATCACCTCACAAGATCACGACACTTATCACAATCCTATGTAGGGTTGGCAAGGGGTATTTATTATAAATACCCTCCTTTTAAGATTATTATGAATTATGTCATTCCAATTCATGTATGTTGTATATGGTTCCATTTATTGAGTGAATACAATTATTCCTCATCTTTTACTCTTATTTCACTAGTCTAAGTGCTTTCGTAGGCCTGTTAGATTCTAGCTTAATCTCACATGGTGCTAGAGCTGGTTAAGGTACCTATTGACTAAATTTGACTTTTAGTCAAATTGGGTCAACCCCTACATATTTAAAAAATTTATAAGGTTTCAATATGTCTTATAAGGTCTCATGTGTTTCTAAGCATCTCACCTATCCTTGTTCTAGCCTTGATGTAAGCTTAGCTTCCTTATACTTGTCTAGTCAACTCAATTCAACCCTAGTCAACTATGGTCAAATGAGTTAAAAGGCTAAAATTGTTTTATAAATGTTATACTAGGTTAATTTAGGTATTCTAAAGTTTACTAAGTCATGTATTAACCCTTTACCAATTTTCATATGCCAAAAGTGTCTTTTGGTCACATTTTGGGCTCATTAAATGACTTGTATAGATTTTTCCAAGGAAGAAATTTGTCACCAAGAAGGATTATAATGTGTATGAGATTATGAAAATGTTATGAAATTTTTAGAGATATAAAATAATTAGTTTCATGCACTGAAATAGGGGAATCTCCCAAAAAATGGGCTCTTAATGGCACTTATATGAACTTGGAGAGTTTACCTTCAAGTGAAAATGTGGGTATATTGTCTCTTAATATCCATAAAGTCTTCCATATTCTTGATGTGAAGATAAAAAGTCATAAATATCAAATTTTTATTCTTGTCTTTCATTCTTGCCTTCACAATCCAAAAAGGATCAACTTTAAATGCTTGGTGCAGTCTATACAGATGGGGTTGGGGAGAGTGATCTTGGGAGTTGAGAGGGTTCTTGGTCAATCCATGGAAATAATTTTGAGTTTCATGTATCCTCCTTTATGAACCATTTTTAAGAATCCACTCAAATTTTTATGCTCTTACATCCATGAGGGGTCCCTGTATGAGCTTGTTTCTTAATCTTTTACTTTGGTTTGATAGGTTTGGATATTTCATGTGTTTATTAGGGTTTTTTAATGCCTCTCCATATGTTTTCCATTGTATTATCTAATTTTGGAATTTAAATAACTCAAGAAGACTCTTCTAGGCTTGTTTGTTCTTGTAGAATGGTTCCTTTCACACCTCTAGGTGTCTAATAGAGTTGCAGGAGTGTGTACAGAAGGAGATTAGAAGGGTTGAGGCCTCATGAGGTGTGTGAAGAAAATTTATAACTTGGTGAGCATGAATAATCCTTTGGTATCCCAATAAGCTATTGAGAAACCATCCCCAAGTGGACAATTTTGAGCCTTAAGACCATTTCCCCCAAAATGGCAAAACAATGCACCAATCACTTTTATGTAATTCAAATAAATATGAGGGGATCAGTGTTGAGTAACCTTGATGCATTCATTTATCATCACTATCCTAGGGGTCCAACTAGGTAAAGGTGAGAGGCTAGAAGACTTGAGGAGTATGGTGTTTGAACACTTCAAAACCATGCATTTAGTCACTAAAAAACCTACAGTGCTATCTACAGGATTCAAAGGAAACGAGACTCCTAGATCTCAAGAAGGGAAATCTAAGAGCTTGATAACATGTTTTATGACTCTCTAGGCTAAAATAATACAAGGATATCAAGGAAACAATCAAGTACACCTATAGGTGTACTCAGGCCTGGAAGATGGCCACCTACAACTGAGCATATATAGTTGCAAGTCAAGGGTGGAAACTCAAACTTGGAAACCTTAAAATTAAAAAAAATACATGTTGTAAATGTTCCCTAAGACCTCTAATGATTCAAATGGAGAGGAAATAGGCTTCATAGGATAAATTATCACCTATAGGTTCCCTACTACATCAGACCAAACACCTATAGCAAGTAGGAAGGTAGAACATAGTCTTGATTGAGTCAAAGTGGAAAACTGTGTGATGGGTTAGAGAGATAAGGAGAGATAATAGGTCATTAATTTTAGTCATAAAACCTTCATGACACTCTCATAGTTTTATATTAATCAAAAATGGGAGTTCTAAGATACACCTATAGTCTACTTGAGAAGGGTTTGTACACATTCTACCCCTAACAACCCTGTTTTGAGGTTTTGAGAAGTTTGGAGGTTTAGAATTGTCACCAAGGGTTGAAAATTTGTATAGAGAACCTTTATAACTATAAGGATCCTATTCAAGTATTGGTTTTTCTATTCAAATAGGGGAAGTACCCCCTATTTTATCTCATATAGGGGGTACTTTTCCCTCATGCATAAACCCTACACTTTGACAAAGGAGATGGAAAGTTAAGACCAGAAGCCAAGGAAAAATTTAAAGAGGGTTTATGGAGTTGGAATACACCTAGAAAAATATGGAAAACCAAGCATTAGGGGGTGAAACCAAATATGGTGGTCTGGACATCTAAATTTACATTCAACACCATGAAGGATGGTAAAGCCTATTGCTAGGTTCAAAAGTCATTTTCATCTACTTGTTTGATCATTCTTGAGGGATGTCATAAGAGGTATTTGATCTGATATTATGCAAATAATCTAAATTAGAGGGTCTAAACCATCAAAATTTGTAGACAAGTTATAAAACCAACACTATGCCTAACATCTAAAGGGAGATAAACTTATTTTTTGGTTTGATATGTGCAATAAAACCTATTAAAACATGATTGTGGGATCATTATAGGAATGATAGAGCCATTATTACTTAGGGAAGGTCTCTAAGAAGTTATTTCTTGGCTTAAAGTGCACAAAGGCCTATGCAAATTGAGTGGCCATGTTTGAATGCTTAGAACTCCTCTAAGGATATGCATGGGACCCAAAGGTATTTGGACGTGATAGGGGGGTCCCTAAGATGTTATCATAATAATAAAATAGGGGGTTCAATATGAGACCTTCATAAATAAAGGATAAGAGTCTGGGTGACTCTAAACCCTCACAAAACCCCGACTCGGACCTGATGGAGAAGATAAGACAAATAGAACATAAAAATGGAGTGTAAAGGATAGGAAGATAACTTGAATTTGTAGAAGACTCACCAGTACTCCTTTATGTCCAATTGAGGTGTACCTCATTTGTATAGATGGTGTACAACATGGGTTTATTTGACAATTTTAAGTGTTTAATAGGTGTATATAAGCTTCAGATGATGAAATCAAATTTAGGAGAGAGATTGGGACTTGTTTTAGGTCTCCATGTTCATATATTGAGCTATCTAGTCTCTTAAGTATGCCTTCCATCTTCCTCATCTTAGCCATTCTAGTGAAAAAGTCATGATCACTTAGTGAAAAAGATGATAATACCAATTGGGAAGCCTTTTTAGGATTGCTTGATGAATTTGATGACATGAAGACTCTTGATAGGTGGAATTACTATTATTAATTAGACTTACACCCCTGTGAAGGTAGTTTCAGGCTTTCATAGTCTATTGAAACATGGAAACAATCCTATGTATGGGTGACCTAATCGGTGAATCTCTAGATTAGAAGGGATAGTTCCCTTTGGTGTATCAATTAGGATCTTTTCTCTATGCTACAAATTGCTTAGGAAAAGAGGGAAATAAAAATTGAAAGAAAATCCTATCTAATGATGGTGATACACCTAAATCATTGGTTGATCCACTCAATTAGAGATCTTAAAAACATTGATTTAGATAAAATAAAGGCTAAACTTTAAACTCCAATTTACCAATATGCATAATTATTTCATGAAAATGTTTTATCTTGTGATCAAAGCTTGAGGGAAATGATGGAATAGGCCTGATTCAAGGCACTAACCAACCACTTGCATCCAATATAAACTCAACCAAAAGGCATTAAACATGAACATGACCTACATAATCTGACCAGCTAGTAATTAGGTAAGAATCAAGACTTGATAAGGAAGAAAAATCTATCACTTATGCAAATCAATGACATAAATACACTATACTAGTAGATAGAATCTAAAAATAACCATCCTTTTATTAATATGAAAAATGGTTAAAACTCAATATTTGGTAGAATTTTGTCTTTCCAAAAGAGGGATACAATTCAAAGCTAAAAATCCAACTTATATAGAAAAGTATACAACAACCAAGAGATTGACACTAAAAATAGAAGAGAAGTCAACTCAAATTCAACTTGTGTTGTCCAAAGATTTAAAAATAAATCCCTTTGTCTTATGCTTGCATGAAAAATCCTTTTGGAATTAAAAATGGATGGTGAGATAGTCTTATTCATGTATGAACAACACATCAAATCTTTAAAGAGACCTTTCTTGAACTACTATAACGTTACAAGCTTGCAACAAGATAAACAAATATGCATGCATGACTTGTCAACCAGTCAACCATAGTGCAAGGCTAGTCAACTCTAGAACTGAATTTAAAACTCTATTTAAACTACTGGAACATTTCAAGCTTTCAATAAGCTAAACAAAAGTGCATGCATGGAATTTCTTGTTAAGCTCTCCAACATTAAACTCCTTGAGTTGATGCAAATGAGCCTCTATTTTAGAATTTAAGGTGTTGTGTTTGAAATGGTTACACATCTTGGACATGTCTAATCTTATTTTGGGCCACTTTACATGTTGTAGAACATGTTTATCTATTTATTGGATATTGACATCTCTTGAATTTTTTGGTTATTCATCTTTGTCTATTATATTCCTTTTATTTGTCTATGTCTTTTCCCTAGACTTTCCTTCTACATATATTTTGTCTTCTCCCCTCGGATTAATCATCCATGGATTTTATTTTCCTTCATTCACTTCCATAACCTTTTCCTTTTCTATAGGACACATACCCTTCAGCTTGTTATAATGTATTTTTTAAAAGGCATTCTAACCCTTCAAATTTTCTGCCTATCACTTCTCTAAAAGAATGGACCCTTTATCTTCTGATAAATGCCCTTTGAGATTTTTGAAAATGTCTTTTTTGAAGGGCTGATAACCCTTCATATTTATTGTTTTGAACCTTCTTGAAGGGCATATACCCCTCAGGATTTTGTAAAGGACCTTTTTTAAGGGATTATAACCCTTCAAACTTTTTGCTTTGAACTTTCCCCTTCTGAAGGAATTCTTTTGGACAATTTGTTTGAAGGAATTCCTTTAGAATTTTCCTTTGTCATTTCCCCATAGAAAAATTAGCCAAGGGAATTGTCTCTCCAAATTACCCTTTGAAATTTTGTAAAATTCCTTCAAAATTCTTGACAATGGCCCTCTTGCCTTTTTATATAGGGTACATACCCTTCATTCATTGTTGCTAGTGACCCCTCAGGTTTTACGAAATGGTCCTATCATTTTTGAAATTTCCCTTTTTTGAAAGGCATGTACCTTTTGACCTTTTTTAAAGTCCTTTTTCATGGGAATTGTCTTAGGGCACTTTGTCCCTCAACTAATTTATCTAAAGGAATTAACCCTTCAGACTTTCATTAAAACCACTTTCTCGAAGGGAAAGAACCCTTTGGGTCCTCGATAAAAATGTCTCAGCCTTCCAAAATGTGCCCTTTGGATTTCTTCAAAATGTCCCTTTAGATTTTTTTTTGAACTTTCCTGAAGGGTAGATACCCTTCGAGAGAAATGAATGGACCATTTTCTTTCCTTTGGATAAAATGTTCAAAGGAAATATATTTTTTGAAACCCTTCCCAAAGTGTCTCCTCAAATTCCTAAAACTTCCCTTTAGAAAGATAAAATGGTACACTTGTCCCTAAAAAAAACCCTCAAAATTTATTTGGAGAAATGGTAATTGTCCTCCTACCTTAATGAAAGTGTCCTTTTCTAAAGGGAAAGTGACCCTTCAGGTTTTTTGTCAAGCCCTACGCCTGTTTGATAAATGCCTTCTTTCAAAGGGCATATACCCTTTAGGTTTTTACAAGTGTCCCTTGGGAATTTTTAAATGGTCCTCCTATGAAAATAAAGAGTCTTCTAGCCCTTCGAACTTATTGGAAATGTCCTTTGGAAACTTGAAATGGTCTTCTATCCTAGTGACCCTTCAAACAAAAAGTCTGAAGGATTCAAACCCGTTAGAACTTTGAAATGATATTTGTCCCTTTGTAAAACCATAAAAAATTCTCTTTAAAATTTTCTCCTTCAACTTCTTGAATCAACATCTGTTCTTTCCTATGGGGTAAAATTGTCAATAGTTTGACCCTTCTTATGGAGGACACTACAGAGGTCAACATTGGGACTTTAGATTATCTAAAATGGTTTAAACTTGGTGCGTCCCTCATTGAGGAAGAACATGAAGTATTTGTAGCCATTTTGAGGGAATTTGTTGACATATTTACTTGGGCCTACTTAGACATGCCAGGTTTAGACCCTACCTTGGTTGGTCACCACCTTGTGGTATGTTATGATACCAAACCCATAAAGTAGAAAGTATGTAAGATACATCCTCATATTGTTGTATTAGTCAAAAAAGAGTTGCAAAAATATTAAAATTGATATGTATTCAACCAATAAACTATTTAGAGTAGATCTTAATTGTTGTGCCAATTAGTAATCAACCCAAAGGAATCAAAATATGCACTAATTTTAGAGATATAAACAAGTCCTACCCAAAGGATGAATTTCCCCTTGCAAAAATTGACATTATTATCGAATCCATAGTGGGTTATGAAATGCTTTCATTGATGGATGGATTTTTAGGATACAACCAGATCTTGATTGCACTAGAAGACCAATATAAAACAATATTCACCACTCTATGGGGAACCTTCTGTTATCAAGTTATGCCATTTGGTCTCAAAAATTATGGGTCCACATACCAAAGATCCATGGCCATCATATTTTATGAAATTATTCATGATATTATTAAAGATTACATCAATGACATACTAGGAAAATCCAAGACTAGCGCTGACCATCCAACAACACTATGGAAGATATTTGAGAGACTATGTAAATACAAGGTCTGACTCAATTATAAGTGTGTTTTTGGTGTTACTTCAGGAAAATTACTTGGATTCATTGTGTCTCATTAAGGAATTAAAGTCGATCTAGCTAGAGTATAATTCATTTCTAATATGCCACCATCATCCAATTTGAAGTAGATTTATAGTTTATAGCTCAAGATCTAATCTATTTGATGCTTCATTTCTTAGTTGGCCAATAAACACCATTCATTTAAACACTTACTTAATAAAGGTGTCACTTTGCATTGGGATGATGAATGCCAAAAATATTTTTAGTGTTTAAAAGACTATCTTACCAATCTACCTATTTTGTTGCCTCTTGTGTTAGGAAAGTCATTCTTATTGTATCTGTTGACCATAAATAAAGCCCTGGGGGCACTTATCCCTCAACATGATGATAATGGAAAATAACATGCCATGTAATATCTAATCCATAAAATGTTCATGTATGAACATAATTATATGCCCATTGAAAAATATTGTTTAGTTATGGTCTTTGTAGCTCAGAAGCTATGACATTATATGTTAAACAACAAGACCATGGTTATCTCAAAAGTAGATCCACTCAAGTATCTACTATCCAAAATATTATTACAAGGTTACATGGCCAAATGGATCATGTTGTTGAGCAAATTTGAGATAGAATATGTCAACTAAAGGGATATCAAGGGATAAGTACTAATAGATCAATTTGTTGAAGCTCCCTTTGTAGATTTAGAACCTCTAACATTCCAATTTACTAATGAGTCTATTATGACCATCAATGAAACCCATCTTGAGGAGTAGCACTAGAATCTATATTTTGATGGATCCTCAAAGCACATGGATTGGGGGTAGGCCTTTTATTTATTACACCATAGGGGTATCTTATCCCTAAATCATTATAGATTAGTTTTTATTATACTAACAACATGGCTAAATATGAAGCACTTGTTACAGGACTTGATCAGGCAGTACAATGGAATATTCAACTTCTAAAGGTTTATGGTGATTCTTAGTTAATCATCAATCAGGTTATATACCATTTTTAGACCAAAGATGACAAGTTTTTACCATACAAAACCATGGTCAACACTCTCAAATAGAATATTGCTAATGTACATCTCAAACATATACCATAGGCTAGTAATATAACAACACAATGCCATGGCTACCATTGCATCTTTGATTCATCATATAGACATGGTAAAATAATATCAATTATTTGTTTGAAATCTTTTAGTGTTAAATAATGAACCCTCAACCATCCTAATGATCTATGATATTGTTAGTCCCATCTTTATACAATATTTAGACCTTTATGTTTATCTTCATGACCAAATAATGCCACCTAACCTATCCCAAAAATAATCTAAGGACTTTATCCACCATGTTTCATGTTATACCTTAATTATACCAACCCTATATCACCACAACTTTGATGATACTCTACTTTGTTATTTAACTTTGGCATAATCAATCATAACATTATGGGAAGTTCATGAAGGAGTATGTGGATCCCACATGAGTGGGGCTATCCTAGCCAAAAAGTGCAACCAATGTCAAAGGCATGCCATTATAATTAATGTCCTAGCCAAGACTCTAAAACCAATGCTTACACCATGGTTGTTTCCAATATGGGGCCTCTATCTCATTGGGAAGATAAACCTGACCTCATTTCATGGCCATAAACACATCCTTACCACTATTGAATATTTCACTAAGTGGGTTAAATCTATATCCCTCATTTACATGACTAAAAAGAAAATTTCCAAATTCATCTTCAACCATCTCATTTACTATTATGGTATCCCATGCAACATTATATTTGATAATTGTAGATCATTCAAAAATAAGGATGTAAAATCACTTTGTGTCAGGTATATAATTACTCAACATTTTTCTATTACTTATTACCCAAAAGGTAATGATCAAGTAGAAGCATCAAATAAAACAATTGTCAACATCCTTAAAAAGGTTGTCAATGATGCTAGTTGTAATTGATGCATCCAAATATTTTGTGCCCTCTAGGCATACCACACCAATTACCAAACCCTAACCAAAGCCACTCTTTATTCCCTTATTTATGGCATTGAAACCATTCTTCCCATTGAGTTTGAGTTTCCTTCTTTATGCATCTCTTTAAATCATGTCTAGAATGATGAATATTATCAAGTATCTTTCCTACAAGATCTAGAGTTACTTGATGAGAAATGCATGGCCATAGTTAATATCCTTCAAGCATACTAGAACCAACTCTATGACCACTACAATCGATAGGTCATACATAAAAAATTCAAACTTGGTGATCTTGTACTTAAATAAAACCAATAGAATACCATGATTGATAATAAATACAAGGTCAAGTTTAAACCTAACTAGATCAGCCCTTTCATCATTGTTTCAAACTATGGTGCTAGAGCATATAACCTCACTACACCAAATGGAGATGAACTTGATGAGCCAATGTGGCATCCCCAAAATTTCACACTTGGAAATTTTGGGTTACCCCTATTAAATTTTTTATCTTTTATATTATGAGAGTTATTTATCCTTGTCAAAACTTAGTCCCCTTAATAAGACTTAGACTTTAGTAGTTTTCACTATGATTGCTTTCATTACCAAGATTGCTTTAAATTGCTTTAGAAGGTTAAAAAATGTCTTCATAAAATCCATTTATCCATCTTTCCAAGATATTAAAAAAACTAAGTTTCTTGGCTTATTTCTAGACTAACTTGAGTTATCTAGGTTACTTTACTTATTCAAAATAACAAAGGTGAAGTAAGTTGTCATCATAAACCTAAGTTACACCATCCAAATTAAATCAGAGATGTGAAATGACTTTACTTCTCAAAATCATAAAAGTTGAGTAAATTATATTTGTAAACCTAAAAACCACTAATTAGAATAGTTTGGGGTTATGAAGTTGCATCACTTCACTTGCTTAAATCATAAGTAAAAGCAAAAAAAATTCATAAGCCCAAATTTTTGATAAGCTTAGACCAAATCAAGGTTATGAAGTTACTTGACTTCATAGATTGAATTAAGAGAAGTAATTCGTGAAACTTGACAGTCAAAAAAATGACTGCATGGATACCCTCACATGTGTCACTTATTTATCATTAATGCACAGTTAATATAAATATTAAAAAATCCACCTCATTTCCCACCTAGCTTTCAAACTTTCTAGCCTAATTACTACCCCTATGAATCTTGAGTGATATTATTTGAGCTTTTAGAGTGATTTTGGCACAAAATCTTCACAACCCATTTGTATTTGAGGTATTTAGTTTGATTTCCCTTTAGTTTCATGATCCCATTCTAGTTGTATATCTTATTTTTTTCTTTAGTAAAATTTTCATGCATCGTTTCAAAAGTTTTTTTTGTCATTTCTTATTTTGCTTGTAATTGTTTGTCATTTTTTCATGCATGGTGTTGTTAAAACCTTGTAAATTATTCAAAAATACTTTACATATGAAAATATCAAACAAAATCCCAAAACATAGAATCTTTCTAGAAATACCTAGCATTGATCTAGATTATCTACCTAGACTCTTCATGACTTGTTACTTACTCAGAATCTTGAACCCAAACAACTGGTCTCATGTTACATGAAGTTCCCAAGGGGAATTACCTACTTAGATTTTCAATTACTAATTGCTTACCTAGAGTTCCAATTATTTATTTCTTCTATTTCATTAGGTTTTCCAACTCTAGTAACTTGCCCAAAGAAACTCAGAGTTGTAAATGCCTATCACTCACTCAGAGTCTTCAACCTTGAAGACTTTAGAAATACCCAGACATTTCTAGTATTGAAACACCCTATTACTTAGAATGAGTTTCCTAAAGTTTTCAAGGTTTACTACTACTTGAAAGTCCCTAATACCTTAATCTTGCTTAGGATTTTTACTTAAGAAAACAACTTAACTTAGTTGTTTAACCTTTTCTAAATCCAATAGGAATAATTACTGAGTTTTCAAGATAATTTACAAAGTCTTTCCAGTGTTAGTCACAACAAATGTTAGGAATAAAAAAATCAACTCTAATTGAAGAAGTTCCTGAGCTTGCACTTGAAAAAGTTCTAGGGCCAAGTAGGAAAGGAAAGACTATAATAAAGAAAGTTAGAAAATCAAAAGAAGTAGGGATGAATTATGAATACAAGGGATATCCCATTGAGTCTTGCATTGAATCCAAATTGTAAGAAATTAATAACACTAGCATGAGACATGTTTCCATAAATGAGTTTCTAGAAATATCTAAAGCCAAAACCAAAACACCACTCATGATAACAATGACAAATAATGGAATCCTGCAAGTTGCAACTTTCCCAAGATCTACACAACTACGTAAATTTATTCTAGAAAGTGCTAAGTATTATGATTATCTCACTAGAATAGTAAAAGATACTGAAAGTAATGTGGTGATCAGATTATATGTTTAGTATTTTGACTATTGTTTTAAGATCCCAACAAGACTTAACATACTAGACTTCTCAATGAAAAAAATGGAAGATCTCTGGAAGAGTAAAATAATAGATTGTGTCAAGATAATGAATACTACTTATTAAAAAAACCAAAAAAACCCTTAAAGTTTTCAAGGCAAATAGTAAGGTTTGACTTGGTTCAAGAATTTGATGACATCATGCAAGTTATTATGTAGAATCAATAGAGAGAAAAATGCCTAGAACTTTTCCACCTAGATATATGCCTACATAAGGGCTATTGATGTCAATAGGAGTTTTTCTAAGATTGAGAGGTCAAGAATGATAAGTGAAAACATTGATCATTAGTTGAGTCATGTATTACAAAATATTGATTTCAAAATGACTTGATATTTAGTATATGTTGTAACATCTAATAGATTCTTTTTTAGGCTGACTACAAAAGGGCCGATAGCAACAGATCCCATCTATGAATACTACCCTTAATTGAATTTATTTGAATACTTCAAGAACTATAAAATGGTAAATGATGCATTCTTATATGAATTCATTTGTAAATTGAATTTTTCTTTGAAGGCTAAGAGAGCATCTAATGTAGTTTGGGAGGTAGTTTCCTATTTTGGATGTATTTTTATTCAATTCTTTATTTTCACATACATAAAATTTGGAGGTTTCACAAGGGCACCAATAAAATTGCTAAGGTACCCTAGTGATAAATGGATTATAATGGAATATGTAGACAGCTAGTGGAATTAGATGATCTTTAGTCAAAAGTACACCATTCTTCAGTTGGTTTTCTTATTTTTATTGGCCAAATAATTATTCAAGAATTTATAAGGCCAAAAGTGTACAAACAGAGATGTATCATAACTATAATCAATCACATTTTGAGTTTAGAGAAAATTTTGATTGCAAAGGCATAGCATAAAGCATAATTTATCTAGAATATATGCATATCCCTACTCTATAAGACTTTTGGATTGATTGCAAAGATCAATTTAAACTAAGATGAAGAGATAATTGCAGGATGACTATTCAAAAAATCTAGTCATTTGATTTGGATATAATTATTGAAGACATGGAAGATGATGGACAAGTAATTCTTGATTCTTATCATTTAATGGGAAGAGATCATGTTCCACTCCCAAAAATTTATTAGCAAAAGAATCAGGTAAAGACTATTGCTGAGAGAACTTCAATGGTTATTGCTATGACTTCAACATGGCTTATTAGTAAGGGATACTACATGAAGGAGTTAATAATGACATAAATTAGCCAAGTTAGTCATAAAAATAACATGATGCAAGGAGAAGGTAGTCAATAACCAAAGAGGAAGTTAAATTTCAAGAAGAATGTTGATGAAATATATTCTTTGGTAAAAAAAAGGTGCCAATTCAGTCAATTACCTCTACATCTCCTTTGGTTTCTTCCACAAACACTACTCCTATCACTCCTATTTATACCACACCTACTATATCTTCATTTTCATTACTATTGAAGAACATATATATAGTAGTGAAAGATGTATATCCATCCATAATCATGCCACCTCCAAAGTCTCCTAACATTAAACCTCCTGAGAAATCTATTTAGAATGAGATTGATGTTCTTCCTCCTCTTCCCCCATATTCTCCACCTACTACTTCACCTCCACCTCCTTCTAAGTATCAACCCACTATTCCTTTAGTTCCTACCCAAAAATATCTAGAACAAATAACTACTGGAGAGGTGATCTCATCTCAAGAGATATCCTAGAAAAAGGTAATGATTAAATTTGAGAATAAAACTATTAGAGAAGAAAAAGAACATGAAGCTTTTGACAAGTAGGTAGAGAAAGATAAATATGAATAAATAGATTCCAATTTTATTCACATATAAGACATTTTGGATACAAAATAAGTTCCTTCTCAAGAGATAGAGGTGGGAGATAAACAACAAATGGTGATTCATTCAGCTACTTCCACTAGTACAAATTTCTCCTCATGGTTGGCATTACAAACAAATCCTAAATCAAAAGAGGAGATAAATTTGGAAGAGATAGAATTTTAATTTATGAAAAGTATTGATCATAAGGGTAAAAATTCAAAGAATTTTAGAGTGACTTCAAAACTAATAATTGAGCCTTCAAGCCAAAAATTAGCAAAAATATCAGTTCCTCCACAAGGTAAGAATAAGAGTGAAATAGTTGAAGAAGACTTGGCAATTAATAAGGTGTCCCTAGGGGAAGTCACTACAAAGGGTCCAAATTAAGACACACATAATCTTCTCAATACCCTTTTTTAGAAGCTTAATGAATAAATGGCTGATAAAGTTAAATTAAAGGAACAAATTTCTAAGTTTTGTGAAATAATTATCAAAGTGGTAAGATCTTCTCCCCAATAATCATTACTTATAGGAGATATAATTAATCATCAAACAATAAATTTAGTAGAATAAAATGGTGATAAGGCCAAAGTAGTTGATGAATGGATAGAGAAGATGATACAAACTACATAGAAATGGTTTCCTGAGGTTCAAAAAAAATTAGTTGATATTGAGAATAAATTGGCACAAATGAAAATAATGATGGAGATTGAAACTGAAAGTAGAATATCTAAACTAAAATAAGATAACCTTCAAAAAATAAATGCTTTAAGTGAAAAGATTTTGATTGAGGAAAATATTGTTCTATAGGGATCAGTGATAAAATAAAAAGAACACATCATATCTTTTTGATACGCATTTTTGGAGCAATGACTGAAGAAATGAAGACTCTAGAAGAAGATGCTTGCAACATGAAAATAGATCTGTAGGATTGTATCTTCTATCTCATGAATGTTTGGTCTAAAGAACTACCAAGGACATATGAACAATTACATCAAGAATTCAAGTAAGTAATTTAAGAGGCCACAACTCCATTCCAAGTGAAATCAATAAAGGAGTTAATGAAAAGTCATCAACAAGTCAAAAGGCTATGACCCAATCTTGATAAGGTGAAAGGTTATTGTAAGAATCTAGAAAATGAGCTACTAATATTTGAAACATAAATTTAATTAGTTTCTAAGTTAGATAATGCAACCATTCAGTTTATGTTGTCACAACACATCAACTATAGGGAAAAGTGTAGAAAATAAGTTAATGAATTTGAGTGATTATTATTACTTCTCTTCTCAACTTCTTCTATTTTCTTCAAATGACTTGAAAAATGTATTTGAAGTAAGTTTGTTTTAATTAGTTACTTTAAAAATAAGTTTCTCTATAAAATGAAAGACCCAAGTAACTTAGCTAGATGTCATTATTTGAAGTCATTTTGTAAAAATAAATTACTTAAGCGAGCTAGGCACAACATGTAAAGAAGTTATATTTGATCCAAATAGTAAAAATGAGAAGAGCTACATGTCATCAGTCATTACATGCCACACATGATAAATTCAAGGAATATGTCTCTTAATGGTTTTTAGAATTTAATGCAACACATGGGGAATTCAAGGATTTGTTTCCTAATTATATTTGATATTTGAAAGTGGTATAAATAGGGGAGAAGACCTGCATACAAAGGGATCATAATTTTGGAAAAGTAATTATAACTGTTATTTAAAAAATGCTAAGTAATCTGAAACTTTGTGTTTAGATTTTTGTATGAACTTTGTTCAAAGTGAATAATAAGAAAGTTGGTTCATGAGGAACTTTGCATCTAAGGAGATATTTTAGTGCATTCTGTGAGGATTAAAATGGTAAAATTTGTGTCATTATTAAATTTGAATATGAATTCAAAATTTTATTAATAATTTGGTAAAAAATTATCACATCTTATATGTTTATCTATTTATATGGATACAATAAGCTTTGTAAAAACTTCTTGTGAAGTACAATTTATTTCTTTTTCATAGATTCTAGTCTTTTCATTCTCTAATTTCTAAGAACTTCCTTGCATAATCTCTAAATCAACTACTTTTTTACTACAAAATCACTTTTTTATGGTTCATGAACTTTTTGATTAAATTAATACCTAAAAATTAGATAAATTGTGTATATCCTATGCATAATTTGTATAAATTGTAAAAAATTGAAAGTGTGAATAGTCAGAGTAGATAAACATAAGCATATAGGAGATTCACCATTAAATGAATGGGATTTAATCCTATGACTGCCTAGATATATTTTACTAGCCTACAAATTATCTAGCCAATAATTTTTGGTGACTCCATTGGGGAACACAATTTTTTTCAAATAATAAATCCTTATAGAAGCATAAATGCTTCAATTTGGAAAATCAACCTTTCACTAGGGTAAGAAGATGTCAAGGCCAAACTAATTAATTCTTTCAATTACAAGAACAATTTAATTTTAGCTTCCCTCCCCAAACTAGAACAAGAAGATCAATTATTTCACCTATCAAGCAACTACAAACTCTTGTAAATTAGTTGTAACATAATTCTTTAGGAATAATCTAACATGCTAATCCTCAATTCCTTATTACCAAAATAATGGTGAAACAACTTCTTATCCCTTGAGGGATAGTGATTGGCCCATTGAATTTAAATCCTCTCCACAACTTGCCTAAAGGGTCAAGAAAGAACTTTCCTAAGTTTACTGAAGATGGAAAACAAATTCTTGATGAGTACTTAGCTACTTTCTTTGTATCCTATGGAGTGATTCAGTGTTGATCATGAAGATGTGTTAGTTAGACTCTTTATTGAAACCTTACATGATTTAGTTGTATAATGGTTCTACCATTTAGTCTCTTGGCACCATAACCAATTGGGCCACTATGCATGAGCAATTTGAAAAAAGGTTTAAAACTATTGAAGACTCAAACATATTGCTCACCCAATTGACTCAACTTAAAAAAGAACCACATGAACATATGTGGAATTTCATTTCTAAATTTAATAGACTACTCTAAAAAATACCTTAGGCTACTCAACCCACTGGTGATAATCAAAAGTGATTTTTCATCAATACTCAGTTACCATAGGTTAGCTATCAACTACATACAAGCACATCCTATTAATTTAGTAACAACTCAAAACATTGATATATAGGTTGAATATGACCTTATTATTGTGATCTATGAATTTTACTCAAGATAATATGGTTAGTATGGTGTTAGTTCTAAAATGAAAAAAAAGTGAAATAAACACACTAATAGCATAACATCTCTAGGCCTAGACACTAGGGAGAGATTAGTTAACAAAAACAAATGACAAACACAACTAAAAATAAAGGAATAAAAACATAATAATTCCTTCACCTTCCTTGGATGATCCAAATTCCTTTATAGTGGTGGCTTACTCAACTTATGCTCATGAAGTCTTTGGCAATGGAAGCTTGGCTACTTCCATCTCTCCTTGACACCTTTGGCTTGTGGCTTGAATTCACTTAGAATCAATTTGGCATTATAACACTAGTTGCATGAATATTTTGGAACCAATTTGGCATTATAACTTTTCACTAATTAAGCTTAGAAATGATGGTGTGAGGCCTCCTATTTATAAATTTTTGGATTTGATCAGAATCAAACTCAATAGTCCATCTCAAGATTGAGATGTGTGGTTGAAGATTAATTCAATTTTTTAGAATTAAGTTTTTAATTATCCTCATCATGGAATTGGAATAAGGGTCAATAAAGAGGCATGAAAGGCATCATGGAGGGCATTGATGAGGCATTGGAGCATGAATCATGATATTTATGGCATTTATGGCCTAGGGATGTCTTTCCAAGAAATGAGGTCACTTGATGTAGATATTCAATATTCATTTCCAAAAATAAGTATTCAACAAGTTTCTATGGATTTATTGATTATGCCTTGATTTGGGTTAATTAGCTCTTAATCATGATTAAGCACTCTGTGCACAATTTACTCAATTTGATTAGAATGCCCTATTATTGGTCCTAAATTTGATTAGGTTAGAATTGGAAGGCATTGTTAGATGCATTGAAACCATATTCCCATTTAGAATTTTTCTAACAATAAATAACAAAGGCACACACCTTGTGCATAATATTTGATAAGAAAGAGCAATCCAGAGCATATAGGTGCAAATTTGGCATTTTGACTCAAAATAATCTGATCAAAGCTAGCTGGCCCATCAATTACATTACCCCATTTAGAGATACCCTAGCCAAAATTGGCACTTGAATACATAAGTTTCACATCATTTAGCACATTTTAGTGTTTTTAGGCCAAATTGTGCATTTTAGGTGGAAACTAGCCCAAAAGCCTAATTAGAGGTTATCGACAACCAATTTTAGGTGTCTATAGTTTACCCCTATTTAGAAAGGCATTTCAAGCTATAAGCATAGTAACATCTTCTCAAAGAATGAGAAATAGCATGTATGCCAATAAGAAGATGATTATTAAAGAACAAAGCTCCAAATGAGTTTGGGAAGCCTATGATGATGCCCCCTTAAGGGAGTGGCCATCACATTTGTTGATGGATGGTCCCTCGAAAAGAAATAAGAATAAAGGTGGAATTAACCCATGGTTGAGATTAATTCAAATGAGAAAATGCTTGCATGCATTGATGTAAAAAGGAGGTTGATTTGCCCAAAGGTAGTTATAATCAAGAATAAAAGTCAAAATAATGATTTGCCCATAGGCGGTTATAATCATTAAGCAGACCTAGATTGGCTTAAACTAATGGTGCCCCAGTTAGGGATGATTAGCAATCATAACTCAAGGACATAACCTAGAATATAGATTAAAGATGAATGGGTTTAAAGTAATGAAATATATGGATAGAAGAATAAGATTGATTATTAGAATGATTTAATTGTACCTGCCAATGAGGAGATGCATGTCTTGATTAATAATGATACAACTAGAATGGTCAAATGAGTTATATTGATCAAGGGTGGGATGGAAGGATTTTTCCAAGGTTTCAAGGAGAAAATTATGTAGCTCCATTGATTTTAGACCTTTGTGAAGCTAATTTTTGTTGTAGCATGTGATAATAGGTTTCATGATAGAACACCATGAAAATTTGGCCAAAATATGCATAAGGACTGACTCCCTATCCAATAAACACTTGAAAACAATGTATCAATGATAAAAACCATGATAACAATGTTGAAGTATGCATATGGATAGACTCAAGAATAATGTGCTAAATGAATCACCCAATGAATGCATATAGACTAAGTCAAGTCAACAATGCTAAAAGAAAACAAATAGGCAAGCAAATAAACAAACAAACAAAATAAACAAACAAATAGAAATCCTAAAAACAAAATCAAAAGAAAGCATCCTAACAATGACAATGCCCCAGTAAGGTGGATTGAGGATAACTAACTAGGCTTAGACAGGATAAACATTTTTGGTATTTTTGAAATGTTATGAATGTTTTTGGAATTTTGAGGTATCTTAACTCATTATAGAATGACAAGATACCTTCTCACTAAATGGTGAGAGAATTTGGCTTAGGTTGCTCATGAAGTGGTGAGAGTGTATGGAAATGGGGACTGAGGTGACCTCAACATGAATTGAGCATGACCCACATAGTCCTAAAATAACCTCAAGTCATAGTAATTCCATCCACACAAAAGGTGAGGAGAAACCAACTAGATCTCAACAAGTTCTCAAATCTAGCAAATGGCCAGACAAATGAAAATAGTAATGGAAAAGTGATGCGACAATACATGGTAAACAAGTGTCTGCCCCTAGTTTACCCATAGGTAGTTATAACTAGGATACAACAGCATAGGTAAATGATACTAATTTTCTCATAGGTGGTTATAATTAGTTATAAGACTGGTGAGACACTAATTTGCCCATAGGTGGTTATAATCAAGCTCACATAAACAAACTTGATAGGATGAAAGATATATTTTCAGATCAATTATCACACTAATTTCATAGACTGTCATTGAAACATGGATTGGATTGATTTTTGAAAATTGATCAGAATCCTCTCATAAAAAGCGTAGGAAGAACCAAAGGAACCAAGATCAAAATAGGATTGGGTAGGATGACTAAAAATAAGTTTTGGTCTAGATAGGAATGGAATGATAGGATGGTATGGTCTTACTAAGGATAATGATGATATAGATAGACCTAATAAAATGGTAAGAGGGTTTCTCCCAAGTGGTGGGGTGAATGGCTGGGATATTCAACAATGGTAAATGGATATGTAATAATAGAAATGACATGGTACATTTTTTGGCTTGGGTATGGTTTTTGATTATATTATTCCTATTGATGTGGAGATGCATTTCCTAATCAATAAATTATACAAATAGAATACTTGATCATGTTAATTGCTAGCCCACACCTTATCTGAATAGTTGCTCTATCAAAAATGGTGTAAAAATTTGGTTGTAGAGAATGCTTTTATGATCTTACTTGGTCATTAATTCTGATTCCTTCAAGCATCGAGATAAGTTATCTTTGTAGCCTCTACAAAGGAAAGTGCCACCATGAATGGTAAATAAGGACAAATAATGGATGGTAGGTTTGATTGTGAAATGGAATGGTAAATGATAATGGAATGTGGAATGGTGGGGAAATAAATGAAGATCAAGATGTTTAGTCACATGTAATGTTATTGATGTCAGATTCAACATGATTTTGGTTATAGTGGGGCTGAAGACTTGTTCTCTCAATAGGACCACCAAATTTTTCTATTGTTTGATCTTGAGAGTAACTACCATCTGATTAGGTTGTAGATTGGAAGATATTTTGATTTGATCCTTGATTTTGTCTTCATCAAGTAGTGAAGAATTTTTATGCTTAGCTATTAGTGCCTCGATGAGGTTTTCACTTGGTATTCAATGAAGTTGTCTTGATTGTCCCGTAGCACCTTTGAGAATGCTTCACTAAAGAATGTTGACTTTTGACTTTGATTATCTTCTAGTGTATAGAGTTCTGACTTTTGAGTTTTGACTTTGATTGTCCCCTAGTGCCTTTAAAAAGGTCCCACTAGGAGAGTTTTCTTTTACTACATGAATGTTGTCTTAGCCTCCTTACCCTTCTTCAATTGCTATGTCACCATGGATGTAGTTCAATAAAGTGTGATTTTGTCAATCTCAATCGACACTTGTGGGAGATAGAATGTTAATAATATGTCTATCTTGGTTGGATGGTAATGGCCTATGGAATGGTAATGAAATGGGGAGATGATACATAATCCTCATAAAAGATACTAGGAGAACTTGTGTCGATGACAAAGTACTCATCCTCAAAAATTGTAGAAGGATCACAAATGTATTTGAATTGATATGTGAGGCATGCGTAACCAATGTTGTAACAATCATAAACATATTCTTCATTTAAATTTGATTCTAACTCAAGGGACTTTGAATCTGATGTTCAGACTAATGTTGATTAAGATTCTAATTTTAGATGCTAAATTTGATGTCAGTCTAAGAGTAAAACCTAACTCTAACTCTGATTCTTCATCTGATGGGGTCTCTATTATAATGATGTCTTATTTGAATATTTGGTATTAGATAAGTAACAACCTGTAATGGCATAATGGGATCCACAAAAATTATTTTGTTAAACTGAGACTCCTCTAGGATGGGAAAAAGGTCAAGAGACAACTCCTCTAAAGATTGGCTTATCAATAGGATGATCTTATTTAAAAATAGGCACATGTTCAAGGTAATGATTTTCCTCAAAGTAAGTTATAATCATTAAGAAGTGACTTAGTAAATATTGGCTCATCAGTGTGAGACTCTTCGATAATTGGCATAGGATCAATAGGAAATTTATCATAGGTTGACATATCACAAATGATTGGTTCAACAAAAACATCTTGGATTATTTGGTTCTCTTGGCCTAAGTTTCTAATGAGTTAGAAAATACCAATTTTAAACATAGTTTGGTATTTTAATGATTGGATCAGTTGAGTTTGGGTTAGGATTGGTATTGGACAAGGAATGACTTATGGTTGGATAATGGTAGGAAATTGGGGAGCATTATTTCTTTCATGAGCCAAAGGATAAAGTCTTGAGATGGTAATGATAGGGCATTGTGGAGCTTAGTTGATCATAGAAACTAAAGGACTAGGTCTAAGGAATGGTAATGGTATTCCTTGAGATATTGTAGAGCTTGATATGGAGCTCATATAATCCAAAGGAGGATTATTGGGTAGCTGATGCATTGGATAATAAAAGGATGTCATGAAACTTGATTGTTTGTACAAGTAAAAGCATCTAAGTCTTCCTCATAAACCATATCATCTTAGTCATGATTTGGCTCATAAGTTGGTTCTTGATTGTGTTACATGTATTGATTTCTAAAAAGAGGGTATAAATTGTATCCCAAACAACATTATCTATAGTTGGGTCTTCAAAGTCCTCTTCACAAGCCTCTTCATACCAATCAAGTTATTGAATTGGATTATGAGTTACTTCAAAACTTTGTTCCCATGAATGATTAATATGAGGCAAATAAAAATCTATCTCAAAAACCATATTAGCATCATTAGGGTCTTGACAAATGCCATAAAAGTCATTTTGTGTAGCCATTCTATCATAAGTCAAATTGTAAGTGACTCCACCATAAGTGTAGTTATACATATCTACGTAAATGATGAAATCTCTGAAATAAAAAGGCTTTGAGTTCTACAAACTCTAATAAACTATGTCCAAAAGACAAATGGTTCAAACTTGGTCTAACTTGGTTGAAGGGGTGAAGTTGTATCTCCAATATGGTCTGAAAGTGGATTTGTATCTCCAAAATGATTTGTGCTAAGACTTGGTATAAAATATCCTAACATCAAATGTCACACACATAAAAAGTCAAGTATCTAAATAAAAAATGACATGTCAACGATCTAGGTCAAAGTGTTCCAAACAAGGTCTAAACTAGGAAAATGAAAATTTGAGTTGCTAGGTCTTTTATCCAAATGTAGAGTCAAAATTTAGGCTCAAACAAACAGGCATGTACTAGAACTTTTGGCCAAACAATGTCAAAAGCTAGACTTGAAACAAAGACTAATGTGATTTAATTTAATCTAACAAGTTTGGAAATAATTTTAACATAGATCTGGCACATGAAATCAAACATAAACATGATCAATTGACATAAAGCATAATATAAAAGGTTCTTTGAAAAGGTTGTGTTCTCCCAAATAAAGGCACAAACAATGATGAAGATAGGCATTAAACAAATAAACCATCAATAGTTTTCAAATTTGGGTAATTGATTATCTAAAGTTATGCAACCCAAAAGAAAAAGATCTATGTATCAGCCCCATGAATTGAGGCCTAAATAGAAATCAATCAATGTTTGGATCCAAAATTAACAAGGCTAATTGAAACTCAATGATGAAAATTAGGTTTTGACCAAACAAGCTAGACAAGATTGGACAGCATGACAACACAAGATAAAGGTCCAATTTGTATACACAAAATGGTTTGAAATAAATGGTTTTGATATAATGATAAACAAGTCTTGAAACAAATTGAGTAGCCTAACAACATAAGCATACTTGAATGATGGGGTCAAGTTATGTTTTAAAGAATAAAAAGGATCAAACTATTTTGACATGATTTGGGTAGTATAACACTACCCTTCACAACTCAAAGACATTATTTTGACATGGCTTATGAATCAAACAAACAAGTTTTAGTCTCAAAGCATACCAAACAAAAATGACAAAAATACTCTAAGTATAATTGTTCAAATCCTAGAAAGGGTATGACAAAATGGGGTTTACTAAAACTAGCATGGTTTCAATTGTTCTAGGGGAATCAATTGCATAATGACTTTCACATGAAAAAATGCAAAAGATAAGCATGAAAATTAGGTGACTATGGCACTGGTTAATTATAAAAAAATCTAGTCATTTTTACAACCATTACATCTTGTTATTTGCTCAGTATAGTGTGATTTCCAAATGTAGATACGTCACATATGCAACTCCAAAGGAGCCAAATGAAGTCAATGTTGGGAGGTGAAACCCTGGGTCAAAGCTTCCCTAAAGAACTCATGGGAGGTAATGATGTCCCCCTCATAAGCCAAGATGAATAAATAAATAAAGCATGAAAGTGGAAAGACTTTAGGGTCATTTTCAATTTCACCCAAACTTTAATGAGTTTTTGAGGAGTGCTTTAGATAACTTTGTTTCTAAGCCTTAGACTAGGCTATTTGCAATAGGAATGGCACTTTTGATTCCAAGGGTTCCCTAAAGGGGAAAAATCGAAGAGCATACACACAACATTCCTCTTTTTACTAAACAAAATCTATGTAAACAAATATTTAAAATAAAAATTTACAAGTGTGTTCAATTTTAAACCCAAATGAAATGTTTGGTGGTGTTCATTTGACCCCTTGGTCTTAGTTTCAAACTTTGGAAAACATTCATCAAAAAAATCTAAAAATTCTTTGTTAGACACCAAAACAAGGTTCCTAATCAATTTTTAAGCATGTAAAGGTGTTTTAAACATGTTTTATATAAATATTAAGCTTGGTCAAGTAGAAAAATTGTTAGTATATCCTTTAGCTTTGAAGCCCTTTTGAGTTTGAAACAATAAACTTTGAAAATATAGCTCTCAGGTCAATGTTTTTGGAAAAACATAGTGATTGACATTGGTTAATACTACCAACATTGATTACGACTAACCGAGATCTAACCAATGTCAGTTTTGCTAACTGACATCAGTTAGGTCAAGTAATTAATGTTGGTATTTTTGCTGATGTTGGTTACTATGTAAAAACTGTGGCAACCAAAAATGGAAAAATAAAGATAGAAAATCAAATTTCAAGACTTTTAAAGGATCAAATAAATATTTTAGAGTTGCAAAAGGATCTCCTTCATATGTAGGATGCGTCATGTCCCATTGGGTGTGCCATAATATGATCTATAAATTTTACTCAAGAGAGGATGGTTAGTATGGTGTTAGTTCTAAAATGAAAACAAAGTGAAATAAACACACTAATAGCATAACATCTCTAAGCCTAAACACTAGGGAGAGCTTAGTTAACAAAAAAATGACAAACACAACTAAAAATCAAGGAATGAAAACATAATAATTCCTTCACCTTCCTTGGATGCTCTAAATGCCTTTGTAGTGGTGGTTTGCTTAGCTTGTGCTCATGGAGTCCTTGGCAATGGAAGATTGGATACCTCCATATCTCCTTGGCACCTTTGGCTTGTGGCTTGGATTGGATTGGAACCAATTTGGAATTATAACACTATTTGCTTGAAGCTTTTGGAGTTAATTTGGCATTATAACTTTACACTAATTAAGCTTAGAAATGATGGTGTGGGGCCTCCTATTTATAGATTTTTAGATTTGATTAGAATCAACCTCAACCATCCATCTCAAGATTGAGATGTGTGGTTGAGGATTAATTCAATTTTTTGAAATTAAGTTTGTAATTATCCTCATCATGGCATTAGAAGAAGGGGAAATTAAGAGGTGTTGAGGGCATCATGGAGGGCATTGATGAGGCATGGGAGTTATGAATCCTGATATTTGTGGCATTTATGGCCTAGGGATGTCTTTCCAAGAAATGAGGTCACTTGATGATGCAAATATTCCATATTCATATCCAAAAATAAGTATTCAACAAGTTCCCATTGATTTATTGATTATGACTTGATTTGTGTTAATTATCTCTTAATCATGATTAAGCGCTTTGTGCACAATTTACTTAATTTGATCAAAATGCCTTGTTATTGGTCCTAAATTTGATTAGGTTGTAATTTGAAGGTGTTTTCAAATGCGTTGGATCCATATTCCCATTTAGAATGTTTCCAACAACAAATAACAAAGTCACACACCTTGTGCATAAGTTTTGATAGGAAAGAGCAGTCTAGAGCACATGGGTGCAAATTTGGCATTTTGACTTGAAATGATATTATCAAAGTTAGCTAGCCCATAAATTGAATTACCCCATTTAGGGATACCCTAGCCAAAATTATCACTTGAATATGTTATTTTCACATTATTTAGTGTATTTTAGTATTTTTAGGCCAAATTATGCATTTTAGGTAGAAACTAGCCCAAAAGCTTGATTGTAGGTTATTGGTGGCCAATTTTAGGTGTCTATAATTATTGCTATAAATATTAAGAAAATAAATTTCAAGGTTGAGATTTCTAATTTGATTACATTACAAACCACTACTGATCTCCTATTGCAAAAATTGGCTAATGACTTGCTGCAAGTTAAAAGGTAAATCACTCAAGGTGCTCATTTGGATCCTATCAAGAATACACCTAAACATAATTTTAAAAATTATAACTAGAATCATATTTTTGTACCTTCATAAATACTACCAATTGAAGATGCTCAAAAAAATCACATTAAAATGAATGAAGAAGATCATATGGCTGATGATCTTGATCAAAGATTTTTTGATGAGGATGATTTTGTAGATCCTACTAGCGACTCCAAGATAGGCTACCTTATATAAATTAGAAAGTGACTATGAAAAAATGATTGAACATGATCATATTCATTCTTTTTTAGTATTTAAAAGATCACAAACTCAGTAAGTTGGTGAAAAATATTCCAAAGAACAAGGGAAAGAAAAAGAAGACTCTAGGTCAGATGTTAGCATACTCAAAAGAGGTAGTCATTTACCCTCTTATCTTACTCCAAAAGATAAATATGTATCTTATTCTCAACCTCATAAGTTAGTCACTCATAATTCTAAAGCTAATCCTACTTTATCTATGTTCATCCCTTCTTTTGACATTATTGATCATGTCAAAAAAACTAAGATTCAAATGCTAGAAGCTGAATACTCGATGTCCTATCTAAATCAAATGAATAGACTAGTTAAGTATGTTTAAGGTAAAGGATAAAACAATATAACTAATGCTTCAAAAGGTATCTTGCCTAATTCTAAACATGTCTCTTTCTAAAGCAATGCTATAACTACATCTCCCACATCTACTTCTACATTTGAAAGAATAGAGCCATTCTTTGTATCTCTCTTAATCAACAAGTTCAATTTGAGCAATTATATCATGTATTCTAGAGCTTCTAATAATGTAATGCCAGCTAAAGTATCCAATGCCCTTGGATTCACTTTGACTAAGTCATTAGAGAGATATTACTCAATGGAAAGATAAGTTCCTTTGATTAGATAAATTAAAGATGCTCAAGTTGTTCTAGTAGCTTTTCTAGATAAGAGGCTTAAAATGACAATTCTAGTAGCATATATTCCCATTTCTTATGGAATATTATTGAGTAGAAACTTATACAAAAAACTAGGGGGAGAATTCAAGATGGATTGATCTTGTGCTCATATTCCAATCAAAGGTGTAAATAAAAAAATTATATCTGAGAAGAAGTTCAAGTATACAATTTCCAAATCAAATGATGCAAGATCATAGATTATTTTTGAAGAATCAAATAAAGTCTATTACCTTGAATTGGGCAAGGACATACAAGAATTAGAGACACAAGGAGAGGAAGATAAAATATGGACTCTAGAATTTAATAAAAGTTGTAGTTCCCTTGGTTCAAGTGTTGGGGTTGTATTGATTTTACCTAATAATAAGGTATATCCTTATTCTTAAAAAGTAATGTTTGAAAATATTAATAACATAGCAGAGTATGAAGCACTATTTTTAGGACTAGAACAATCAAAATAAAAAGTAGTGAGACTTTTAAAAGCACAAGGAGATGATGAGTTGATTATAAGGCAAATTCATGTCCAATACCAAGTAAATAAGGATAAGCTAAGGCACTACCATGATCAAATTCTAAGTGAATACTTGATTTTATAGCCTTTTCAATCAATTTCATTCCTCATGATCAAAAATCTAGAGCTAATTCTCTTATGGTTACTACAACTCTGCTCATGCCAAATCAATAACATGCACTTTTTCAAGAAGGTGAATATAGAGTATGCTAACATCTAACCTGGAGTCTTCTTTTTCTTTCCCTACCTCTTTTGAGTATGCTAACATCTGACCTAGAGTCTTCTTTTAAGTCTTAATTTTTGATTATTACTTCAGAAAGTGGGTAGAAGCCATTCCTATCAAGCAAGTCACTTTTGAAGTTGTATGTGATTTTATTAAATAAAACATTATAGTAAGGTTTGGTGTTCCTCAAAATATAGTAATAGACATTTCAAATAAATTTTCTCTCAGTTGAACTAACTTATTTATGTTATTTATATGGAATAGATTTAGTTTAATCTTCAAGTTGCTATCCTCAAGGGAATGGCCAAGCTGAATCAAGTAATAAGAACTTGATGACTAGCATTCATAAGCTAATAGATGATTATCAATGTACCTAGAACAAAAATATATTTTATGCATTATGGAATGAGATAATCACTCCAAATAAATCTATTGACATGTCACCATTTTAGTTACTATATGGAATAGATGTTGAAATACCTATCACCATAGAGTTGTCTGCTTTACAACTATCTAAGGCTATTAAAGATGCAACTTATCAAGATTCACTTGATAAGAGGATTATGTGTTTATCTGAACTATAAGAAATTCATAATCAAGTTGATGACCATTTAAATGATCATGAAATTAAATTAAAAAATATTTATAACAAGAATTCTCAATAAAGAAAGTTTGAAGTTGGTGACTTGGTCCTTCTATGGGATAAGTGAAATGAACCAAAAGGGATGCATGACAAATTTGATTCACTGTGAAAAGGATCTTTCAAAATAAATAAAATTGTCATAAAAGATAGCTTCATCCTAGCCTACTATGATGAAATTAAATTTGCATTGTCTTACAATGGGAAGTATTTGAATCTTTACAAGAAATGAGTAGTAGGTTAACACATGTATGTATATAAATAAAACCTTAGATTTTCCTTTATACAATTGTTTTTATTTTTATATTTATTTGTTTTGAGGTTTTTCATAATTGATTTTTACATGACTCGGTACCCAATAGGAAATAATCAAAACATGAGATTATTATCTCACCTTCATTTCATTCTTTCTGATAGAAACAAAGATGTTCCCAATCGAAGCCAGCTAGTGTCCCCAAAATTTCACACTTGGAAATTTTGGGTTACCCCTATTAAAATTGTTGTCTTTTATATTATGAGATTCATTTATCCTTGTAAAAACTCAATCCCCTAAATAAGACTTAGACTTTAGTAGTTTTCACTATGATTGCTTTCGTTACCATAATTGATTCAAATTTCTCTAGAAGGTTAGAAAATGTCTACCTAGGTCATTATCATAAAACCCATTTGTCCATATTTTCAAGAAATTAAAAATACTAAGTGTTTGGGATTATTTTTAGACCAACTCAGGTTATCTAGGTTACTTATTAAAAACAACAAAGGTGAATTAAGTTGTCATCACAAACCTGAGTTACACCATCTAGATTAAATTAGACTTATGAAATGATTTTACTTCTCAAAATCATAAAATTTGAGTATAATAGATTCATAAACTCACAAATCACTAATTAAAATAGTCCATGGTTTTGACTTTGCATTACTTCACTTGCTTAAATCATAAGTAAAAGTAATAAAAATTCATAATCCCAAAGTTTTCATAAGCTTAGACTAAATCAAGGTTACGAAGTTACTTGACTTCATAGATCAAATTAAGTGAAGTAATTCATGAAACCTGACAGTTGAAAAAATACTTACATGACTACCCTCAAATGTGTCACTTAGTTTTCATTAATGTGTGAGATAATATAAATAAAAAAAATTCACCTCATTTCCCACCTAGATTTCAAACTTTCTAGCCTAGTTGCTACCCCTATGAATGTCGAGTGACATTGTTTGAACTTTTAGAGTGATTTTGGTGCAAAATATTCACAACCCATTTATAGTTGAGGTATTTAGTTTGATTTCCCTTTAGTTTCATGATCCCATTCTAGTTGTATATCTCATTTTTTTTCTTTGGTAAAATTTTTCATGCATCATTTTAAAAGTTTTTTTTGCCATTTCTTGTTTTGCTTGTAATTATTTATCATTTTTGCATGTATGGTGTTGTTAAAACCTTTCAAATTATTTAGAAATACTTTACATATGAAAATATCAAATAAAATCCCATAAGATACAATTTTTCTACAAATACCTAGCATTGACCTAGATTATCTATCCAGACTCTTCATAACTTGTTACTTACTCATAATCCTGAACTTAAACAACTGGTCTCATGTTACACAAAGTTCCCAAGGGGATTTGCCTACTCATATTTTCAATTACTGATTGCTTACCTAGAGTTCCAATTATTTATTACTTCTTTTTCATTGGGTTTTCCAACTATAGTAACTTGCCCAAAGAAACTCAAAGTTGTAGATGTCTGTCACTCACTCAGAGTCTTCAACCCTAAAGACTTGATAAATACCTATAATTTCATAGTATTGTAACACCCTATTACTTAAAATGAGTTTCTTAAAATTTTCAAGGTTTACTACTACTTGAAATTCCTTAATACCTGAAGCTTGCTTAGGATTGTGACATAAGACAACAACTTAACTCAGCTATTCAACCTTTTCTAAAACCAATAGGAATAATTATTGATTTTTCAAGAGAATTTACCAAGTCTTTTTAGTGTCAGTAAAAAAAAATGTCAGGAGTAAAATAAGAAACTCTAATTGAAAAAGTTCTTGAGCTTGCACTTGAAGAAGTTCCAAGGCCAAGTAGGAAAGGAAAGACTAAAGCAAAGAAAGTTGGGAAATCAAAAGAAGCAGGGATGAAGTAGGAATACAAGGGATATCCCATTGAGTTTTGTATTACGTCCAAAATGTCATAAATAAATGACACTGATATGGGACATGTTTCCATAACTAAATTATTTAAAATATCTAAAGCCACAACCAAAACACCACTCATGCTAATAAAGGTAAATAGTGGAATCCTACAAGCTGTAGCTTTCTTAAGCTCTACACAATTGCTTGAATTTAATATAGAATGTGATAAGTATTATGATTCCCTCACTAGAATAGTAAAAGATAATGTAGTTAATGTGGTAATCAAAATAGATGTTCAATATTTTGACTATTGTTTGAATATCCCAACAAAACCTAAAGTGATAGACTTATCAATGGAAAAAGTTGAAGATCTCTAAAAGAGTAAAATAATAGATTGTATCAAGATACTGAATACTAGTTATCTAAAGAAACCAAAACATCCCTCAAGGTTTCTAAGGCAAATAGTAAGGTCTGACTTGGTTCAAGAAGTTGATGACATCATGTAGTTATTATGTAGATTCAATGGAGAGAAAAATGCCAAGAACTTTTCCACCTAGATGTATGCTTACATAAGGGCTATTGATGTCAATAGGAGTTATATTAAGATTGAGTGGTCAAGAATGATAAGTAACAATATTGATCATTAGTTGAGTAACATATTGCAAACTCTTGATTTCAAAATGACTTCATATTTAGTATATGTTGCATCATATAATGGAGTCTTTTCTAGGCTGATTACAAAAATGTTGATGGCAATAGATCCCATCTATGAATAATACCCTCAATTGACTTTGTCTAAATACTTTAAGCACTATAAAATGGTAAATGATGCATTCTTCTATGAGGTCATTTGTAAATTAAATTTTGCTTTGAAGGCCAAGAGAGTATTTGATGTAGCTTGGGAAGTAGTTTCCCATTTTGGATGTATTTTTATTTAATTCTTGAATTTCACTACATCAGAGTTGGTGGTTTCATAGAGGTACCAGTAAAATTACCAAGGTACCCTGGTGATAAATAGATTCTAATGGAATTATGTAGACAACTAGTGGAATTACATGATCTTCAATCAAAAGTACACCATTCTTCAGTTGGCTTTTCTATTATTACTGGCCAATATCATTGTGAAATCATTTATAAGGCCAAAAATGTACAAATAGATATGTATAATAACTATAATCAATCACATTTTAAGTCTAGAGCAAATTTTAATTATAGAGGCATAGCACAAAGCATAGCTTGTATTGAATATATGCATATCCCTTCTCTAGAAGACTTTTGGATTGATTTCAGAGATGAATTTGAAGTAAGAAGAAGAGATAATATTAGGATGATTGTTCAACAAATTCACTCATTTGATTTGGTTATAATTATTAAAGACATAAAAGATGATGGCCAAGTAATTCTTGATTCTTATCATGTAATGGGAGGAGATCATGATCCACTCACAAAAAATGATTAGAAGAAGAATCGGGTAAAGACTATTATTGAGAGAACTTCAATGGTTCTTGATATGACTTCAACATGGCTTCTTAGTAAGGGCTACTGCATGAAGGAGTTAATAATGACATAAATGGGCCAAGTAAGTCATAAGAGGAAAATGATGCAAGGAGAAGGTAGTCAATAAATAAAGAGGAAGTTAAAGTTCAAGAAGAATGTTGATGAAACATATTCTCTAGTAAAATAAAAGGTGCCAATTTAGTCAGTTGCCTCTACATCTCTTCTAGTTTCTTCCATAGACACTACTCATCCTATCATTCCTATTTCTACCACACCTACCATATCTTCATCTTCATTATTTGTGGATAACATACATCTAATAGTTAAAAATGTAGATCTATCCACACTCATGCCACCTCCAAAGGCTCCTAGCATCAAACCTCCTGAGAAATCTATTTAGAAAGAGATTGATATTCTTCCTCCTCTTCCCCCATCTTCACCTATTTCTCCACCTCCACCTCATTTTGAGGATCAACCCACCATTCCTTTAGTTCCTACCCAAAAAAATTTAGATAAGATAACTACTGGAGAGGTGATCTCATCATAGGAGATATCATAACAAAAGGTAATAGTCAAACTTGAGAATAAAACCATTAGACAAGAAAAAGAACAGGAAGCTTTTGACAAGTAGGCAAAGAAAGAGAAAGATGAACAAATATATTCAAATGTTTTTCATATAGAAGATATTTTGGATACAAAATAATTTATTTTGCAAAATACAGAGGTGGGAGATAAATAGCAATAAATGGTGATACATTTAACTACTTTCACTAGTACAAATTTTTCCTCATGGTTGGCATTACAAATATCTCCTAAATTAAATTAGAAGATAAATTTTCAAGAGATAGACTTAAATTTTTTGAAAAGTATTGATCATAAGGGTAAAAACTCAAAGAATTTTAGAGTGACTTCAAAACTGATAATTGAGCCTTCAGGTCAAAAATTTGTAGAAATATTAGTTCCTTCATAGGGTAAAAATAAGAGTGAAATCACTGAAGACAACTTGGCAATTACAAACGTATCCCTAGGGGAAGTCACTACAGAGAGTATAAAGTAAGACATACAGACTATTATCAATATGATTTTTTAGAAGTTTGATGAAGAAAAGGATGATTAAACCAAACTAAAGGAACAAAATTTTAAGTTATGTGAAATAATTGCCAAAGTGGTAAGATATGCTCCCCAATAGTCATTACTTACAGGAGATATAATCTGATCATCAAATAATAAATTTGGTAGAAGAAACTAGTGATAAGGCCAAAGTAGTTGATGAATGGATATATAAAGATGATACAAACTACACAAAAATGATTTTTTGAGGTTTTAAGTAATTTAGCTGATATTGAGAATAAATTGGCACAACTAAAAACAATGATGAAGGAAATTGAAAATTAAAGTGTAATAATTAAATTGTAACATGATAGACTTTGACAAATAAATTTTTTAAATAAAAAGATTTTGATTGAAGAAAATATTTTTACCAGAGGGATCAATGATAAAATCAAAATAATAACACATCATATCTTTTTGCATGCACATTTTTGGAACAATGCTTGAAGAAATGAAGACTCTAGAAGAATATTCTCATAATGTGAAAATATATCTATAGGATTATATCTTATATTTCATGAATGTTTGGTCCAAAGAACCACCAAGGACACATGAACAATTACATCAAGAATTCAAGCAAGTAATTAAAGAGGCCATGACTCCATTCACAATAAAATCAATAAAGGAGTTAATAAAAGTCATCAACAAGTCAAAAGGGTGGGACCCAATCTTGAAAAGGTGAAAGGTTATTGTAAGAAGCTGAAAAATAAGCTACTAAGATTTGAAATAGAAAGGCAATCAGTTACAAAATTAGATGATGTAACCATTCAGTTTATGTTGTTACAACACATCAACTACAGGGAAAAGTGTAGAAAAGAAGTTCATGAATTAGAGTGGTTACTATTACTTCTATTCTCAACTTCTTTTATTTTATTCAAATGACTTGAGAAATGTATTTGAAGTAATTTTGTTAAGTATTTACTTTGAAAGTGAGTTGCTCTATAAAATGAAAGACCCAAGTAACTTGACTAGATGTCATTACTTGAAGTCATTTTATAAAAACAAATTACTTAAGTGAGCTGAGTGCAACATGCAAAGAAGTTGTATTTTATCCAAATATTAAAATTGAGAATAGCTACATGTCATCAAGTGTTGCAAGCCACACATGAGAAATTAAAGAAAGATGTCTCCCAACCATTTTTAGAATTTAACGCAACACATGGGGAATTCAAGGATTTATTTCCTAATTGTATTTGATATCTGAAAGTGGTATAAATAGGGGAGAAGACCTGCATAAAAAGGGATGGTAATTTTGGAAAAAAAATTATAACTATTATACAAAAAATACTAATTAATCTAAAACTTTGTGTTTAGATTTTTGTATGTTTTTGTATGAACTTTGTTCAAAGTGAATAAGAAGAAAGTTGGTTTATGAGAGACTTTGTGTCTAAGGAGATCTTTCGGTACATTATGTGAGGATTAAAATGGTAAAATTTGTGTTATCATTAAATCTAAATATGAATTCAAAAGTTTTTTAATCATTTGTTGAAATAATTATCACATCTTGTATGTTTATTTGTTTGTATGGATATAATAAGCTCTGCAAAAACTACTTGTTATGAAGTACAATTTCTTTTATTCATAGATTTTAGTCTTTTCATTCTCCAATTTATAATAAATTCTTTACATAATCTTTGAATTAGTTGCTTACTTTCTGCAAAATCACTCTGTTATGGTTCATGAACTTTGTGATTAAATTAATACCTAAAAATAAGAAAACTTGTGTATATTCTATGTATAATTTGTTTAAATTGTAAAAAACTAAAAGTGTGAATAATCAGAGTAGATAAACATAAGCATATAGGAGCTTCACTATTAAATGAAGGGGATTTAATCCCATGACTACCTAGGTATCTTTTTCTAGCCTAAAAAATATCTAGCTAACATGATGAACATTATAGACCTCAAGCATTACTTCACTTGAGGGACCTGAAACATTATCTATGAGGCCCATTTAAATTATACCATAATATCGACACTTTATTTATACCATACCTTTTATTTTGACTAATTTTTTTCACCCTCCCTACCCAATCCTTTGACCTTTGTTTCATTCAATTGGTTCTACAGCCATGATTAACACAAAGATTATGATCAAGTTTTAATAATTGATTCAATATTCTAGATAGAGGCCATATTTTGGAGTAGTATGATAGTGGTTTCATAGTTACATCTTTCATTTCTTATTCTATTTTATACCAAGTGGGCCTAATTATAACCATCTTTGGTAAAATCAATGTCTCACCATTTTGCTACTAGTTATAACCGCCTATGGGAAAATTAGTATCATTTACCTATGTTGTTGTTTTCTAATTATAACTACCTATGGGAAAATTAGGATCAACATTGTTTATCATGCCTGGAAGTACCACCACATGATGCCTATGTTATAGTTTACAATTTGCCTACTTTGCCTATTTTTTTGAATTGGTTACTACCTAGTCAGATTTATCTATTTTAAGGTGAAACTATAGTGACTTGAGGTCCCATCTTGGGACTATGTAAGCAACACTTGATTCACATTTGAGGTCATATTAGTCACCCCTTTACCATGATATTTTTGTTTTGTGAGCAATCTTGAGTTTTAATGCTCTCACTATTTTATGAGATTGTATCATTTAGTATCTCATCATCTTTAATCGAGTTGAGATACTTCAAAAATTACAAAAACATTCAAACAGATCTATAAAATTGTAAATATTCACTAACCAACCAATTCTTTGCCTTAAGGATTATAGGAACCCTCAGTTATTTCATAAAAAACCACTTATCATTTAGTTTCCCCATCTTTATTGGCACAACCTCCCACACACTCACCATTTTGTGAGATCATTCCCATATTTACTCTATCACATACATCATGTTTTCTTTCTCATCATTTTCTTCTATCCCATTTTTTGGGAGAACTATATTTGCCTAAATTTTATATTAGATATTGCATCCATGGAACTATGTAGGCAATGTTCATTTTCCTAGTGAATCTAGAGCCATCTCAGCCACCCCTTCCTTTTCTTCTATTTCCCCATTTTTTTCTTATTTCTTTGTCTCCTATAACTTAAGGGAAATGGTTTGTTGTCTTATTTGTTCTCTATTTGTGTTAACATCATGACTAACCTTTATTTGTGTTTTATGTTATTTTGGTTATTTTTTTGTTGTTTGGTCTTTCTATTCATTTTCTTATTTACCTATTTGTTTGATTTATTATTGTGCCTTGATTTAGTCTATGTGTATTCATTAGGTGATTCCTTGTGCCTTATTCTTAAATTCATCCATCTTCGTTCACCAACATTGTCATCTTGGTTTTTATCATTGGTGTATTATTTTTGATCAAGTATTGGATTGTGTGTTAGTCCTTATGCATATTTCAACCAAGTTATCATGGTTTTCTATCATGATGCCTACCATCATGTGCTAAAACAAAAATTAGTTCAGTATGTTTACACAATAATGCATCTATGATACTCCTTGGCACCTAAAATTCTTAATCTACCCAAATCATTCCCAAAATAGAATAATTAAATAATAAAAGACTTTTAACCATTTTTAGTTCAGACAAGTGACTCCCTATGCATAGGTTACCTAAATTCATCTTTATCATCTGTTTTAGGTTACTCTTACTCTATGAGTACAGATTTAGTTCATAATCCCCATTATCATATTTTCCATAATCAAGATACCAATTATTATAACCACCTTTGGTTAAATCATTATATACTGTAGAGTAATTTTTACTCTACGTCATATTTAATTTATTTTTTAATCTGAGCACTGCAATTTTGGTTCCTGCATGCCTTGGTCATGGCAACAAAGTTTCAAAGCAGAGGACCGATTCATTTTGCCCAAGTGTTGAGATGTAGCAGAAGCTGCCAAGTGTCACCCTCTGGTAGTAGTTTCCTTTTCCCCTTTTGTTTCCTTTGTCTCTTTTGCCTGAGTATTGGATTCAAATGGAAGCTACCAAATGTCATTTTTTGAGAGACAAAGCTACCAGTTGGCATCCCCTGAGCCCCCTTTTTGTAACCTTCGAGAACCACAGACCGTGCCACATACCCAGTAGCAATTAAGCAGAATGCACCATGTGTCAGCATCTGAGTCTCATATCAGCATCTGCATTTCATTCAAAGACTTTCAAAAAGCTAAGCATTAGAAGAAGTGGAAAGTTCCAAGTGTCACTCTCTAATCCCTTTCTACTCCATCCCCAAAAGAGAAGCAAAAAGTGCCACGTACCCCTAGATGAAGAAGCGGTAGATGCCACTTATCTTCCTCGAAGCCACAGAAGCCTCCACGTGTCAATGCCTGAGAGAATCATTGTCAAGCTCTATTGACAAATATAAAATGGTGGTGGGTCCCAGGTGTTACTTCAAAATTCTACAAAAGCTGCCAAGTGTCACCAATCATAAAATTCTAATGTGTCCCAAATAAATCTACAACACAGCCAAAGAGAAGTGAAGGGATCCGCGTGTCTTTGATGAATCAGGTGGAAGGTGCCAAGTGTCATTATCCGATGCCTCCTAGACCGTAAAGAGAATTTTCATGAAATTGCTAAGTGTCCTCTTCTGTTTCAAAGTGCCCACCTACCTGTTAAAGTGAAATGGAGGGAAAATTAGCTGGAGTTAATTTGAGTAGATGAAATAGTTCATTGAGTATATTTTTGGAGCCCCCACAGCATTGAAGGCACCGTCTATTTGTCCCCTAATAGCGGGGGTAGAATAGACAGTTGGGCGGCCAAGGAGGTGAAGGGCAGAGAAGATTGTGTGGGAAAGGAAGTGATCTAAAGAGACATCTAAGGCTATATAAGCAGGATAGTAAAATCTAAAAAAAAAGGGAATTCTCATAGTTTTAGACTTTTTGAGGTTTGTGACCAGTAATATCATTTGCTCTTGTCTCAATTTTCTTGAGTTGTAAGGTTGATATAATCATGCATGTTTTTGTGCCCTTTATGTGGCTAAATGAATTAAGGAAATTTGAGCTCCATGCCTTGGTTGGTGTTGTTTGTGTCATTTGCAAAGTAGTCTATACTGTAGATTTTCTAGTGTTGTGATTGGAAATGTTATTTGATTTTGTCTCATTTTCTAGAGTCTAAAGTTATACATAACTGTGCGTGACTTCTGCACCTCTTATGTGATTGGAGGATTCTACTAAGAAGATATAACACTATGCCTTTGTTGACAATTCTTGTATCTCAGCAAAAGACTCCCCTGTTGTGAGCCTTCTATTTCTATTATTCCAATATTTTACATTGATCATGCACTTGTCTACTCTTAAATTAAATAGAATCCTATAATAGTCACTCTGTGCTCAGGTTAGGATTAGGATTATGCTTAGGCGCATCGCCATAGATAGGTTTTAATTCTTGCATTTTGTGTTTCTGTTAATCTCCTATCCCTTTTCCCCAACACCTATAAACATAAGAGACCAATTTATTTAAAACTTAGAGGTTGTTTCAAGCCACATCATCCCATAACTTGAAACTTCCCATTATTGATTGGATAGGATCTAGCACAATTTTACGCCATCAACAATTTCTAGCATGCCCGGTGGGACTAGTCTTGAAGTCTCTTTCAAGACCGCATGAACCAGAGAGCTACAAGGAGTCGTAGCTATACCTTTACCAAATATGGGAGCCCCTATAACCCTAAGAAATTATGCAAGCTAGAATTTTGATGAGGAGGAAATAATTTTAGACTTTCTTCTCACTTTGCAAGATAGCTATGAATTGGTTACATATATATAACATAGCAATGGGCCTCAATTACATGTGAAAAATGATTGCACTCTATCAAAATTATCCATCCAAGAGGTAAAAGTCATGAAAAAGGAGGATAATGCAACAAAAGATGAGTTTGACGTGGTCTACCATGAAGCAGAAGGAAACGGGTCAAGCCATGATGCACTATAGAGGGAATGTGCAAAACAAAGGGCTAACGGTGATAAACCAGCAGCCACTAATTTCTTGGTGAAGAGCACCAGTCTAAGGGATAAACATTCAACAAGATTCCAAGGACAAGTAGAGTACATATATGTCAAAATCATGTTTGATTCTAATCCACTCAGATATAAGCCAAGCAAGGTGACAGGCAAGAGGAGTAGGTCACAAAATCTCCTTCCCATTTAGCTATTTATTTGGCACCATAAGTCTTCTCGCCATAAAGGAGACTTCAAAAATGTTACTTTTGATCTAGGAGGGAGGAAAACATACCTGGTTAGCTATATATAGTAGTTTGCTTTCAATATTGTTGCTCAGTTTTCCCATTTTTCCTTTTAAATAAGTGTTCTTTGAGCACGCGACCGCATAGCGGGAGTCAGGTTCTTTTTGAGCAGGCTCAAAAGTCCTGGTGGTCACCAATAACTATAGAGTAATTTTTACTCTACATAATATTTAATTTAATTTTTAATCTGAGTGCTGCAATTTTGGTTCCTACATGCCTTGGTCATGGTAGCAGAGTTTTAGAGTAGAGGACCCATTCATTTTGCCCAAGTGTTGAGATGTAGCGAAAGCTGCCAAGTGTCACCCTTCAGTAGCAATTTCCTTTTCCCCTTTTGTTTCCTTTGTCTCTTTTTCCTAAATATTGGATTCAAATGGAAGCTACCAAATGTCACTTTTTGAGAGATAAAGCCACCAGTTGGCATCCCCTGAGCCCCCTTTTTGTAACCTTCAAGAACTGCGGACCATGCCACATACCCAGTAGTAGTTAAGCAGAACGCACCATGTGTCAGCATCTGAGTCTCATATCGGTGTTTGCATTTCATTCAAATACTTTCAATAAGATAAGTAGTAGAAGAAGTAGAAATCACCAAGTGTCACTCTCTGGTCCCTTTCTAGTCCATCCCCAAAAGACAAGCAGAAAGCACCATGTACCCCTAGATGAAGAAGTGGTAGATGCCACTTATCTTCCTCGAAACCATGGAAGCCTCCATGTGTCAACACCCAAGAGAATCATCACCAAGATCTATTGATAAATATAAAATAGTGGTGGGTCCTGGGTGTTACTTCAAAAGTCTATGAAAGCTGCCAAGTGTCACTAGCCATAAAAGTCTAATATGTGTCCCAAATAAATCTACAACACAGCTAAAGAGAAGCAGAGGGAGTCGTGTGTCTTCGATGAATCAGGCAGAAGGCACCAAGTGTCATTCTCTAGTGCCTCCTAGATTGTAAAGAGAATTTTCATGAAATTAATAAGTGTCCTCTTTCATTTCAAAGTGCCCGCCTACCTGTTAAAGCGAAATGGAGGGAAAATTGGCTGGAGTTAATTCGAGTAGATGAAACAGTTCATCAGGTAGATTTTTGGAGCCCCCCATAGCATTGAAGGCACCGTCTATTTATCCCCTAATAGTGGGTTAGAATAGATAGTTGGGAAGCCAAGGAGGCAAAGGGTGGAGAAGATTACGTGGGAAAGGAAGTGATCTAAAGAGACATCCAAGGCTATATAAGCAGGATTGTAAAATCTTTAAAAAAAAAAGGGAATTCTCATAGTTTTAAACTTTCTGAGGTTTGTGACCAGTAATATCATTTGCTCTTGTCTCAATTTTATTGAGTTGTAAGGTTCATATAATCGTGCATGTTTATGTGCCCTTTATGTGGTTGAATGAATTAAGGAAATTTGAGCTCCATGCCTTGGTTAGTGTTGTCTGTGTCATTTACAAAGTAGTCTATACTATAGATTTTCTAGTGTTATGATTGGAAATGTTATTTGTTTTTGTCTCATTTTCTGGAGTCTAAAGTTCTACATAACTATGTGTGACTTCTGTGCCTCTTATGTGATTGGAGGATTCTACTAAGAAGATAGAACACTATGCCTTTGTTGACAATTCCTGTATCTTAGCAAAAGACTCCCCTGTTGTGAGCCTTCTATTTCTGTTATTCCAATATTTTACATTGATCATACACTTGTCTACTCTTAAATATAGTATAATCCTATAATAGTCACTCTGTGCTCACGTCAGGATTAGGATTATGCTCAGGCACATCACCATAGATAGGTTTTGATTCCTGTATTTTGTGTTTCTATTAATCTCCTATCCCTTTTCCCCAACACCTATAAACAGAAGAGACCAGCTTCTTTAAAACCTGGAGGTTGTTTCAAGCTGCATCGTCCCACAGCTTGAAACTTCCCATTGTTTATTGGCTAGGATCTAGCGCAATTTTATACCATCAACATATACCATCCCACTTGTGATGTTAGTGATTATAACTACCTTTGGGAAAATCATTGTGTATCATCCCACCTACTAAGCCAATGATTCTATTAGCCTATGGGCAAATCATTATGTTTCCATATATTTGGAGGTTAATTATTACACCTACTTTTAGGTAAATCATTATATTTATTCTACCCAATTGGGGCATGTTTTCATTGTGTTAATGTTTATAACTACCTTTGGGAAAACCATTATCTCTATCTACCCAATTGGGGCACATTTTTAACTTGCCAATGACTCTAACCACTTATGGGAATATTAATTTTTTTCCCTTTCATGATTATAACTTCCTTTGGGAAAATAATTCTCTTATTACCCTAAGCCTTTTTTGATGATTATAATTACCTTTGGGAAAATCATTCCCTTTTTTGTCCCACTTAAGCTGATGATTATAACTGTTTGTGGGAAAATCATCTTGTTTGTCTACCCAATTGGGGTAGATCCATATGCAATTGATTATAACCATTTATGTGTAAATCAATATTTTCCACCCATTTTATCCTTGTGGTCCTTTCATTTCCTCCTTTTGGGGGACCGATTATCGACCCCTTTTTTTGACCACTCCCTCGAGGGGATACCTATAATTCATCTATCATCATTGAATTCATAAGCATATAAGATATTTTCATTATTTTAGAAGGCATTAATATTCCTATAGCCTACAATGCCTTCCAAAATAGGGTCAAACTATAGACACCTAAAAATGGCCACAATTGGCTTCTGCTCAGACTTCAGACTAATTCCTACCAACCATTGCAAGTTAAGCCTAAGAATCATTAAATGTTACAAATTTGCTTGTGCATCATCCATCAAAATTCAAAATCATGTTGAGGCATCCCTAATTGGGGTATCCTATTGTATTCAATAATAACCTCTCATGGATTCATCCCTAATCACCTTGTGGTATCACAACTATCAATTTGGCCTCTAGACCTATTAAGTGGGGTACATAAACAAATATCAAATCTTGAAAGAGCTAAAAGGATAATAAAAATTAATTAACAAGCTAAACCAATTAAAGACCTAGTTTAATTATCCATTTGAAATTAATGAATAAATAAAAAAGTAAATTCAAATATTCAAATATCCTAGCCTTTCATAATTGCCTTTATGAGTTGTCAAGCTCTCTAATAATATCCTAAAATATTTATTTTGGAAGACATGCCTATTTATTGAAAATAATAATTACTTGACAACTATTAACTCTACTACGATTATATTTGACTCCCCTAGGTTAGATTTGAACCCATTCCAAGCCTTAACTCAATCCTAATTCACCTTGGGTGAGAGTTAAATCCTTAGGCTATAAATACAAGGCCATGCCTCTTCATTTTTAAACGTGGATATTGTAGATTTATTATTTAGGATTTGTTGCATGAGATTCATATCAATAGTGTTATAATGCCAAAATCTTGAGCCAAGAAACGTAGTGCCACATCAAAGCCAATGGTGTCAATGAGAGAAGGAGCCAAAAAGCTTCATTTTACAAAGACTCTTTGATGCACAAGTTGAGCAAGCAATTCAAAAAAGCATTTGGATCTCTCAAGGAAGGTAAATCATTTTTTGTATTTTATGTTCTAGTTGTGTTTTTTATTTTTCTTTTGTTACTAAGTTCTTCCTAAGTTCTAGGATTAGAGTGTAAGTGTTATTGTGTTTTATTTGATTTTTCTTACTTGAACTAACATTATACTAACCTCCCTTCTTGGATTCCTATGATCACAAAACTGAATTCCATCCCCAAGTCCATAGTTGTAAAACTCAAATTTTATAAGTGCATAAAAATTATCATCCCATACATTCAAAGATAACCAATACATGATTTATTCAAATATTCAAATGATTAAGGAAATAAATTTGACCTGGTTATAGGAAAAATTGTAGTCCTCAATATGTAGAATACTCACTCTTTTTATTTTGGCTGGACTGCATCCTCCTTTTCCTCTCCCCACCATGATGATTCTTTTTTTCCTTATTATTGTTTTTCTATGCACTATGCATGATTTTCATGTCCAAAAAGCCCTCCTACAATCTTGTGAGCTACACAACATACATAATCCCTTTATAAAAGTGCCACTACTTATATTTTTTCTTATCTTGTAGTTCTAAGCCATGTATCTAGCATGGTATCCATTTGAACCCCCATCATTCCAAAAAAATTACAAGGTAAACTTTTTTTGTCATAACCATAACCAAAATAATGAGAGGATCCTCATGAAATAATTAATAAAAATGCACAAATAATAGGAATTAATAGCATGACTTAAATTTGATAGAACACTTGAAAAGATTGAATTGATCACAGACCACTTCAAGGGGACAACCTCCTTTGAGCAAGCTCAATACAATAATTTCATGGATGCCTTTATTGGACTCAACACTTACTTATATACGAATTCTAATCTTATAAACTACTATTTCCCATGAATGTGGGATAAAACAAAATGCTCACAAGATAAATTACAAAGCATATACATCCATAACAACTACTAAACTAACAAAGTAAAGAGAAGAGATATCGTGGGTTCATAACATCCCCTCCCTCTTATAAAAATCTTTGTCCTCAAAGATTTAGATGTGGTAATTGGTTTTGAATCTAAAATAATGGTTCTCATGTTTGATCTTCTGGTTGAATTTCATGCCATTGAATTAAAACCTCAGCGATGGAGTGAGAGTGAAGTTGGTGTGTGTTCTTGTCTAGTATTACCTCTAACTCAAGAAGAATTGATCCTTCATTATCAATTTTTGGTAAAATATTCTGCACTTTGATGTTTGTGCCAAGAACTTTTTTTCAGACAAGAGACATGAAATACTAGGTGAACTCAAGAAGATGGTGAGAGCTCCAACTTATAATCAACTGACCAAATATTTTGAAGAAACTTATAGGACCCATAGAACTTGGGAGCTAGCTTATGATGCCCTTTGAGTTTTAGGGATGATTACTTATATGGATGCAAGTAAAGAAAAAATATATCACCTACCTAAAAATTACACTTAGAATAGTGTTTATCTGCCTATTATTTCATTTGATTTTATGCCATATGAATATTATCTCTTAAGGTATTGAGGATCTAATCCCAGATTTAAAGAATTGTGTCGACTGCTTAAACTAATGAACTATTATGGGTGTATGTAAATAACGCTAGTGATTCTTGACCATAGACTGTTTCATATGGAGTTATTTTCATTGAAATTTGGTAGGAAGTATTATACCACCATTCAGTTAGAGGGAGCCACTTTACCCATTGATGTTTTTATTTTGAGGTGAATCAATGAAGGAAAGTTTCCAAGAATTTATTGACAATTTAAATCTGACCATTTGTTTGTGGATGATACCTAAAACTCATCTTTAATTAGGTGCTGATGTATTGAAATATTTATATCAAAAAATGGCTAGTGAAGGTTGCATCATGATCTAATACAATAGATGAAGGAATGCCATGAAAATGGAAAATCTAGTCCAAGAAAATTTGTACAATTGTGGAGGCAGTATAGGGATGATTAAGGGCACAAAAATGACTATATTTAGAGAGGTGATCAACCAAAACCAATATTACCATTTTCCCTCTATATTTTGGAATCCCCTCAATGAAATCCATAGAAATATCTATCCAAATCTTGGTATGGATGGATAAGGGTTCAAACAACCCAGGGATGAGTGTTGTTTCACCCTTGTTACATTGGAGGTATCAAATTCAACCACCATCTATTGAATTGCATTTTTAATTACCTTCCAAAAGAAGTTGCATAATGCCTACTCATAATTTTTGAAAAACCCTAAGTGCCCTATGGATGGAGAAGTATGGAGTTCATAGAATATAGCCTGTTGAAGATCTGTGCTCTGGGAAAACACTAGATGACCCTTGTATCATAGAAAAGTACCATCCCATGAATAATTGGGTACATTCGAGGGGTTAGTGGCCAAATATTGAATTATTGGAGATAATGAGGAGTTATTGAAATACCCTTACTTTACAATGTCTAACCAATTTGGAATAGGCATGGAAATAGTTGAAAGGGAAGTTTGATCTACAAATATGTGAGACAGAGTATCAGCCACAATATTATCCTTATCCTTTTTGTAAGTGATCTCATGGTCATAACCCATGAGTTTTCTGAGCCATTTATGTTGTGATGGGATAGAAACCTATTGTTTTAGGAAATATTTTAGACTCTGGTGATTAGTTTTGATGAAAAAATGATTTTCTAGTAGGTATGGCTACTACTTCTACACTTCATGCAAAATGACCATCATTTCCTTCTCATAAGTAGAGAGTACTAAATTCTTACAAAAAAGGGATTTGTTGGTAAATTCAATAGGATGTCCTTCTTGGAGGAGAATAACACCAAGTCCATTGTTGTAAGCATCACTCTCAATAGTGAAGGTCTTGGTAAAATATGGGATAGTTAGAACATGTGTAGTACACATAGCTTGTTTCAATTTTTCAAATGCATACTCAGTAGCTTATGTCCAAGTAAAAGCATCCTTTTTTAACATAGCTATCAGTAGAGATGAAATATTTTTTTAATCCTTGAAAAACTTGTGATAGTAACTAGTCAGCCCTAAAAACCCATGGAGGCTCTTGAGTGTTTGAAGATGTAGCTAATTTATCATGGTAACTATTTTTTTAGGATCCACCTAAACACCTTGGGCTGACATAATATGCCTTAGATACTCCACTTCATCCTAGCCAAAAGTACATTTGGACTATATTGCATAAATATGATGGTCAGAGAGAAGTTACAATGTGAGCTCCAGATGTTGGAGATGTTTAGACCATGTTTTACTATAGATGAGGTTATCATCAAAGAAGACCAAAATGAATTTTCATAGGTAGAGCCAGAATATTTTATTCATAAATGCATAGAATGTTGAAGGATAATGAGTGAGGCCAAAGGGCATGACCAAAAACTCATAATGGCCATCATGCATGAAAAAAGTTATCTTAGGGTTATCATCTTCATGAAGCTAGATCTGGTGATATCTAGAGCAGAGGCCTAACTTGGAGAAAAAATGAGCACCATAAAGCTCATCAATAATAAGGATTGGGAACTTATCCTTGATTATAAGGTAATTAAGTGCATAAAAATCACTGTAAAAGCACCATGACCCATATTTTTTTTGAACAAGGAGAATTGGGGAAGAATATAGGCTAGTACTAGGGCAAATAATGCCTTGCTTCAACAAGTCTCAAATGAGCATCTTGATCTCAATATTTTACTAAAATGGGTAGTGATAAGGCCTGATGATAAGAAGAAAGATTCCAAGAAGGAGTTGTATATGTTTTCCTTTATCCCTGACGGTGGGAATCCCACTAGTTTGGTAAAGACATGTGCCTACCTCTACAGAATGGTTTGTAGATCAGAAGGAATGGTGAAGACTGTTGATGGGTGCATTTGAATGGAAAAGAGATGGGAAATGATGCCATGTGAATTCTTCTTAAAAAGCTTTTCCATGTGATGTGAATTGATGATGCTAAGATATCTTGGTTGTAAGCCTTTTAATGTGTGTTCTTTCCCCATTATCTAAAAACTACATCCAAAGTTTAGAAAAATCCCATAAGATGGGTCCAAGTGTGAATAACCATTAGGATCCTAAAATAACATCACATCTTCCTAAGGGCAAGGAAAACATGGTGGAACACAATTTATAATATCCAATAGAGAGACACACATTGTGACACTTCCCTTTGCAAGGTAATGTGCCCCCATTGACAATCATGAATTCAAAGTTGGAGCAAGGATGGATAAAATAATCAACCTATTTGAAAATCAGAGGGTCAATGAAGTTATGAGTGCTACTTGAATCAATGAGTATTATGAGATGGAGTTTCTTAAAGTAACCCCTGATCTATATGGTTTATGGGGTAGTGACTCTTTCTAAGGCATGGAAAGAGATCTTTGGTTGGCCTTCTTGAGAAACAAGTTCCACAATTGATTGAGATTCTTCTAGATCATCTATTGTATCCTAAATATCTTCTTAATATTTAGTTGTAGGTGGAGAGTCCACATCCAATAGGTAAAGATTTTGCTCAACACCTCGATGTCTCTGAGTTAATTTATCATCATAGTTATAACATAGTCTTTATTATCTATGGTCTTGCATCTCTACTTCAGTCAAATGCTTGATAGGAGTGGTTTTGGGAGCTGACATTATTTGAGATCATCAGTGGATCTATATTTTTTAAAGGAGTAAAACTATGGATTTGAATCACTGTTTAGTTATGATCTTATCATCTACCAACTTATCCAACCCTCAGGCTTCCATCATCATGTTGGGCTAGAACATTTTTACTTCAAATTGAATTGCATCCTTCAGTCCACTAACAAAGAAACTCCTAAAGATTTCATTAGATAATCCTTCTATGTGATTGGCTAGTTTTTCAAATTTTGTTTGATATTCTCTCATGGTTCCTATTTGGTGAAGTTTAGTGAGTGCTCTAGTGAAGTCATCAAAAGTAGTAGGGCCAAACTATTGTCAAAATGAGGGTACAAAAATTAATCCATATGAGTTCATCATGAGCCTTGGTATACCAATGATACCATTGAAGGGCTTCAAGTTCCAAGTTTTTGAAAAGATGCAAGCGGGACTTTGTTGGCATCAAAATTACTATGTAGACTAAAATATTGTTATGCCTAATAGATCCATCTAGTTCGTATCTACACCATTGAATCACAAAAAATTAAGTTTCAGTATCTATGATAATTGTTGGAAGAAGAAAATATCAATGTCTGAAGAAGACTTTGGATATCATCTGTTGTTCATGGTGGTATGTTGAATATTGAGGCCAAGAATTTTTTCATCAAGATCTTTGATGTGGGTCTTGAGGGTGGAAATTTCATCCTCCATTTTTTTACTCCTATTCGAGTTACTACCATGACACAAAAAACATATTTTTTTTCAATGGATAGGAAAACTAGAGTTAAGACACATTTAGTATAAAAAAATTGAATTTAGGCAAAAATAGAAGGGATAAAGGGGATTTTAATAATTTTTTTGCATTGTAGAAGTATGATTGATGAAGGCAAAGGAAATTTTAGGAGTAAAAATGGAAAAACTAGAAAATAGGTCAAAGAGGGACAAAGGAGTAAAATGAGATGATGAACATAGTGGAAATATTTTGAGGCAAATGGAAAAACAAAAAGAAGTTATGGCAAAACCTAAAAAAAGGGAAATTTGAGATTTATGGGAATTAGGAGTGGAATTTGAGATATGGGACCTTAATAAACAAAATATAAGAAATGGAATTTTAGATGTTTGAATAAATTTTGAGGATCAATAGGGATATAAATAGAGATATATTGCAAAAAAATGAATCCTCTAAGAGTACTGATACTCTATGAATGATTTGTAGATTTTAGTTTCTATTGAATATATTCTTGTAAGTCTTTTGATAGTCTTCAGATACTATACTGATTGATTATTTTAAGTCTTATATAAATATTCTAAAATTGATAGAAATGGGCCCCAAGTTTTAATGGTTGCCTAAGGGTTTTAAAAATATCACTCTAGCCACCAATACCGTCCAAGTGAGTACCGCTCTCCAAAATATTTTTGGCCATAGATTTACATCTATGCGATAGCTCTTAGTTTTCCTCACAGATGGGAACTACTCAATTAGGAAGGGGCCATTGGCCATTTCACTGGTAGGTCCACTCAATGGGCCAACTACTTTGGAGTTCTTATGGTACTCCTCAAAATGAGTTTTAGGGCTTTCACCCAAGCACTTCCCATAGTTATGTGGTTAGGTTTTTACCCATATTTGAAATAGATTATTGTGTTACAAAAAAATACTTAAATAAATTTTTTAGTGGAACATATTTATTTTTGAAAAATTATTATGTAAAATAATAGAGTGAAAATTTTTTGAAGGAAAAAAAATTGGCCCTAGAAAGCGCTTTGATACCAGATGAGAAGATCCTCTTATAATAATTAATAAAAATGCATAAATAATAGGAATTAGTAGCATGACTTAAATCTGACAGAACACTTGAAAATATTTAATTGATCATAGGCCACTTTGAGGGGGCAACCTCCTTTGAGCAATCTCAATGCAATAATTTTGTGGATGCCTTCATTGGCCTCAACACTTAATTATATATGAATTATAATCTAAGTCGCTACTACTTCCCATGAATGTGGGATAAAATAAAATGATCATGAGATAACTTATAAATCATGTGTCCATAACAACTATTAAACTAACAAAGTAAAGAGAAGAGATATCATGGATACATAACAAATAACCATAATTCATTTACCTTTCAATTTATGGCCTTGTTGATGGTATACCAAAATTAAAGTCTCTAAATTTTGAATTTAATTACATTTTGTTTTTTATTCTTTACACTATGCCACTAAAAATGGAAATAACTAATCATCAACAAGACCCTTCAACAAATCAACACCTTCTTAGTGTTAAGATTATTAACGTAATCACCTTGCATACATAATATAACTTGATCCAATTCATGACTAGACTCAATAAACTCAAGACATCCAATAAAATATAATGTTAGTTAAGGCATCAATCAAATCATAAACTTATCATATTGTGAAATCATGAAAAATGATGTATTCAATCGATGTAAACAAGCCTAGTTAAATGCAAGACAAGCAAGTAAGTGCATTAACCATTTCAAGTAGAATCTAGCTTAATATTTATTTCATTCAAGAAATTTAAAATATGGTGTGTGTAGGCTCAACAAAGTCTCTCAACCCCCAAGTTTTGATATCTATAACCCCTATCTGATGATACTCTCTCTATACTACCTATGCGTGTGAAATATTTCTATAACCACCTCAATTAAATAGATAGGTAGTTAATTTGAGGTCATCAACATATAACCATAAATAAACTAGTGAATGCAAATAACCTATAAGTGAAATAAATTTTTATCATCATAAATCTTAATAAACCATACACAATAGCTATTGATAAAGATATTGATCATGAAAATAATTAATATAAATGTCAATCTTATAATAAACATATATCTAAGTTAGTAATAAATACATAACTACTAAATCAATAGTCTTATAATCCACTATTTAATGCTCAAATATTTTTTAAAGGAAACTATATGTGACACTAATAATCACAAGAGGAGTTCATCTTTTTGTTCAAAAATTTGTTCGACTTTAGCCCTTCTCAGGTCTAGTCTAAGTAGGCCAATATTGGTTCCAGTCATGAAATTTTGCATCCACCCCTCCTTCACAGTGTAGTTGATTATGTACTTATTCTTGATTTTGATCAAAATTAAATATGTTTCCACCAAAATCAACATCAAAGTTAGGGTTATAGCTAATTCCACCATACATATAATGAGGCATGGTGTTAAAATTTTATTTTTCTTTGTTTTAAAGTTGGATTTAAGATTTGAATTGACTTTAACATGATATTTGATTTGTAACAAAGGCATATATTAAAATTTTATTCTATGTTAGATGATATTTACCTTTATATTAATTTTAAGTTAATTATTTTGGATTAGAATGAAAATTTAATTAACGTGCTTCATTGTTTTTGACTTGTGCGCTTCTTTGGAATTGATTTTATTTGAAGTATTGATTTTGATTTACTTCTTAACTTTGTTAGTTTGATTTAGTTTTGGTGTGATATTGAATTAATATTTTGAAAATGTTTGACTTCAAGTTTTAAAAATGTTTGGCTCAAGGTACATTTGAATGTTTGACTTATTATTAAAAGTTTGAATTTAACTGAATTTTGTATTTTAATTAACTTTGACTTTCGAATCTGACTCAATATTTGAATTTAAATTTAAAAGTTAAATTTATTTTGATTTGACTTGATGTTTGAGTTTTAATTATATTTGAGTTAACTTTCAAAGTTTGTCTCAATTTAAATTTTGAAGTTTGACTTGATTTGAATTTTTTTTGACTTTTGACTTGACATTAGAATTTTGATAGGTTTGACTTTATTTGAAATGTTTAATGTTTAAAATCAATACAATTATTGATAACAATAAAATAAAAACATGAAACTAGCAATCCTTATGCTTAGTATAAAATGTTTGCATCTCAACTAAAAACCCACAATATACTCATGTAAAGTGATGAATAGGTTGGTCTCCTAACCCTCACTCTACATTTGTATGTGGTGAGTAATATCTAGGGATGTTGTTTCCATACACTAATAGTTTTTTATGGCCAAAGGGTCTCGAGTTAGGTATAAACAAAGCTTTCTAGGTGTACCCCTATATACCTTATGGTACATGGGGCCTAAGTCTATGGAAGAGGCCAACTAATTTAGAAATAACTTATTACACTCATTCCCTCCATAAGATTTTAGTAGAATGTCGTTAGAAAATCATTCTTTGATAGGTGATGTCTAGGGCCTATATATTGGAGCATGAAGTTCCCTCACTTCACAATGCCTTTAAAACATTTAGATACCTAGATAATAATGACAACTCCTCCCTTAATTTATATACCCCACTAGAACATAGGATCATTCCTAACACTATGGGATGAAATCCAAATCATTGAACACTAAAGACTTGTGCTTGGAGATCAAGGACCAAGTCACATAACCAAAATAAAAGAGACACATGTTATTTATCATTTACAATATTACCCAAAGGTGTGAGGGAAGAGTACATGTAGCATCCATTTGAGATTAAAAAGTCAATCTAAGTCATTTTGGATTCACAAGAATCACCTCACGATGTAAGGGAAGAGTATACATAATTTTATATTGCACAACTATACACACACAATAATACAAAATTAACATAGTAAACAAGTTTTTTATACCCAAATCAAAATGTTTGTTTATTACTTAAGCCCAAAAAGAATTGATATTTATTTTGTTCATTTATGAATTTGATTAAAAAAACACCTGCAAATGATAGATCAATAGTTTGTTTTGTATAACTTTGACAAGCATAAAATACTACATAAACTTGTTATATCACAAATTACCAATGATTCTAACTAAATTTTAATGATTTCACTGAAACATAGTATAATTATACCACTCTACAAAAAACACAGTCAGGCAATAAAAAATAATTTCACCAAAATCATAATGAGTTCACCAAACTTAAGATGATTTTGCCACCCTACAAACACACACTATTAAAAAAAAATGATTTCACCAAAATATGAAAGATATCACTGAAGTTAAGATAATTTTATTAATATGCAAACATAGACTATATATAACATTATGATTCTAGATAAAAATGATGATCTTATTAATGAATTTGGGTGTTTGGAATAAATTCAGATGAATTCACATAATAATACAATAAAGTGATTTGGAAAACATAATGACATTGAAGTGGAAGAAATGAGGTGTATACACTAACAATCTAGGAGAGAGAGTGAGGTGGGAAAAAATAAGAGGTGTGAGATTTAATCCAAGTGCACAAATCAAGTATAATTCTAACTAATACAGCATGAGAGTAAATAATAATGAAGATAGGAGAAACTATGGAGTAAAATGGTGAATCTAGTCCAAATAGCAAGTATGTGAGATTAGGCTAGAATCTAACAGGCCTAGGAAATGAGCTGTATACACTAACAATATAGGAGAGAGAGTGAGGTGGGAAAAAATAAGAGGTTGGAGCACTTAGACTAGTGAAATAAGATTAAAAAAAAATTGAGAAAAAACTATATTCATGCAATAGATAGAACCATATGCAACACACATGCATTGAATTGAATTAATTCATAATAATCTTATAAAAGAGGGTCCTTATAGGAAATACCCCTCACCAACCTTAAACAAGATTGTGATAAGTGTCATGATCCTGTGAGGTGAGAAAAACATTTAAAACACCTCAGTAAACTTAACCAGGTAAGGTGTGAATATAACCGGTTAGGGAGATAACCCTTTTCACACTTGATAGTAGAACTAGACAAGAAATAACCCTATTCACACCAACACCTCCCCCACTTAAGTGAAACCTAGGAGGAATGAGAAATTCAAATATGCAAAAAATAATGGGTCTTAGCAATAAGGCCTAATGAGATACCCATGTACAAAATAAACTTTCATAACTAGAGAAAAGGAGAAAAACCCATATGAAAAAAATCCTCCCCAAAAGAGAGAAAATATGCAAAAGCATAAACAAATGATGGATGGAGCTATTAACATGACCTCCAAAGTGGGAAATCCATCATGAATATTCAATAAATAATCCCCCCCATGAGGAAGGAAATCAGAAACTATGTGTCCCCCCATAATGAAGTAACTCATGTACCAATGGTGAATTCCAAAAGATGCATGCTAAAGATGATCTAATGTCAACAAAATATGTTTCTTCCTTTAGGAAGAAACAAGTCCAATGGTCAATGTAGAATAAACTTCCACTCCACAAATTAATGTGAGAAAGGAAGTCTCAAGATGAAGGAGATCTTTGGAATCTGCTTAAGTATCACCATGTCAATGCCAAAAGATGATAATCCAAAGCTAAGTGGAAACAAATGTAGAACAAGATCCAAACAGGAAAATTCCTCCTTCAAAGATGTCTTATCCAAATGATACTCAATGATATCTAAGCCAATGTTTAATTTTGATAAATGTTGATATGATGGATTAGGTACCATATAAGATTTAGGTACAATAACCATAGACATATGGTGATCACCATGAGCAAGAAAATTAAACCAAGAAGAATATGGTATTGCTGTAGAAGGTGTCAATGAGGACTGAGTTGAGACTGGTAACTTATGAATATCCATAGAAACTATCACTGTAGAAGAATATGTAGGCAAGGAAAGAATAAGAGGGTTTTAATGTGCCCTTGAATCATCTAAAAAAGAAGAAACTTCATAAAATCTATCATGAAATAGGAAATGAATATCCTCAATGGTGTCCTCCAAATTTGAAAGATAGGACTCACAAAATAAAGCTAAAATATTTGACAAGTATTCATCCTAAAGAGTAGGATCTGGAAGATCATAAATGTCCTACTGTAGTGAATTACTATAAATAGGAGAGGGAGGAGTGGGTGATTCTTTCAAAAAATAATAAGATGTATCCAAATCAATGCCAATGGGTGACAAACTTTGATCGATGTGATTATGAATAATGCATTATTCAAGTTTAGGTGGTGAGAGAACTGAACAAAGGAGAATCAAGTACAACTACAAAAGGTGTTAATGATGACTGATTTGAAACTATCAACTCATGAATATTTATAAAATTTGTCACCATAAAATTTTGATCAGTGGGATAAGGATGAATGCATGATTAAAGTTTAGCAAACAATGATGTAATATCTTCTAGTGCATGGTCATGTCATTCTAGCAAATTGATGTCCTTTGTAATACAAAGTTGCCTCATTTCTTGAATTTGAATGAGTGATTTGAGATCATCAAGTTTCCTTTGTATGTAATCATCAAACAAAACATGATTTTTTAAATTTTCTTTCCACCCTGAATCTGAACTGGTTTTTTATGAAAAAAACTTGAATTTTGTAGGTATCTAGAAATTTTGAGTTTTTTTTTTGTTTTTTACTACCTAAAATTTGAAGGTTTATAATTTGATGTTTTTTAATAAAAAATATATAAAAAATTATTTGATTTTTTTATTGAAAAAAAAATAAGGGGGCAAATGGTTGGGGATGGGGTCAAGCCTCCCACCCATAGCCAACATCTACGAGTTGGGATGAAGCCTCACCCTAAAGTCTGATGGTTTGGGTGTTGGGGCATAGCCCCACCCTAAGGGGCCATGGCTTGGGTTGAGGGCTAAGCCCTCCTTAATGATGTGGGTTTGTAGGCCTAAGACCTATGCAGGTTGTATGACCTGTAACCTATATTTCATTTTTATTTTTTTATTCAAAAAAATCTTTTTTTATTTTTTTTATTTTTTTTAATTTTTTTGATATATTAAAAAAAATTTTTTTATTTTTCTTTTTGAATTTTTTTTAATATATATCTTTTTTTCTATTTTTTATTAACACAAAAAAATAATAGAATTTGTTTTAGAATTTTTGGGAAACTAGTGTTTTGTTCCTAAATAATAAGGGGTTTGGAGTAAGGGAAAAATATAATTTAATATGGCAAAATATATATTTTTATCAAGTGAATTACATAAGGAGAAGAAATGAACTTATCTAAAAATAGACTGAAATAGATGATTCAAGGGTTGGAAACTAAGATGCAGGACTAGGACACTATCTAAAATCTAGATTTGGACTTCATTTTTTAGTTGGATAGGAGCACTAGAACTAGATAAAAGTGGCACCGTTTCTATATTATACCTCTTCCACTATTATCCTAAGGATCTAAGCTTTATGGGTTTTATTCATCAGGTCAGTATGAGCCTATATACCAAATTTAAAAGGCTGAAAGTCAATAGAGCTTGTTGTAGGTCCATTTTAATCTTAAAAACCCTATCTTCATCTATACACATGCAAACAATGAATACATCAAAAGAAAAATGGGGAAAACTAGGTTAGGGGAAGAATGATCGCATGATCTAAAACCCCTACTATCCTGATCATTGCCTATATTAACCCTCAATCTAGGGTCTCAGATCAAAATTAGTTCTCCCTTAGGGAATGTGCATAATCAACATGCACAATAGATGCAAGAATGACTTTCACCTAGGCCCTTCTTTGATTAATCATGCACATTTATGTGTGATGCAAAATGTGTAGCTATACTATTGACTAATTTTTATTATGTCTAATGTGGCAAAGTCGTAAGTGCTAGATATAAAATGCCTTGTAAAGTCCTTTATATAGGATACTCATTATTTCAAGTTTAAGAGCATTTCATTAACATTTGGACAACATTAAAAAAACTTAGGGATGAATCAAAGAAAGGTACTAGGACCCATTTATAAGAAGAAACTAATTGCTAAGGCTTAAATTGACCTTGGATAAAAGCAATAGAAATTGGACACCCTAGATTCTAGTGCTATGTCCAATTATAGTGTTCCTATCCTATAGGATAGGGATTAGGGGGGATGGAAAAAGCATAGAAAATATGACTTGGATGAGATGAAATGACCATTTGAAAGGTTCAAGATGACTAAGAATAGGAAAAAGGTGACTTAATCCTAAAACAAGACCAAGATGACTAAAGTGAAAGATATGACTAAATGTGAACAAAGCTCATATTCTCCAGTCGGAGTCTCCTATGAAAGGATTGTGAAAAGACATGATATGTGTGGTTGCTTGACCAATTTAGGTGTACATTTGACCCCATTTTAATCTAGTAATGCAATGAAATTAAATACTACAGTAAAAGAAAGAAAAGAAAATGCGTACTTAAACCTACCTATGTAGAGATAAGTGTGCTAAAAAAGGGTCCAACTTCCTGACCAAGGAAGTGGATGGAGAGATGAATAGTGCTTGGATAAAGTAATCCCTAAAATAGATTCCCCCTATACTAAATTTGAATATAAAATCCATGTAATTATAGATGAGGGCAATGCTTTCCCCCTGTGCTAAATCTGGCTAGAAATGAGAAATGCTCGAAGGCCCAAAACTAATGTCTATCCTTTGTCCCACATAAAATCATGTAATTTTAAATGTGTGTATATAATATATATACTATGAAGAGATAAATATATCATGGCCCCACTCTGGATAATCTAAACTAGAACTGAGAAGTGTTCAGAGGCTCAAAACCAATGTCTGCCCTCTATCCCACATAAACTCATATAGTCTAGGTTTGGGTAATACTATGAACCAACCACTACAAATGGTCATATGGTCTAGTCTACTAAAAACCTAGATATAAGTAGGTATAATATATAAACTTTGATAAATGTGCAAGAAGAGGATGTCATGTCTTACCATCTAAGTCTGTAGAATCCTTGATGTTGAAGAACATGATCATCTATGTCATGCCCCAAAATATGATATGTGAGTGATTCATATGTATAGTCTAAAAATATATATAACCAAATGTGAAATGAGCTATTGTGCCATGTCCCATGTGCAAAACTAGATATTAAAACAATGTGCTCTGTACAATGCCTATAATCTATTATTTGGTCATGTAACTATGTCATGTTATATGAAGATGTATGTGTGAGACATGTAGTATGTACATGCCCCCAAATTTTGTATCTAAGTAAGAATCTATATCAAAGTCATTATTAATCCATATAATCTAAATTACTATATATCTAACTAATTTATGTATCTATAAACTAAAGGTATGTCCCTCTGAAATTCCTAAGTAATGCTGAGTGATCCATGTAATCTGAATCACTATATATCTTGATGAATTTAAGTTGAATCTGATAATATGAATACTAGAGGTGTAAAAACTATTCTGAGTGACCCATGTATTCTGAATCACTATATATTTTGACTGATCTGAGATGAATTAGATAATCTAAATACTAGAGTTGTAAAAACCATGTTGAGTAACCCATGTAGTCTAAATCACTATGTATTTTAATCGATCTGAACTGAATATGATAATCTAAATATTGGAGGTGTAAAAACCATGATGAGTGACCCATGTTGTCTGAATCACTATATATTTCAACTGATCTAAGTTTAATTTGATAATCTGACTGCTAGATGTATAAGAACCATGGTGTATCTACTTATGAGAGTGGATAGTCATGTTAGATAAGTGTACGAATAGGAATAGTAAGAATGATGCCCCCCTTTTAGGGAGAGGGATGAGATCAATGATAGAGGAGTTTGAGCCAAAGTGATCACTAGTGGCATAATGATAAAATCAAGGTTGGTATACTTTGAATTGATTGAGAAGTTGTTTGATTTATTAAACTGAGTTGTTTTGAAAGTTGAATGAGTCTTTGATTGGTTACAACCAAATTGTATGTCTGGGTAAAAAATTAGTAAAGAGATGTGTTTTTCATAATACGTAGATGATGTAGTAAGAGAGTGAGGCTCATGTGATATTGAAGGTCTCATTTTTATGATTCTATAAAATAAAATGGTTTGTAAAATGGAGCTATGAGGTTGAAGTTATAGGCAAAATGGTATTTTGCTTTGGATGAAAAAGTTGTTTGATATATGAGAATTGGATTGATTCTCGATTCATGTGTGCATTGACTACATTGAGATTTGGAGCTATGGATTGGGAGATATTCTGAGGAGATGAACACCTACCATGACCTATTTTGAGTAGTTAGTAGCCTAGGTGGAGGCTGATGGGGAGGTTACCCTGGTAAGTAGTTGAAACATGTGATTTTTTGCCTATTTAGAAGCTAATTTTTTATGTTTTTAATGTGTTTTAACTAGCCTAAGAAATTTTTAACTAGTTCCAGTACTCCTATCCCACCTCTAGCACTATTGTCTAGGCTCCAATGCCATTGTCTAGGTTGTATCACTCTTATCCAGTGCTACTATCCTGTACCCAATGTTGTTGTCTTGAAGGCTAGATTTTTGGAGCTATTGCTTAGTTTACTTGCTATGTTTTTATTTAGTTGTTGATTTGGCATTGTTAACTAATGTATATGTTATTTTTTGGTGTTTTTTTAGGGTGAGGTATGGATGAGAGAGTTTTATATAGGTCAAGTTATGGAAACATTGTAGTTATTGACGTTGTCACCTGATGAGAGGGGTTTGATTTATAGAATAGGATTGATTCATGTGTGTGACCTAAGCACTATGTAGTGGAATATGTATTTGATTACTACCTTATGTGAGAGGTGGAATGTAGACACCTATACTTCTTATATTTCAATGGGATAGATTACTATTACTCTTGAGGATGTGTACCATATTTTGAACTTGCTAGTTAATGGGCAGTGTGTGACTTTATATGATGATATAGGTGTGGATGCTATTGATAATGTGTCTTTGTACTTTGCATGTGTGCCCTTAGGCATACATAGGAGAGGAAATAATAGTGATATATTATTTTCAACTATTATATAGTCAAGTATTCCACACTTGCATAAGTGGTTGGCCATGTTGTTGGCTTCATCTGTTGCTATAGACTAGAGTGGAGTATTAATTACATATAAGATGCATAGGATTGTACATAGTGTAAAGGTGTATGGTAATATGTTCTCATGGAATAGGACTATTCTTACCCATTTATACAAGGATCTATACTAGTTTGCTAAGGAGGCCTTTAATAGTGGTTTAAGTGTGGCTACTTTATTGCATTATTGAGCTTATGAGCACATAGTAGTTATGTGACCATTAGGATTATTGAGGGAGAGGTGGGCATCTCCATAGCCATTTGGAGAATGGTGGAAGAGTTCATTAGATATCTAATCTCCTAGGATAGATCACTACAAATAAGTTTTAGATAGATTAATGGCTCAAGATATCATATGGAGGCCCTATAAGGGACTCCCTAGATAGCCCAAGGATATAGTGTAGTTATGGTGTATGAGGGTGAATTTTTGGTTGCATGATCGCTAGATTAGATTGTATGAGCACTTCAATATGAACTCATGACTAGATAGTTTGGGGTACTGTTGACCCAATTTTGCCCCTCAGGCAAAATCTCGGCCACCTCCTACACCTGCTTCACAGGTCCGGTCATTTCAGGTTGCAAGGTCCACTTTCAGGTTCTTGACAGCGCCGTTGCAAAAAATAGGCAGCAAAGGACAGAGTCTTCAGACGTCCGCAAGAGAAGAAGGGAAAAAAATGGAATGTCTGACACTTAGCCAAAAAGAGGCAGAGAAAATGCAGAGGGCGGCAGAATCGCCGCCCACTACAAGGGCGGGTAAAATGAGCCCGTCTACAAAGAAAATGTAGAGGGCAGCGAATTCGCCGCCCACAACACAAAGAAAAGAAAAGACATCGGCTGACGTCGGCAATACTGCCGTCGTCAGCACCTTACAGAGATCGACGTCGGCAGAACCACCGACGTCGGCAGCACAAAGACAGGCACAAAAACCAGAAAACCCCGTCCATGGCGGTGAAATGAAAAGGCCCACCCATGGCGGTGAAATGAAAAAGCCCGCCCATGGCGGTAAAATGGAAAACCCCGCCGCATGGCGGGGAAAGGGAAATTGCCATGCAGAAAACAACTATACCGACGTCGGCAGATTACCTTAACCGACGTCGGCAGGATTGCCGCCGTCGGCAGCTTATTGGCCGACGTCGGCAGGTTTTCCTACATGAAGTTCGTGTAAAGGGCGGCAAAATCACCGCCCACTATAAGGGCGGCAAAGTTCCCCTGCAGTGCACAAGAAAAAACCCGCCCAGCTGCCAAAGGAGAAGACTAGCACGCAAAACGAGGCAACCAGCATGGTCTTGGCAGACTTGTGACGTCATCAATAGTGTTTTTCACACTTTTCAATGAGACTTCTCTTAGCTCTTCTGCTATAAATACAAAGACTTAGTCATTTTCAAAGGATCTTCCTAACTTTTGTAAAGAGCATTGCTCTCCAAACTTCCCACCTGAATCAATAAAAATACAGTTTTTACCTCTATTTGGATGGATCTATCAGTGTATGCATTGAATGTTAATCTGTGTCCAGTCATTGTCTATTGATGCTCTCACAGGTTCAACACCAGCAAACCTGTGATCTACGAAGTGCCACTGTCTGCTGCTGCCAGGAGTAGAGTTCTGTTTCAGAGGTATTGAACAGGTGAGGTCACTTACAGTGTGTGTTTCTCAGCACCTTGGTGAGTCCCTGTTTCTTGTACTTTCCATAAGAACCTCCCTGTCATCCCAGAGACCTGGTCTTTTCTGCCAGATCTGAGTGTATGTATGTTTTTGTCTGATTCTGAGAGTGGATGTGGGAAGGTCACCTATTTTTGGTGTATCACCTCTTTTAGAGTAGGCTGTTTGTTTTCAAGCTTTTCTCTCTCTTTTCACTCCCCCCCCAAGTGTATACCTATATACCTATATTTTGCATTACCTGAAACAAACAAGATACATCAGAGGGAACTAGCCCATATCTAGAGACTCTCCTCTCCTGCTTCGCCGTCCCACAGGCGAGAGAGGGGTTTCCATGTTGCGGGGAGAGGGCAGGAATCCGTGTTCCTGCCGCTGGGTGCACTTTCCAGCGTCAACAGTTCTAGCACGCCCGGTGGGACTGCATTTTATCAAGTTCTAACACAGTAGTATTTCAGGATTGATGTTGGTCCTGCTACAGTGATTTTTAAAGATTTCCAGCATCTGGCGACTCCACTGGTAAGAGCTCAGTTTTTTTTTTTAAAAGACCAGTTACTTAGCTTATATGCCAAAAGTTACCACCAGGTCAGCTTCAAGGAGGGTCCCCTTTGAGTTCATTGAACTACCTTTAAACTCTGCTAAAAGACTCAGGTTTGGAAGAACTCACCCTTATCCACTGATAAATCCTCCTAGACCTGTTGCTAGGAACACCAACCCAGCTCAGCCACAAATACAACCTGTTCCAGCCATGGCCTTGCCTTTTGCAGCTTTTCGTGGTGAAAGCCCTTTGAACCTCCCACGCTATGATCCGATCCCCGGAACAGCTCTAAAAAATGTGCCCTTTTTTGATGGAGTGGGACCTATTACAGTTGTTGAGCATATAAAAAATATTGCCAACCTTTGCAATATTCATAATATAACAGAAGAAAATATTGCCATCAGACTGTTAGCCTTATCTCTGAAGGGGAAAGCTCTCGACTGGTACGGCACCTTGCCTGTGGATTCCATACATTCTTGGAACGAATTCGGCACTCGTTTAACTGATCGTTTTGGGGAAAAAAGTGATGGCCTCTCTCTTGCTGAGCAGCTGACAACTATAAAAAGAGCTCCGCATGAATATATGTAGGACTTCAATATGCGGTTCCAAAAGACTTGGGATAGAATTCCCATCCTGGTAAGGCCGACTCCCAGCTACGCTTTCTTGTACTATCTAAAAGCATTGAATAGTGACATTGCTATGATGATTCAATCTATGGGGGGACACATACTGCCAGCTGCGTATGACATAGCCATTGCGGCCGAAAATTGCTTGATTCAAGCTGGAAAAATCGCCCCTAGACCTCACATGCCACTTTTCCCAGAACCGCTGCCCCCAATTCAAGCAGTCTATCCTACAATTGCCCCCCTACCTGTCATTGAAAAGCCAACTGCTGTTCCATCCAATGAATTAAGTGAAGTTAAGGGCCTGTTGCAGAGCATGTCAAATGAACTTGTTGCCCTTAAAAGGTAGCAAGCTCAAAGCCACAAGCCAAACCAGAATTATCAAAATTATGGCCATGCCCCTAGACCCCCCTTTCAAAATTATAACCAAGGTCAGGGGCAGCTCACTACAACTAGGCCTTATCAAAACTATAACCCTGGGCCTCCTTCGTCATCTAAAGCCATGGTACCTACCCAGAACAATCTAGTGCAGGAGCAGCCAGGTTGTTCAAACATGGGACAAGGTCAAGAGCAAGCTATCCACCCGAATGACATGATAAATTTTTGCCAGAATTCAGAAAATCAAGGTGCTGATTTTTCTCAATTTTTTGAGTTCCCAGCTCAAACCAGCACAAGCAACAATCAGACTCAGCCGGATTCTACCCTGATAAATCACGAAGAGGGCGAGCTCTGTGCAATTAATCATGGAGGCGCTGCAGTCAATCATGCTGATTGCGTTGCGGCCAATACGAGATTTAAAAGAAGAGCAGTTGGAGAAGTGCAGGCTTCCTCTCGGGCAGCAGCGAATCCTCCACCACACCCTTTTCAAAAGGCCCCAATTTCCGGTGAACCATCTGTACCCCCAGCTCCTCAGTCTAAAGCTCCAACCGGGATCAGCCCAAAGGAAAACGCGAAAGGAGTCAGTCCCCAAGTTAATATAGTTGATCAAATGAAGAAATTGCATGTGAGCATTTCTCTATGGGATTCATTGTCTCTTCCGGGACAAAAGGAGGTATTGAAGAAAGAATTGCATGAGCTAGACCGCCAGGCCATCCCAACAGACACTAATAATGTCTTAATGATGAATGGGCAGCCTTCTGCTCCAGGTCAGGTAAGGAAAGAAGAAAAGACTCCCCCTTTTTATGTATCTTTGATCATTGGAGATTTCTTAGTACATAATTGCATAATTGATAGCGGGGCCAGCACTTCAGTAATGCCTAAATGCATTGCTGATAAGATGGGGTTAAAGTACGAAACAATGAACAAAGGAGTCTTACAACTAGATGGGACACCCGCAAAGACAGTCGGAGTCCTGAAAGGATTGAGTTTAACATTGCATGCCTGCCCGACATTCTCAATCCCTCAAGATATAGTGGTAGCAGACGTTCCTCCATATTTTGCAATCTGTTTGTCTAGGGACTTTACGTCCAAGATAGGTGGTTATCTAGCTGCAAATTGGTCATACCTGGTTTTCAGAACCAAGTATGGGACCAAAGTGAAAATTGAATCCGAGCCACTCTATAAGGACCACCTAGAGTCCTATTCACCCAAGGCAGTGAATGTCAGTTATACTATCATTGATCCAGAAGACTCTCAAACAGATAAGTCCTCATCTTCTGCTCTTGAAGGAGTCGCAGATCTATTCTTGGATGAGTGGGGAAACGATAACTTTGAACATGATCCTTATAAGTTTATGGAGGAGGCAGACCTTGGCGTCTATTGCTTGCACGAAGAGAGTGCCGTCATGCCCAATATAATGAAGAAAAATGAAGAAGATCTTGGCCTGTGGCAGCTATATTTCGACGGTTCCAGAAGCAAACTGGGCGCTGGTGGTGGGGCAATGTTAGTCTCCCCTTCTGAAGAAAGGTACTTTTCAGCTTTTTGTTTCCATTTCTCTTGCACATGTAACGTTGCAGAATATGAGTCTCTGATTCACGGACTTGAGTGGGCAAGAAAGAGAGGGATCAAAAAATTGCAAATCCTGGGGGACAGCGAACTAATAGTGAACCAAATCAGAGGCCTGAACCTGACCAAGAACTCCTTACTGAAATCTTACAAGCACAGAGTCTGGGACTTGATGGAGGATTTCCTTGCTCTTAACATTACCTCTATCCCCAGGGAACAGAATAAGCAGGCTGACAGATTGGCAGCTGTCGGTGCCCAATTTGATGTTTCAAAAGAGATAAGCAGGGGTTGTAGTTCGCGCCATTTAAAAGTGGTGGTCCGGCCTTCAATTCCAGACAATGTTACAAACTGGCAGGTCTTCGAAAGCGACCAACAAATAGCCCTTTTCCTAAAGGAAGAAGCTGAATTTGCGGTCCACAATCAGGCAAAATTGCAACAGCAATATGGAAATCAAGTTGTTCAATTGAAGAACAATAAACTCCCTAAGGGTCTGATCACACTTGAAAGTATTTTCAACGGAGAGGACCAACTAAGAAATGACAGAGCATGCATCACTACCAAGGAGGAGAATTATGAAAAAGTGGAAATCTTCAAGGATAAGTTGCTGGCACTTGGTAAGGTCTGCACGTTTCAAGAAAGACATGCTTTCATTCTGCTGTGCCAGGAGTTCGCTGATATTTTTGCCTGGAACTATAGCGACTTGAAAGGCTTCGATCCAAGGCTCACCCAACACACCATTGAATTAGATGAAGGCGCAAAACCTGTCACACAAAAGCAGAGACCTGTTAACCCGATGGTCGAGCTCCTTATGCAGAAAAAATTGGCCAAATTGATTGAGTCCGGCATTATATTTCCGATCAAACATTCCTCATGGTTGGCTAATTTGGTTCCAGTTAGAAAGAAAAATGGGGAGATCAGGCTGTGTGTCGACTTTAGAGACCTTAATAAAGTCTCTTTAAAAGATCATTATCCCCTTCCAAACATGGATTAGATCCTTCAAAAGGTAATTGGTTCCGAACGCTTCTCCCTCCTGGATGGCTATTCGGGATATAATCAGATTTTGGTGCGTGACTGTGACCAATACAAAACAGCCTTCACCACTAAATGGGGAACGTTCGCCTACCAGAAGATGCCTTTTGGGCTATCCAATGCTGGTGCTACTTTCCAGCGAGCCATGGACATGGCTTTTAGTGGTTTGATAAATAGGAACGTGCTGGTGTACCTCGATGATATAACAGTTTTCTCCAAAGAGGCAGGACAACATATGAAGCACCTCAAGGAAATTTTTGAGAGGTGCAGGGAATTTGGCATCTCCCTAAATCCAAAGAAATGTGTATTCGCGGTTCATGAGGGGAAACTTCTTGGCCACATTGTGTCTAAGGAAGGTTTGTCTATTGACCCAGAGAGAGTCCGCTCCATTCTGGAGATGTCCCTACCAAAGCACAAGAAAGCCCTGCAGAGTTTTTTCGGCCGAATAAATTTTATTCGGAGGTTCATTTCAAACTTTGCTGAAATAGTTAAACCCCTAACCTCCTTGCTCAAGAAGGGTGAAGAATTCAAATGGACAACGCCAAGAAAGGATAGCTTTGAAGCTATCAAACAGGCTTTGACCCAGGCTCCCGCTCTGATCAGCCCCGACTTCAACAAAGACCTCAATCTCTATACCTTCAGTAACAGAGAAGTAATATCTGCCATCCTTACCCAAGCAAACAGTGATGACCTCGAGCAACCACTCACTTTTTTCAGCCAAGGGTTAGAGGACTTCGAAACTAGGTACACCTATGTAGAGAAACAAGTCTTGGCAGTAGTGCGCAGCCTGAAAAAATTCAGATATATGTTGTCGAACAGCAGGATCCATCTCATGGTTCCACATCCTGGCGTCAAGGATTTCTTGACCAATCGAGACTTAAACGAGAAAAGAGCGGGATGGATCACCAAGGTAATGGAGTACGACATAGACATCAAAATCACCAAGTTGGTTAGAGGAAGGGGCCTGTGTGAACAGCTAGCCGCAGATTTGAAACAAAGGGGTGAAGACAGCTTGCTGATCCATGACGCAGCCACTACAGAAGAACCAGCTGTCGTAAGAGATTGGACACTAGACATGAGGCATTTCCTTCTTACGGGCGAATGTCCATAGGGTCTTGATAGGGCCGGAAGAAGGTATTTTAAACTTTAATCCCTTCCCTATGTTTTGATTGACGGAGTATTATTTAGGAAGGATCTCTCTGGGGTTCTCTTGAGATGCATTGACTCCAGTCAGGCTGACAAGGTATTGGCTGAGTTTTACAATGGGCCAGCAGGTGGCCATTTCGCCCCTAAGACCACAGCAGCAAAAATAATGAGAGCTGGCTATTTCTGGCCCACTCTCTTCAAGGATACCCATGCCTGGGTAAGGAAGTGTCAGAAGTGTGCACTTTTTGACGGAAAGCAGCGATTGGCTGCCATGCCCCTACAACCCATTCAAGTTGAGCAACCATTCATACAGTGGGGCCTGGATTTCATAGGGATGATCAACCCTCCCTCTAGCGCCGGACACAAGTGGGTCCTGACTGCTACGGATTATTTCACCAGGTGGGTGGAAGCCATTGCTTTGAAGGAAGCAAATGAGAGCGCAGTCTTGGATTTCTATGAGGACTTAGTGACACGTTTTGGGGTCCCAGCCACTATAATCTCAGATAATGCCTTGGCTTTTTTGGGAACCAAAACTAGTGAATGGGCACTAAGGTATGGTATATACCTCAGCACTTCGTCAAATTACTACCCGCAGGGGAATGGACTAGCTGAGTCTACTAACAAAAATTTGATCAAGATTATAAAGAGGACCATGGAAGAAAATCAAAAAACTTGGCATGCCAAGTTGAAAACAGCTCTATGGGCCGATCGAATCACTCCGAAAAGATCAATCGGAAATTCTCCATATATGCTTGTGTATGGAAGGGAAGCAAGGCTTCCTATCTCACTCGAATTGCCAGCGCTGGACCTCACACATCAGCTGCAGCTAGAAGAAGGAAGCAGCATGGAGGTCAGATTATGTGAACTAATGGAGCTCCAAGAGGTAAGGAACCAGGCCATGGTCTCTATGATCAGTCGCCAGCATCAGGTGAAAAGACATTTCGACAAGAAGTCTTCGTCAAAGAGTTTCGTCGAAGGAGACATTGTCTTAAAATGGGACGAAGATAGAGCTAAGCCTGGAAAACATGCAAAATTTGATGCCCTCTGGAGCGGTCCTTACATAATTACTCAGTGCAAGCAGCATAATGCGTTCCAGCTCTCCAGGTTGGACGGCGAAGAATTGTGTATCCCAGTCAATGGGATACACCTGAAGCATTGTCACTGAATTTTTGGTTCCACCGTACATAGTTTCCCTTGTTTTCTTCCCTGTTTTCCCTAAGTGCAGTTTGCACAGTTAGTTGTTTTTAGTCTTGTGTGTTTCCCTTAGCAATGGGGGTAATTTCTATATTTTTGATTTTGGAATCTTCAAAAGTTGTTGTGAACTCGCTTCAAAGTCACCATCCGACTCCGCACCCAATGGATATGTAAGGCAACTGGGTTCTAAGCATAGCAGGCACGCTTCCCCCGTGAGTCACCAATTTGTTGACCCAATTTTGCCCCTCAGGCAAAATCTCGGCCACCTCCTACACCTGCTTCACAGGTCCGGTCATTTCAGGTTGCAAGGTCCACTTTCAGGTTCTTGACAGCGCCGTTGCAAAAAATAGGCAGCAAAGGACAGAGTCTTCAGATGTCTGCAAGAGAAGAAGGGAAAAAAATGGAATGTCCGACACTTAGCCAAAAAGAGGCAGAGAAAATGCAGAGGGCGGCAAAATCGCCGCCCACTACAAGGGCGGGTAAAATGAGCCCGTCTACGAAGAAAATGCAGAGGGCGGCGAATTCGCCGCCCACAACACAAAGAAAAGAAAAGACATCGGCCGACGTCGGCAATACTGCCGTCGTCGGCACCTTACAGAGACCGACGTCGGCAGAACCGCCGACGTCGGCAGCACAAAGATAGGCACAAAAACCAGAAAACCCCGTCCATGGCGGTGAAATGAAAAGGCCCGCCCATGGCGGTGAAATGAAAAAGCCCGCCCATGGCGGTAAAATGGAAAACCCCACCGCATGGCGGGGAAAGGGAAATTGCCGTGCAGAAAACAACTATACCGACGTCGGCAGATTACCTTAACCGACGTCGGCAGGATTGCCGCCGTCGGCAGCTTATCAGCTGACGTCGGCAGGTTTTCCTACATGAAGTTCGTGTAAAGGGCGGCAAAATCACCGCCCACTATAAGGGCGGCAAAGTTCCCCTGCAGTGCACAAGAAAAAACCCGCCCAGCCGCCAAAGGAGAAGACCAGCGCATAAAACGAGGCAACCAGCATGGTCTTGGCAGACTTGTGACATCATCAATAGTGTTTTTCACACTTTTCAATGAGACTTCTCTTAGCTCTTCTGCTATAAATACAAAGACTTAGTCATTTTCAAAGGATCTTCCTGACTTTTGTAAAGAGCATTGCTCTCCAAACTTCCCACCTGAATCAATAAAAATACAGTTTTTACCTCTATTTGGATGGATCTATCAGTGTATGCATTGAATGTTAATCTGTGTCCAGTCATTGTCTATTGATGCTCTCACAGGTTCAACACCAGCAAACCTGTGATCTACGAAGTGCCACTGTCTGCTGCTGCCAGGAGTAGAGTTCTGTTTCAGAGGTATTGAACAGGTGAGGTCACTTACAGTGTGTGTTTCTCAGCACCTTGGTGAGTCCCTGTTTCTTGTACTTTCCATAAGAACCTCCCTGTCATCCCAGAGACCTGGTATTTTCTGCCAGATCTGAGTGTATGTATGTTTTTGTCTGATTCTGAGAGTGGATGTGGGAAGGTCACCTGTTTTTGGTGTATCACCTCTTTTAGAGTAGGCTGTTTGTTTTCAAGCTTTTCTCTCTCTTTTCACTCCCCCCCCAAGTGTATACCTATATACCTATATTTTGCGTTACCTGAAACAAACAAGATACATCAGAGGGAACTAGCCCATATCTAGAGACTCTCCTCTCCTGCTTTGCCGTCCCACAGGCGAGAGAGGGGTTTCCATGTTGCGGGGAGAGGGCAGGAATCCGTGTTCCTACCGCTGGGTGCACTTTCCAGTGTCAACAGGTACCATACGATGTTCCCCCAATATCATGGGTGTGGGTGAGGAGTGTACAAGCACCAATGAGAATAGGAGCTCATAGTAAGCCTACTGAGGTTGAGTTAGCACCATTACCTTTAGATGCATGGGATGCAGATATAGATATTCCAAATGTAGATTATGTTGGATGTACAAAGGCATATACCACATTGTGGATGAGGCATCGATGGCCTCCGTTATATCTTGTTGGTGGAGGGGATACCCCTAAGTATGAGGATCCTACACCAATCCAAATGATGAGAGGTAAGCATTGATTATATGTGAATTGTGTAAAATTTTTTGTTTGTTTTAATTTGTCTTGAAAATGTATGTCTAATGTAGTATTATTCTTTTATGTGTAGGTAGAGTGGGAAGTGCTTAGGCTGAATCACCTTCTAGGGGAGAAGGTAGAGATGATGGGGTTTAGGAGACCATCATTGAGTCTACACTTCATGATCTTTCATGGCATGTTCTTAATCATACTATGCAAGAGGGTTTGATAAAGTGAGTGATCTTTATGGTTGACATTTATGATAATTTATTTGATAGGGATGTTATAGCTATGATATCATAAGTTAGGGAAGAGGGGGAGTGAGATGAGCTGAGAGTAGAGTTAGATAAGCATAAGATGCCTCCTATTGATTATGGATCAATGAGTATGTGGATCATGGATAAGTACATGGATATTTAGAGGTGATATGTAGACTTACTTGAGGAGCATGATTCATTACTAAAGTGAGATAGTCAATGTAAGAGGCATTTAGGAGCTCAAGGAGGTGTGGGGTCATCAAGTGCTAGGCTAGACTATAGGACTAGTATTGGTGGAGAGAGTGAGACTGAGAGTGAGAGCATGATGCCCATTTATGATTGATTGTATTTGATACAACATATATGTATTTGAAAACTTGGTTATATAGATATGGATGTTGGTTTGATTTTGACTCATGCATACTGTGTTTATGGGATTTGAAATATATTGTTAAATTTAGTGCAATTTGTTTATTAAAAGTAATTGATCTAGTATTTGATGTTGAGGTTGTGTATGTTTGGTAAAATGGTACTTGGGATATGTGATTTGATTGTTTTGATAGGTTTAGGTGTGATGTTAGGTTTTTAATTTTGAATTATATGTGATTACAAAAATTTATTTGGTTTGTAATTATATTTCATCAAGAAAATTATTGTTGTTTTTGTAATTAGGAAATTGTTGGGATAAATTGAGCTAGTTTGATGTTGGTAAAATTATGATTTGGTAAGATCTAGATTTTGATAAGTTGGTTTTGGCTATGGATAGTTAGTGGGAATTAGGAATGTTAGTTTTTAGTAGATGTGGATGTAAGATAGCATGTTGTGCATATTACTTCCCTAAGAGTGGCTCAAGAATATAAAGGCTAGCTAAACCTTTGGCTCCATCATTGCCCTTCTAAGTGAAGCTTATGAACTAAAAACCTATATGACTATGTGTCACATCACTATGTGTTGTATCATTATCTAAACCCTATTGGCCAACTAAATAAGTGCCCATACTTCTCATGCTATGTAGGAATATGCTCTATATCAAATAATGTTTTCTATGTACAAACTATAGTTAGATGTGGAGATGTTATAAAATGTAGCTTTATTGGTCATGCAACTAAAATTGTGTGTTGTGAAGAAGGCTCATCTATCCATAATCATATACCCTATGGATTTTATTGTGATGTGTATGATTGAGCCATATATTGATTTGGAGTTGAAACTTGTGATGAGGGATCATTTAATCTTAACCGTAGTAGATTACTATGTGAGATAGGACCCAAAAAATCTAGTTGTAGTGAATATTTCTTGTGAGTAGTAATTTTTGATGTGGATTTACATAATCTTAACTATATTGAATTGCTATGAGAGATAGGACCTAGAAAATCTAGCTGTAGTGAGTATTTCTCATGAGTAGTACTCTATTGTGATGCATGTGAATCTATTGGATATGTATATGGAACTACACTATGTACTCCTTGGAATACACTATTATATGTAGGTTGCTCTCACTATACTAGTTTCTAAACCTTCTAAATAGGCATAATAGGAGATCTCCAATGAGGCTCTATCTTAGAACCTGTATTTCTCTCATAATGAGTGACTAATGATTCCTATAAATGAATTTCTTGAGATGACTCAGTCATAGAAGAATGAGGTCTTTGGTTCCATGATGGAGGATATCTTGATGGCCCCTATGTAAATGCTATGATGCCATTATGAACACATCAATTAATGTAATCTCTGAGTCCATAACAATCTTTATCTTTATATCCATGGATATGATGATAGCTATAAAAGGGTCAATGTGGCTATTTCTGTAGGAGATGCAGATCTCATCGATGAGTAGAATGTAATGTGATTAACCTCTTATTTAATAGTGCTGATAATATGACAAAGGGGTTATCCTACTCTGAATCAAATTGTAGTGGTGCCTTGATGTTGTTCTCTGTAGTGCATATTATAGGTTATACTATGAATATTGGCTCTCTATTCTTTACTAATTGTTTTTATGGTTGTGGTTTCCTATCTTATTTAGGACATGGTAGATGTTGTGTGTTAGGAGCTATAGATGTAGATACTGCTACAAAATCTAGAGTAATCTGATCAACTGAATCTACCTCAATCAATCCCAATTACTTTTTAAAGATATAACTATATATAATAATTCCTTGAAATAAGAACTCTATCTGAAATAGTACATGCTCGAGAAGAGGTTGGTGAAATCCCTTAATAAAGATATGTTAAATCCCTAAATATGCTAGTTTATATATCAATCTTAACATGTGATTTTTGAATTATAAGATATAATCATTAACTGGCTCTAAAATATTTTGATGCAAAGTTGTAAGTTTCTCATATATGACATGAGGGCCCATGTTTGCTATGTAATGTCTGATAAATGCCTCCTCTAAGTCATCATATGTGTGTAAGGATCCAACAGGGAGCAAATGAAAGAACCAATTATGTGCTTCCCCCACTAATTTATACTAGAATAACTTGAGTAGAATCAAAGGACTCACATGAGATGTCAAAGCCTTATGAAAGGCCTGAAGGTGTATAAATAGATCTCCACTTCCATCAAAGTGAGGTAATGATGGTATCTTTAAATGCTTAGGTAATGAAGATTTTATGAATGTCTTTAGAATTGGGTTACCATGTAGATCATTACCATATATCCAAGACTTATAAGCCTTGTTTTCCAAGGTAAGGAGATGTACTTGGTGTTGTAATACACCAATTTCATGCATCAAAGAGAGAATCTCCTAGGATAGTACATTAGCATCTTGAATGGGTTCATTTAATCATTGAATTTGACTATTAATTTTAACCATGGGAATGCTAAATTTATCAATTGGATCATAAAGAGGGGGTGTGATCACTTGAACCTTGGGAGTAATGGTAACTTGGACCTTACTAGAGGGATGTGGGCTACCATTCTCTTTAGGTGAAGAGTGAGAACTGGGTTATAATTTAGTGAGGGGTATCTTGGGAAATTCATTGGTATCTTTATGTTTTAGTGTATCACATTCTAATTGAGTATAAGATGTGCTATTATCATGAACATTTGCATTATTTGAAATAGAATTGTGCATAGAAGTAGAAACAACATTTGGAATTGCATTATGTTTGAGAGTAGGAGTGAGAGAAGAGTTATAAATATGAGATACATATTATTCTTCACTATATGCATAATAATCATCATTGTTCCATGCATTGTCATCATTGGAATATTTTTCATAATCATTCTCATTTTAAAATTCATTTGCATGTTCACTATCATACTCATTATCACTTTTAGTGCAACTAGGGAGAGGTGTAAGAGAAGAATTTAATTCTTTTCTAATATGCAATAAATTATCATTTGAAATTGGAATATCGTGTGCATCTATGTTATCCATGGATGGAGTGTATGCATGATTTTCATGTCCAATATGAGAAATAAGAGAAGAAGAGTTTTCATTGAGGCATTCTTTTGACAAAGTAGAGTTAGGAACATGGGATGCATCATTTGAAATATGCATTAGCAATTTTATTCTATTGTGTCTATATTATTGTAATTTGAACATAGAAGTAGAGAGAGAGAGAGAGAGAGAGAGAGAGAGAGAGAGAGAGAGAGAGAGAGAGAGAGAGAGAGAGAGAGAGAGAGAGAGAGAGAGAGAGAGAGAGAGAGAGAGAGAGAGAGAGAGAGAGAGAGATTAGGTTCACATGGAATCAAATTATCATCAATAAGAGGTTCACTTGGAATTTCATGACTAATTTGTTCATTTGGTGCATTTTGTATAAGAGAATGAGGTGAAAAGTACCTATCCCATTTATCAAAATTATTTTCTTTAGAAGAGGGAATAAAAGAGATAGGTTTGAGAGAAGAAGATGCATCTATTTGTACTTCATTATCACTATCACATATATCATCATATTACTCATTACAATAATAGTAATTATCTTCATTGTAAATGAAATCATTTCCACATGTTAATCTAATATGTAATTTTGCAAATTTGTCCATTCATTATCATAATTATGAGAAAATTTAAAAAAATGATCTATGGGATGATCAGGTAGAAGTGACTTAGTGGCCGTTTTATTTCTTTCACCAGAGAGAATTTTAAAAAGTACTATTAAGTAAATAAATACAAAAATGACTATGAACATAGAGATTTTTAAAAAAGCTTTTGACTATCCAAATAATTTGCAAAAAATTCCAAAGTATTTTTATAAAAATTATAAGGGAGGAAAACTTGGGGTTTGAGGACCTAGTTTGGAAATCTAGGGTTTTGAGCTAGGGTTTTAGAATTTTTGAAAATTATGCAATAGTTTAAATTCTAAAAATATATTTGAATAGAATAAATGTACAAAAGTTTATACAAAAATCAAAAAATTGAAATTAAATTTTTGCACAAGAAAACTACTAATATTGAAATTTTGGAATTATTTTTGACAAAGTAAATAATTTGCAAAAATTACAAAATATTTTTCTAAAAATTTCAAGGGAGGGAGGCTTAGGGTTTGTGGACCTAGATTGGGAGTCTAGGGTTTTGCACTAGGTTTTTAGAAATTTTGAAAATTCTGCCAATAATTTAAATTCTAAAAATAGTTTTGAATAAAATAAATGCACAAAAATTTATTAAAAAATTAGAAATTGGAAATTAAATTTTTGCACAAATTTTGAATGAAAAATCCTAAGAGTACCTAGGGTCTTAATTTTTATTCGAATTAAGTTAGGTTCACCAAATTTTTTATAATTTTTGGGAAACTAGTGTTTAGTTCCTAAATAATAAGGGGTCTAGAGTAAGAGAAAAATCTAACTTAATATGGTAAAATATAGATTTTTATCAAGTAAATTACATGAGGAGAAGAAATGAACTTATCTTAAAATGGACTAAAATGGATGATTCAGGGGTTGGAAACTGAGATGCAAGACTGGGACACTATCTAGAATCTAGATCTAGACTTTATTTTTCTAATTGGATAGGATTGTTAGAACTAGATAAGAGTGGCACTGATATTGTATTCCACCTCTGCTATTGTTGTCTTGAGGATTTAAGCTTTTTGGGTTTTGTTTTTTAGGTCAAAGTGAGTTTGTGTACCAACTTTTGGAGGTTGAAAGTTAATAGAGCTTTTTATAGGTCCATTTTAAACTCCAAAACCCTATATTCATCTATACACATGTAAATAATAAATACATCAAAATCAAAATGGGGAAAAACTAGGTTAGGGGAAGAATGATCACATGATCTAGAACCCCTACTGTCCTGATCACTACCTATATTAACCCTCAATCTAGGGTCTCAAATCAAATGTAGTTATCCCTTAGGGAACATGCATAATAAATGGTGCATAATAGATGTAAGAATGACTTTCACCTAGGCCCTTCCGTGATCAAAAATGCAAGTCTATGTGTGATGCAAAATATTGAGCTATACTATTGACTAATTTTTATTATGTTTAATGCGCCAAAGTAGTAAGTGCTAGATATAAAATTCTTTGTGAAGTCCTTTATATAAGAGACTCATTATTTCAAATTTAAGAGATTTATTTATACTTGGATGATGTTATAAAACTTAGGGATGAAGCAAAAAAAAGGGATATGATCCATCTAGTAGAAGAAATTGATTGTTAAGGCTCAAATTGACCTTAGATAGGAGCACTAGAAATTGGTCACCCTAGATTTCAGTGCTATAGTCCAATTCCAACGCTCTTGTCCTATAGTCTAAGGATTAGGGGGGATGGAAAAAGCATAGAAAATATGACTTGACTGAGGCGGAATGACCGTTTGAAAGGTTCAGGATGACTAGGAATAGGCAAAAAGGTGACTCAAGCCAAAAACAAGACCAAGATGACTAAAGTGAAAGATGTGACTAAATGTGAACAAAGCTCATATTCTCCATTCTAAGTCTCCTACGAAAGGACTATGAAAAGACATGATATGTGTGGTTGCTTAACCAGTTTAGGGTGTATAAAGAATTTTTGTTTTTGCTAAAAAATAAGAAATAAAGAGTCATATTTTTTGTAAAAAAACTAAAAAAACAATATTAGTTTTGAAACTTGATCCACTGAAGGGAAAAGCAAATAAACAATGAAAATTAATGAGCCCAAAAAAGAGATCTGGTGGCTCTGAGGGCCAAAAACATAATGATCTACATGAACCATTTGCAACAAGGAATTCAGATAAGAGAGCTTTAGATGTCCAACTGGGACTAAATTAGAAGTTAATTTATATTTCTTGGGCAAGCTAGATGCGATTGTGAGTTCTAAATGGCTCCTATAAATCTAAAAATGAACCTACAAAATAAACTCTCAAGAAGCTCCCCCCAAAATCTGGTTATTCTTATCATGTCTTTCTAATTATTAAGACCATCCTATAGATGCAAGATAAGATCATACTTGACAGTAAGGATAAATTAATAGATTGCTTACCATACTAAGCTACCCTAGGTATTATTTGTCACTTGAACTTTCACACCTTGATGAGATGATTCATTTCTCCTCATTCAAGTGGCACAATGGAAACACCTCAGGGCTATCGATGACCCAAATTTAAGGTGAGTCTCTAGACTAGGGCTAGTTCCCTTGATGTACCACTTACACATACCACAACCACACTTACACTTATAAGGAAAAGGGTTAGGAAGCCTACACTAAACCTAGATATGGAGGTGATGCACAAAAGTGATTTTTATACTCACACCACTTACAATGCACTTGGAACCAGAGGGAAACCTACACATATATTTCATCAAACTAAAATCTCCTCTTTTACATCAATGTTTCAAGCATGGGGTCTTGAAGAGATATTAGATTAGGAGGATGATCCAGAGGTAAATTTAGAGAAGGTCCTAGATTAGAACAAATATTACACCATTATGAAGATCCTATCAAGAGCTTTTTGATGGTATGTGAAACTTTAGAAATAGAACTCATATGTTCCTCATGCAGTTGGTCAAAGTTCTAGTCAAAGCCAATCAATAGGTGGTCAAATATAGTCAAAAATAGAAAAATTGATGATATTATAATGTTTATGAACCATTTACATGATGTATAACTCATCATAAGCTTTCCATCACATTTTATGGTTTAAAAAATGGAGTTCATATGTGAAAGTTATGACCAATCAAAGTTATGGTCAAACTCGATGATGTGGCAATAAAGTGACATGGCAATATGGTTTGACCCAAGTCTTTAGTATTTGGGGATAAACATATTCCATCATATATTAGGGAATAATTATCACCCCATATTTTTAAATGTAATGGATAATTTAAAATCCTATAAAAATTAGGTATGGGATAATTATGAATTTTATTTAAAAAGATTATGGATAATCATCTCAATAGGAAAAAGTGGACCTCCCACAAGTATATAAAGGGGTGAGGGGTTATTTGGAAATAATTGGAATTGGAATTTAGTGAATTTATTCCAACGTTATAAATATCTCATGGCAAAGCCAGAGCTGAAGAGCTAAGAGCTAAGAGCCAGAGCTGAAGAGCTAGAACTGAGAGTCAAGAGCCAAAGAGCCAAGAGATGAGACCTAGAGCCAAAGCTAAAGGGCCAAGAGCTGAGAGCTAGATCTAAAGAGCTGAGAGATAAGATCTAGAGTTGAAGAGTTAGAACTAGAGCCAAGAACTAGAGCTAAGAGCTAGAGTTGAGAGTCAAGATCTAAAGCTAGAGGTTCTAGCCATATGTTGAGTGTCTAGATTTGAGGTCATCTGATGCCTCAAAGTGAAGCTTTGTAGATTATGTAATGGCTAATATAGAGACTAGTCTACATATATCCTAATTTTTAAAAGACTTAGAGAGCTTTTCAAACTTCAATGTAAACTAGGGAATTATCTTAGACTCTGAGATGATTTCAACAGTATGTTGAAATCCCTATGACAATTTTTGTAAGACCATTTTATAAGTCCATTTTTGAGACCTTTGGAAAAAATATATAGAATTTCAAGATTAAATTCACATGAAATTAAGGTGGAAGGTCTTTTCGTGGGTTTATCAGGACTTTCTGAAGCTCTATTGTTTGAGTTGTGTGCAATCTTAGAGTATTTATTTGACAATCATGAGGAATTGGCCATGTACTCACTTTTCAAGGAAAAGGATTGGTTGATACTATAAGTGAACTCAAAGATGTAGGAATTTATGAACTCCATTACCACATGTTTATCATGAGTTCAAATTTATTTGTGCATTCTTTTTCCATATTGTGATTAATTATATTTATTAATAATTATTGAATGCATATTTAGTCTAATTCAATTTCATTTCCTTAAGCATTTTTGGGAAATTGAGTAATTTGACAATTAAGATCTAAGGTAAATTTTTTGACATAGAAATTAGTGCCAATTTATGGATTAGGTTTGGTATCAGAGTATTTAGTGTGTTGGGATAGCATTTGATTGTGTGTATTTGATATCAGTTGTCTTTAGTTTGGTTTCTAGTATTATTGTAGACTTGTTGGAGCCTATTAATATTCCATTTGTAGTTTGTGGAATGAGGTTGTTTGTAGGGAACATGAAGCATGGGTAAAGCCTTGAAAAGAGAGAGGCTTAATGAGCTTGAAGCAATTAATCAAAAGATCCAAGAAGAGAATGCTTTCTTGATATCTCATTTTTACTCCTTGAAAGAGGAGATTGCTCACTTGAAATTTGAGTTGCAAGCCAAGGATGAGCTCTTGACATAGATGCAAGGTGAAGAAAAACATTATCTTCATCAATTTCCTTCCACTACAGATGCAAGCACTATGAATAATGAGTGCACTTTAAGTTGTTCATTTGGTAATTTCTTTCATTCAGTTTCAAATGCTTCAAATAATGATTTTGGTAGTTTTTAGAAACACACTAAGAAAATTGGACCTAAACTATTATTGAAAATGGGATTTGATGGAAGGGGCCTTAGTAAGAATGGAAAAAATATTGCTAACCCAATATAGGTAGATCATAGATCTCTCCATGTAAGATTGGGTTATGCTAGTGAGAAAGTGGATGTTAGAGAGATTTCCTCCATTGCTGAAAGAGGACAATCTTCTGACAGCCAAGATCTAAGGCCACTAGTAGAATAGAATTCCTCCTTATGAAGGAATGGTGAATAGTGTAAAAAATTAAGTAAAAGAGGTATTGAGATTTGATGTCATCAATCTTACACTATAAAATCACTAATAAGAATGGGAATTCTAATTTTTTTGATCCAATGCTGCCATTTATGAAATTTGGTTTTGATATTCAAAAGATGTTGCATTCTTTTCCTTATACATTTTATGGATTGAATAACCATTATGCCATATATTATTGGAAACAACAAGCTTTACTAAAGCAAATTATAGGTGATAAAAACTATTCTCATACCAGATAAAGAAAGAAATGGCAAATAGGTGACCTCACCTAAGAAGAGGGATGTTTGCACTCATTATCACGTGTGTGGACATTAGGTTGAGAAGTGTTGGAAACTTCAACCATCCTACCATCTTAGTAATGGTAAGAAAAAGATGGTATATAAACCTGTTGATAAGGTAATTAATGAAGTTAATCCTAAATCAACCCATGCATATGTCAATAAATCCACTAAGGAAATTGAACACCCTAAACAAGAGAATTTGATAAAGAGGGTTAGTAAATAGTTTTTTTAACTTCATGATGTCATGATTAATGGATTGATAATGCATTTATGTTTAAAAGAATTATTGGGACTCCTATTGTATGTTGACAAAGGACATTTACCCATGCTTTGATATATGAATTTTGGAGCTCCTATTATGGGAATTATTGGTCAAATTTCACTTCCAAGTTTGCTTTTTTCAAATTCGGCCAAGTACAATATTCAAAAAAAATATTCAAAAGGAGTATTTATCATTAAGCCATAGCAAAAATACCAAGTGTTATTTCATTCAAAGACTTTGTTTTGGTCTTTTGGCTAGGTGTTCTTTCCTTTGAAGGTTTTGTTTTTGGGTTTTTTGTTCAAGTGTCAAGAATTGTCTCGAACATTTTATCCCAAACAATTTCCATGAAAGATATCTTTTCAAGCTAAAAAGGTCATCTTCAACTTTTTTGAAGGGCACTTCAACTTTTTCAAAGGGTACCTCTATCTTTTTGAAAGGGGTCACTTCAAATTTTTCGAAGGGACATTTTTAGAAAGCCAAAAGGTACTTTACAAAAAAATTGAAGGGTATTTTCATAGGAAGGTGGACCAAATAGAAGTTTTTAAATTCATTTTCAACTTTTTGAAGTAACATTTCTAAGTGCTAAAGGGTCATTTATGGATTGTCGAAGGACCATTTCTTTTGGTTGAAGGGCAAAAAGATAAAAGTTTGAAGGATCAAACAAAAAGTCCAAAGGAATTCTTTTGGAAAAATTGTCTAATAAATTCTTATAGAAAACTTGTCCACATCGAAAAGAGGTCAAAGCCCAATTATTTTGGAAATTGTGTCTGATACAAAGGAAATAAAAGGCCTAAAAGATTGTTTGGGGAAACTGTCTATAGGAATTACCAATTCAAAGCCCAATTATTTTGAGAAAAGTGTCGAGACAAAAAATCTAAAGGATAAAAGTGCCAAAACAAAGTGACCATGGGAAAAGTGTCCAAAGGAATGAATTATTTTGCAAAGATTGTTTAAGGGAAACAAAATTATGAGGGAAAAAAATGTCTAAAAGAAATACCTGAAGAGTGATGGCCCATAAATGTTAACTTCAAAATGTGGGAACTAGCCATTGGTATCAAAAAGCTTGGAGAGAACATGAGGGAAAATGTGGAAGTAAAATATGGTAGGATCTTGAGCATCTAGCATAGAAAAGATAAGAAAATAATGGATAGGTTAACTGTTCAAGTCATTTTTAATAGCTGACCAAATCAAAGATCTTCCATAAAATCAACAAATGTAGGTGTCTAAAGGATGAATGGAAATTAGAAGGAACATTTTATAACTATCTCCATGAGTTACTTTTCCATCAAGAAGTGTTATGTGTCAACTCTCCTATTTTTAGTTTCAAATGCTCATGGATGGTCTTTGATGGAGGCAATTTCATGTGCTAATTCTGAAGGTTTTATGCCACTTTTCACCATTCTCATGACTTGTTTTGGACAAGTAGACCTATTAACATGGGATGAATCACCTCACTCCTTTTTCACATACAATTTTAATTTATTCTCATGTATAGACACATGTCCAAGTGACTCTTTAACTTCCTTGGCTTGACCTCTCTCTCAAAAGTTATATATATGCATTTTTTTGGCTTATTTTAGGAGACTCCACTGGTTATTAGGAAAAATCTAACTAGATTTTTACTCAAATTACTCTTGAATAAATATACAAGTGTTTTTACCACTCATATTCTGTAATATTGAGTAATGACTTAAATCTTGTTGGTCTAGTCTAGTGAAAGATTATCTTTTCTAGCTTGTACTCTTGATGGTCTACCAATTTGTAGAAAGGAGATTGTTACAAGTCTTTGCTAGTATTATTTTCTATGTGTATATATATCCTATAAGTGGTCCATTATTTTATCCCTCTTTGGAATCATTCATTCCTTTCCTAAGAATCATATACCTTCTTGAATCTAGATTATGAAACATTGATGCAATAATGAATCCTGAGGTGTGAGTCTTGTGTGAGAAGCACCTTATTTGTATTTAAAGTGGTGGTTTTAGTCAATTGGGAGGATATTATACATTGGTACATTTGCATTTAGTTTCTTATTTTTTATCCTTAACCCTTTTCATATACAATTATTAAGTTAGAGAGAGAGCTTTAATGGTGCATCAAGGGGAGCTAGCCCCTTATCTAGAGATTCATCTCAACAAAATTGTCACCCATAGCAAGAGAGATTTTTCCATTGTGCCACTTAGATGAGGATAATATTAACATCTCCTCAAAGGTGTGAATCCAAGTGTTAATAATTCTATCACACTTGATAGGATAGATGGTCCTAATTGTTTCCATGTCAAGGTGAATGCTAGCCTTGACAATTCTAAGGTTGAAAAAGTGTTCTTAATCCAGCATTTGGTGACTCTAAAAGGTATGATTTTTTGGTTTTAGATCAATTTATTCACATTATACTTCATGGTATTCACTAGATCATCTTTTAGTAGAGCCTTTAGTCAAGTCCCTCTACCTGAAACTCCTCTTGAAGAACAAAATCTTGAACCATTTTTAGCATTTACATATCTGAAACAAGAAGGTTTTGAAGAGGAAGAAGAAGTTAAGGAAATAAAATATCAAGGGGATCGAGAAGAGGAAGAAGATATGGGTAGAATACATCCTTTCCCACCTTTCAACACCCAAAATCTAATTAACCTTATTGCATATGATCTTATTCCTCCCAATGCTACCAAAAGTCTCCCTAATTTCAATGGATAAGGTCATATTACCCCATCCAAACACATTAGGGACATTTCAAAATTTTGTAACTTCCACAATATTTCCAAGCTAACATAACTATTACATTACTTGCTATGTCTCTAAAGGTTAAGGCATTGGATTGGTATATAACTTTGGAAGGTGGTTGCATTACTAATTGGGATGGATTTAGAGAGTTGTTGGTGAAGAGGTTTGAGAATAAGAGTGACCATACCTCACTGATTCACCATTTGAATGTGATAAAGAGAGGTTCTAATGAGTCCATGGGAGATTTCAATGAAAGGTTTCAAAGGGCATGGTTTAGGTTTCCACCTATTATGATGCCTCCTCCAAGCTTTGTATTCCCCACCTTTCTCCATGCTATTGGCATTGATGTAGTAGTAATGTTGAAATAAATGGAGGATTTACTTTACCTGAGGCATATGAGATATCCATTGAAGCTGAGAATAGTTTGATACAAGCTAGGAAATTACCTCCAAGAGTCTCCATGCCTTTGTTATCTCATAATCCAGTTGAAGCCCCAAGCATAACATAAGTTTCAAATACCAATGTCAAACCTAAAACCACTCCCAAGAAGTGGATGATGCTATAGATAAGGATGAGATGATTTAATATTTTCAAGCCCATCTCAAGCAAGAAAAAAATGTACATAAGTTCTCCACCCAATCCTCAATACTATCCTTAACAAGGCTATAGACCTCCACCCCAATACACTAACCAAAGAAGAGGACAAGTTCAAAAATATTTAAATAGGCAGCCCAATGCCTATAATCCTAATTCCACTCCATCCACAAAGGTTTTTATTCCAATCCACACCAATCTAGTTCAAGGAGAGGAACATTTGGATCATTGGGGGAAATCTCAAGGTTAGTTTATGCATAATGGTGGAGAAGGTAATAAAGTTTGGTAGCTCAAGAAGGAGCTAATCCTTATGTTACATCAGAAGAAGTGAATCTCATGCAAAGGATGTTCAAGGAGAAGGTAGCAGCCAAAGTATTAGTTTTATAAACTTCCAAGTAGAAGACAATTATGTGTTGAATCAAAATTCATTAGTTGCAATAAACACAAGGGCTAAAAATAGGGTTTTAGGAGATACTCCAATAGCACAAGTGACTCCAAGTAGTGCCTCTCCAAGGTCACAAAGTACAAGTACCAATGTAATAGATCTTATTATTCACACTACTCCTCAAAGTCAAAATGTGAGCAAGGTTGCCAAACCTCCATTACAACAAGTTCAAACTACCTCATTACCTTCAATAATGCAAGACAAGGTGAATACTTCCTCTTTAAACATTATTGATTCTTTGAATAATACCAAGACAAGAATTTCTCTTTGGGAAGTATTGCATATGCATGGAAAAAAAGAACTTCTACAAGAACAACTCTCACACATTCATGTAACCCCTCAAGATCCAAGATACAATGGTGTAGCCTTATGAACACACCTAATTATGTCCTAGAACCATCCACCAAATCTGAAAACCCTCCACATTTCTACCTCAAACTCATTTTGGGAGACAAATTGGTTCACAATTGTATTATAGATAGTGGAGCTAGTACCATGGTTATGCTTAAGGTGGTCACTGACAAGTTGAGACTAAAGTATGAGCCTCATAGTTAGGGTGTGTTGCAGCTTGATGGAACTCCAGCCAAGATAGAGGGGTTAGTTAAAGATTTTAAAGTTTTCTTTTATAATTTTCCAAGTTTACCCATCCTATAATACATTATGGTGGTTGATCTTCTAGCTCATTTTTCTATTTGCTTGTCAAAAGACTTCATGGCTAAGATTAGAGGGTACCTTGTAGCTGATTGGTCTTTTCTAACTTTTAAGACAAGATATGGAGCTAGAGTAACTATAATAACATATCCCTTGGCAAGGTTCTATATTGAACCATATGTGGAGACAAATTCAAATCAAAATTATATGATTAGTGAGAAATAAGAAGGTGCCATTGGTGGTGAAACATCCTTTCCTCTTAAAGGTATTTCTAGCCTCTTTCTTGATGAGTATGTTACTAAAACTTATGAGCATGACCCATATGCATTCATAGAATAAATTTAATTAGGGGTATATTGTATGCATGAGAAGAACATTCCTATACCATCACTCACTAATGAGGATCATGAACTTGAAGGGATATGGGAAATGTTTTTTGATGGCTCTAGAAGCAAGCTAGGGGTAAGAGCTAGTGTCATGTTGGTTTCTCCCTAAAATAAGCAATATTAATCTTCACATATATTCCATTTTAGTTGTACTTGAAATGTGGTAGAATATGAATGCTTGGTTCATGGCCTCCAATGGGAAAAGAGAAAGGGAATCAAGAATTTGAAGGTATATAGAGATAGTGAATTGATTATACATCAAGTGAGAAACCAAGCTATAGCCAAGAACCCTTTTCTTAAGTCCTAAAATCATAGGGTGTGGGATATAATTGAGGAATTTGATGCTTTCAATATCCAACCTATACTAAGAGACTCAAATAAAAATGCTGATAGGTTGTCTATGATAGGAGCACACTTTGATATAGTTTCTGATGTAAGTAAAGAGAAGGACCAACCTCACATCAAGGTGATTGTGAGACTTTATATTCTAGATAATGAAGTGTCTTGGAAAGTGTTTGAGATTTATAAACACATTATACACTTCATACAAAATGAATCAAAATTTTCTTCAAAGAACCAAAAGAAACTTCACAATCAATATGAAGAATAAGTTATTTAGCTAAAGACAAACAAGATACCAAAGGGGATGGTTACTTTGGAGAGTGTGTTCAATGAAGATGATCAAATAAGGAAGGAAAGGGTAATCATATCTACAAAGAAGAGAAGTATGAAAGAATCTTGATATTTAAGGAAAAAAATTTAAAAATTGGTAAGATATGTTCTCTTTTTGAAAGGTGAGCCTTCATTGAATTGTGTAAATAATTTCATGAGATATTTGATTAGGAATACAAGGATTTGAAAGGGTTTGATACAAGTCTATCTCATCACACCATTGTGTTAGAACCTGGAGCTAAACCAATTATGCAAAATCAAAGGCCTATCAATCCTACGATAGAGGAACTAATAAAAAAGAGCTCACCAAATTGATTGAGTCTAGGATTATTTTTCCTATCAAACACTCAACTTAGGTAGCTAACCTTGCACCTATTCAAAAGAAGAGTGGAGAGATCAGACTTTGTGTGGAATTTAGGGATATGAATAGAGTTTCACTCAAAGACCATTATCCACTACCTTCCATGGAGCAAATTTTTAAAGTGGTTTCAAGTTCTCAATGCTTTTCACTACTTGATGGCTATTCAGGTTATAAGCAAATATTAGTGAATGAGGAGGATCAGTTCAAGACAACATTCACCAAAAAATGGGGAACATTTTCATATAGAAAGATGCCTTTTACTTTGTCAAATGTTGGTGTTAAATTCCAAAGAGTAATGGACATGGCCTTTAAAGGTTTGATCAATGAGTTTTTGCTTGTATACCTTGATGATATAACTATTTTTTCCAAAGATGTTAATGACCACATGAAAAATCTAAGGCAAGTATTTGATAATTTTAGAGAGTTTGGAGTTTCTCTTAATCCAAAAAAATGTATCTTTTCTATTCATGAAGGCAAGTTATTGTGTTACATTGTGTTAAAATAAGGCTTGTCTATTGATCCTGAAAGAATTGAAGCCATTCTAGGCTTGTCTTTGCCTCTACACAAGAAAGGTTTTCAAAGTTTCTTAGGAAAGATCAAATTTGTAAGAAGGTTTATTCCAGGATTTGCTACTTTGGTGAAGCCTATCACAATCATGCTCAAGGTGAGCCAATCTTTTAATTGGACAAAGGAAGGTAAGAACAACTTTGAGGTGATCAAATAAGTAATTTCCCAATCTCCTACTCTATTGAACCCAAAATTTACTAAGTATTTCATAATCTATACTTTTTCTAACCTTGACACAATCTTAGCTATGCTTATGCAAAAGAATGATGAGGAAATTGAACAACACATTGCATTATTTAGTCAAATATTGGATTATTATAAGGTCAAATACACATATGTTGAGAAGCAAGATCTAACTATGATAAGAGGTTTGAAAAAATTTAGGCACATGGTTTCAAATAACAAGATACATGTCGTGGTCTCTCATCTTAGCACCAAAGAGTTCTTCCTAAGTAAAGACCTCAATGAGAAGAGAGTTGGGTGGATCACAAAGGTAATGGAGTACGATGTTGATATCAAGGTAATAAACTTGGTAAGAGGAAATGAGATGTGTGAACATCTAACTTCAGATCTTTTAGGGCCAAGGGAAGAAGTCTTGGTCAATCAAGCTCATTCCCAAACAATTGGTCACATACTAATTCAAAGTTGGACATAATAAATAATTGGTTTCATCCAAAATGGTGATTATCCTAATGGTTTGAACAAGTCACAAAGAAGGTATTTTAGATTACAAACCATTCCTTATTGTCTTGTAGATGGTATTCTCTTTCAGAAGGATGTGAATGGTGTGCTACTAAGGTGTGTTGACAATGATTAGTCTGGAATCTTACTAGAAAAGTTTCATAATGGTGTAGATGGAGGTCATTTCTCCCCGAAAACAACAACTACAAAGATAATGAGGGTTGGGTATTATTGGCCTAGCCTTTTTAAGGATTGATACTCTTGGGTTAGGAGGTGTCCTCAATGTGCCTTCTTTATAGGTAAACAAAAACTTGTATCCCTTACATTGAATCCTATCCATGTAGACCAGCCTTTTATGTAATGGGGCCTTGATTTCATTGGTGTGATCAACCCTCCATCAAGTTCTAGACATAAATGGATATTGACCGCTACTGACTACTTCACAAGGTGGGTAGAGGCTATTGCATTGAAAGAGACAAATGAAAATGCAATCTTGGAGTTTTATGAGAGTATCACAAGAAGATTTAGGGTTCCCTATACTATCATTTTTTATAATACACTTTATTTTCATGAGTGCTAGAAATTTTTATTGGGAAAATAGGAATGGATTTTACTTGAGTACCTCATCCAATTATTACCCTCAAGGTAATGGATTGGCTGAATCTAATAATAATAATCTCATCAATATCATCAAGAGGACATTGGAGAAAAATAAAAGAGAATGGAAAACCAAGTTAAAGACAACCTTATGGGTTGATAGGATTCCTCCTAAGAGATCAATTGGTAACTCTCCCTTTGTTCTTGTTTATGTGAGAGAAGCTAGGTTATCCATCTCTCAAAAACTCCCTACTCTAGGACTTGCACATCAGCTAGAATTACTTGAAAATACTCCAATGGAAGTTATATTGATAGAATGAATGAAACTATAAGAAGCAAGGGAAAATGCACATAATACCAAGGAATACCACCAGGTACTCATGAAGAAGTCCTTTGACAAAAAAGCAAGTACAAGAGTGTTCAAAGAAGGTGACTTGGTTATAAAATGGGATGAAGATAGAGTAAAACTAGGAAAACATACAAATTTTGATGTTTTGTGGAGTGGCCCTTACATCATTAGCAAGTGAAAACAAAGCAACTCCTTTTAATTGACCAAGATGAATGGAGAAGAATTGCCTATCCCTGTGAATGGGATACATCTAAAGTTATGTTATTAGTATTTGCAAGTCTATTTTGTAAATAGTAGCATAGGTGTGTGTGTTTAGTCTAGTTTTATTTATGTTGTTGTGTTACCTAAGTGTTCTATTTAAACACATGCATGTTTCCTTTGGTTTTATATTGTTTTCCCTAAGTTATTTGTAGCACATGTGTGTTTCCTTCATTTTGTTTGGTGTGTATTTTTGCCTTTGTGCATGTGGATCGACTAGCTTGTGTCTATTGAACCAAAGGTTTGTTCAAGTCATTTTGGGTGCCTATATGCATGATTATATGCCCCTATTCCCAATGGAAGGATTTAGGCAATTGTTCTTAGGCATAGTAGGAATGGCATACCTAGGAATCACCAAGAATGTTGGTTAAATTTCACTCCCAAGTTTGCATCTTTCAAATTTGGCCAAGAATAGTATTCATAAATTTTATTTGGAAGGAGTATTTATCATTAAGCCACAAAAAAAATACCAAGTATTATTTCATTCAAAGAATTTGTTTCAATCTTTTGAATGGGTGTTATTTCCTTTGGAGGTTCTATTTTTGGGTTTTTTATTCAAGTGTCAGGAATTGTCTCAGACATTTTTTTCAAATTAATTTCCCTGAAAGATATCTTTTCAAGCCGAAAAGGTCATATTTAACTTTTAAAATGGGCACTTCAAATTTTCCAAAGGATACCTCCATATTTTTGAAAGGGGTCACTTCAACTTTTCCAAAGGGATGCTCTTAGAAAGTTGAAAGGTACTTTACAAAAAATCCGAAGGGTATTTTTGTAGGAAGGTGGACCAAACAAAAGTTTTGAAAGTCATCTTCAAATTTTTGAAGGGACATTTCCAAGTGTCGAAGGGTCATTTAAAAATTATTGAAGGACCATTTCTTTCAACCGAAGGGAAAAAATATAAAAGTCCAAAGGGCCAAACAAAAAGTCTAAAGGAATTCTTTCAGAAAGATTATCTGAGGAATTATTTTAGAAAACTCATCTATATCAAAAAGAGGTCAAAGCTCAATTCTTTTGGAAATTTTGTCCAATACAAAGGAAATAAAAGGCCCAAAATATTATTCAAGAAAATTATCCATAGGAATTGCCAAGTCAAATCCCAATTCTTTCGAGAAAAGTGCCAAGATAAAAAGTCTAAAGGAAAAAAGTGTTAAAACAAAGTGATAATGGGAAAGTGTCCAATGAATGAATCTTTTAGAAATATTGTCTGAGGGAAACAAATATCCAAAATAAATAACTAAAGAGTGATGGCCCACAAATGTTAACTTCATGTCAGGTACCCCTAAAACAACAAACATGCTCTGGTACCAGTTGATGGGGAATCCAAGAACAAACACACCTGTTCTGATCCCACTTGTTAAGATCTTGCTCCTCAGAAAGAGCACAATATGATTACCAAATATAAGCAATTAAACATGTGGAAATATCCAGAAGTACAAGTAACTAGAATTCACACATAGCACAGAATATGAGAGACAATATACAATCTTATATTAATACTTGTACAGAAAAGAATACAATAAAGAGCCGCCACACTCTTCCACCTTACAGAGGCTTCCCACACCTCAAGTGTACAGTAATTCTTCTTTAAAAACACTCTCCTACCAAAAACGGTCCCAACACACAACTCACACACAGAATTGGTGTTCACCTCTCCAACTAGTCAGTAATAACCCTGCCAGTACACCAAACACTCAAAAGTACTTCAAGTTGATCTTCTCGTGAACCTGCAACTTGTAATTCAATAGACCATACTTACACATGTAGATCTCCTATGAGATTGCAACAACTTGCAACTCAATGATCTTACAATGGAAGGATATTCCTTGCCTTCCTTTTCAGCTCATAATTACAATACATGCCAATGGGTCTATAAATAGATCCCAGACTTAAACAATAACTTAAACTCTTAATTTACTAATAATAGACACATAGATCAAGACTCAAAATAGCCTTTACATGAAAATAATCAGTTCAACTAACTAACTGTTCATGTAACAAACAGTTTTGGAACACACAGGCGACCGACGTCGGTCCCTGTCTAATTGGTTCTGACTGACATCAGCCGACTCCCTACCGATGCCGATTGCCTTCTGCATTCATCATGACCAATGTCGGTCATACTGCCAATGCCGGTACTTCTGGAACTTTAGCATCCTTCTCCATGTCTGCATAGTTGAAGCTTTTAGCTCCACAACCTAACAATCTCCCACTTGGAGATAAACAGCTACAACTATACATGTACCTGTACACTGTCTAGTTTGTTTCCTTGGCTTTGTATCCCTCTTCAAGATCACCCTTGAAGACCAACCGCCACAAATCCTATGGTGCATAACCTATCATCCAAATTACCTGCCACATCCGCATCTACAAACCATGTAGAAAAGAACTTGACCCTGCATAGCATGTGCACCTGCTGCTAATCCCTCTAAGAATCCACTGAACTGCCCTCTAATGCTTCTTTCCCAGATTGGCTCCAACTTTTTGACAACTCCCACTGCTTGGGAAAACTCAGATTTAGTATATACCATGCACTTAACCTCATTATGTGAATCAAGACACTGTTCTGTGAACTGTCCAACCATCGGCGTGCTAACCGGTCTCACACAATCATCCTAAAACAAAGTCAACCTGTGACCTTCCATGTCCCTAGAACACACTCATGCCAAAAAATATTGCTGCTCCCAGATTCCTCATGACAAATCTCTGAACTAGCTTTACCTTTAGTTTAGCAACTCCTTGTATTTGTAACCCTGCTACAAGCACAATCATATAGTAATAGGATAATGTAGCTAATATTATCCAACCTGGTAAAGAGAAACACAATGATCAAACCTCCATTGTCTTGTAGCTTATTCAAGACCATATACCTAGGCCTTCCGTCTCACGTATCCATTCCCACTCTTCTTCATCCTGAACATCCATTCGTCTCTCAGTGCTTTCTTCTAGCTGGAAACTCCACCAAAAACTCCCATTTGGTTCTCCTCCAAGGAATCACATCCTCATCCATGCCAAGCTCCCACTGTTTCCTGGATCTACCTGCTCTGCTTCTTTAACAACTTCCTAGTTCTTTACCATTAGTGAGCAAAAAGTAGTGTAAAGAAGGGAAACGATGAATTTGAGGCTTACTTACTCTTTAAGTCCTCCATATGGGTGCTTGAGACTCCTTGACAGCTTGTTGTCCACCCAAAATCCATCTCAGTGACCGATGCCGGTCACATCTCAGTCTGCACCCGACCGATGTCGATTCCCTACGAATGCCTCATTGCTGATGTCAGTTCTTCCTTGACTGATGCTGGTGTTTATCTACCCTGAGTCACTGATGTCGGGATGCACATAGCTGATGTCAGTCCCTGTCTAGACGCTGACGCCAGTTTTCTAACTGACGTCGGTCTCTATGTTTTTCTTGTGAGAAATGACTTTTTCCCATGAGCTCCTTTTGGATCAAACCCTTATCCAAATCACCCTTACTCTGCTCAGAATTTCTCAGCCCCTGTGACTGATACCTATCCATCATCTTCTCCTTGAAAACCAAGGCTTTCTTACTCTTCTCACGAACATCGAATTCCTCAAGAAATGTTACCTTCTTCTTCTGCATATAGAAATCTTGATCTATGCTCTTCAGATCTGAAAGCATACCCTTTGACTCAAGAACATGCATCTCCTTATTATTCATGTGACCAAGCCTATTAAGCCACATCTCTAAATCTATAGCTGAAGTAGATAACCCAAAAAGAGAATCAGTAATACAAGTAGATAGATAAAGCGTACCTACTTTCTTACCTCTTGCTACAACAAGTGCACCCTTGGTAACCTTCCAAGAGTCCACTGTAAGAGTTACTGTGCAACCCTCATCACCCAAACTTCTTACAGAAATCAAATTCCACTCCAGAACTGGGGCATGCATGACCTCCTTCAACACCCATGTGTTACCTGTCTGCAATTTCAGCTTCACTTTCCCTTTGGCAACCATCTGACAAGGCTTACCATCCCCTAAACAAATTTCTCCAAAGTCTCCCTGGACATACTCATGAAAAAAAACCCTATTTGGGGATGCATAAAAAGAGGCACCAGAATCTAAAACCCAAGATTCTACTTTATCCAAAGAACATACCAGAGCATCTTATGCAATGAACTCTACAACATCTGCTTCTTCTTCATGTCCTTCATGCTAATCTGCTACCAACCAACAATCTTTTTTTCCCTGCTCTTTCTTTCCACATTTCTAGCAGGTTATTCTGCCATACCTGGACTTGGACCTCCTGCTATTAAACTTCTCCATTCTTAGCTTATTGTCTTCTATCATTGCTCTACTCCCACTCAAATAGAAACCCCTGTGAGTAACCTATAATCAAAACACACTAACCAGATCTGATACAACCTATTAGTATCCCAACCAAAAGCTATGATACCACTTGTCAGGTACCCCTAGAACAACAAACATGCTCTAGTACCAGTTGATGGGGAATCCAAGAAAAAACACACCTGTTCTGATCCCACTTGTTAGGATATTGCTCCTCAGAAAGAGCACAATATGATTACCAAATATAAGAAATTAAACATGCAGAAATATCTAGAAGTACAAGTAACTAGAATTCACACATAGCACAATATATGAGAGACAATATACAATCTTATATTAATACTTGTACAGAAAAGAATACAATAAAGAGCCGCCACACTCTTCCACCTTACAAAGGCTTCCCACACCTCAAGTGTATAGTAATTCTTCTTCAAAAACACTCTCCTACCAAAAATGGTCCCAACACACAACTCACACACAAAATTGGTGTTCACCTCTCCAACCAGTCAGTAATAACCCTGCCAGTACACCAAGCACTCAAAAGTACTTCAAGTAGATCTTCTCATGAACCTAAAACCTACAATTCAATAGACCAAACTTACCCATGTAGATCTCCTATCAGTTTGCAACAACCTGCAACTCAATGATCTTACAATGGAAGGATCTTCCTTGCCTTCCTTTTCAGCTCATAATTACAATACATGCCAATGGGTCTATAAATAGATCCCAGACTTAAACAATAACTTAGACTCTTAATTTACTAATAATAGACACGTAAATCAAGACTAAAAATAGCCTTTACATGCAAACAATCCATTTAACTAACTAACTGTTCATGCAATAAACAGTTTTGGAACACACAGGCGACCGACGTTGGTCCCTGTCTAACTGGTTTTGACCAATGTCAGTCGAGTCCCTACCGATGCCAATTGCCTTCTGCATTCATCATGACCAATGTCGGTCATACTGCCGATGCCGGTACTTCTGGAACTTTAGCATCCTTCTCCATGTCTGCATAGTTGAAGCTTTTAGCTCCACAACCTAACAATCTCCCACTTGGAGATAAACAGCTGCAACTGTACATGTACCTGTACACTGTCTAGTTTGTTTCCTTGGCTTTGTATCCCTCTTCAAGATCACCCTTGAAGACCAACCACCACAAATCTTGTGGTGCACAACCTGTCATCCAAATTACCTGCCACATCCGCATCTACAAACTATGTAGAAAATAACTTGACCCTGCATAGCATGTGCACCTGCTGTTGGTCCCTCTAAGAATCCATTGAACTGCCCTCCAATGCTTCTTTCCTAGATTGGCTCCAAATTTTTGACAACTCCCACTACTTGGGAAAACTCAGGTTTAATACATACCATGCACTTAACCTCATTATGTGAATCAAGACACTGTTCTGTGAACTGTCCAACCATCGGCGTGCTAACTAGTCTCACACAATCATCCTGAAACAAAGTCAACCTGTGACCTTCCATGTCCCTATAACACACTCATGCCAAAAAATCTTGCTGCTCCCAGATTTCTCATGACAAATCTCTGAACTAGCTTTACCTTTAGTTCAACAACTCCCTATATTTGTAACCCTGTTATAAGCACAATCATACAGTAATAGGATAATGTAGCTAATATTATCCAACCTAGTAAAGAGAAACACAATGATCAAACCTCCATTATCCTGTAGCTTATTCAAGACCATATACCCAGGCCTTCCATCTCATGTATCCATTCCCGCTCTTCTTCATCCTAAACTTCCATTCGTCTCTCAGTGCTTTCTTCCAGCTGGCAACTCCACCAAAAACTCCCATTTGGTTCTCCTCCAAGGAATCACATCGTCATCCATGCCAAGCTCCCACTGTTTCCTGGATCTACCTGCTCTGCTTCTTTAACAACTTCTTGGTTCTTTACCATCAGTGAGCAATAAGTAGTGTAAAGAAGGGAAATGATGAATTTGAGGCTTACTTACCCTTAAGTCCTCCATATGGGCGCTTGAGACTCCTTGACAGCTTGTTGTCCATCCAAAATCCATCTCAGTGACCGATGCCGGTCACATCTTAGTCTGCACCCGACAGATGTCAGTTCCCTATGACTGCCTCATCACTGATGTTGGTTCTTCCTTGATAGACACCGGTGTCTATCTGCCCTGAGTCACCGACGTCAGGATGCACATAGCCAATGTCGGTCCCTGTCTGGACGCCGATGCCAGTTTTCTAACCGGCGTCGGTCTCTGTATTTTTCTTGTGAGAAATGACTTTTTCCTGTGAGCTCCTTTTGGATCAAACCCTTATCCAAATCACCCTTGCTCTGCTCAGAATTCCTTAGCCCCTGTGACTGATACCTGTCCGTCATCTTCTCCTTGAAAACCAAGGCTTTCCTGCTCTTATCACAAACATCAGATTCCTCAAGAAATTTTACCTTCTTCTTCTGCATACAGAAATCTCAATCTATGCTCTTTAAATATGAAAGCATACCCTTTAACTCAAGAACATGCATCTCCTTCTTATTCATGTGACCAAGCCTATTAAGCCACATCTCCGAATCTACAGCTGAAGTAGATAACCCAGAAAGAGAATCAATAATACAAGTAGATAGATAAAGTGTACCTACTTTCTTACCTCTTGCTACAACAAGTGCACCCTTGGTAACCTTCCAAGAGTCCACTGTGAGAGTTACTATGCAACCCTCATCACCCAAACTTCTTACAAAAATCAAATTCCACTCTAGAACTGGGACATGCATGACCTCCTTCAACACCCATGTGTTACCTATCTGCAATTTCAGCTTCACTTTCCCTTTGCCAACCATCTGACAAGGCTTACCATCCCCTAAACAAATTTATCCAAAGTCTCCCTGGACATACTCATGAAAAAATTCCCTATTTGGGGATGCATGAAAAGAGGCACTAGAATCTAAAACCCAAGATTCTACTTTATCCAAAGAACATACCAGAGCATCATGTGCAACAAACTCTGCAACATCTGCTTCTTCTTCATGTCCTTCATGCTGATCTGCTACCAACCAACAATCTTCTTTTCCTTGCTCTTTCTTTCCACATTTCCAGCAGGTTATTCTGCCATACTTGGACTTGGACCTCCTGCTATTAAACTTCTCCATTCTTAGCTTACTGTCTTTCGTCATTGCTCTACTCCCACTCAAACAAAAACCCCTGTGAGTAACCTGTAATCAAAACACACTAACCAGATCTGATATAACCTGTTAGTATCCCAACCAAAAGCTCTGATACCACTTGTCAGGTACCCCTAGAATAACAAACATGCTCTGGTACCAGTTGATGGGGAATCCAAGGACAAATGCACCTGTTTTGATCCCACTTGTTAGGATCTTGCTCCTCAGAAAGAGCACAATATGATTACTAAATATAAGCAATTAAACATGCAGAAATATCCAGAAGTACAAGTAACTAGAATTCACACATAGCACAGAATATGAGAGACAATATACAATCTTTTATTAATAATTGTACAGAAAAGAATACAATAAAGAGCTGCCACACTCTTCCACCTTACAGAGGCTTCCCACACCTCAAGTGTATAGTAATTCTTCTTCAAAAACACTCTTCTACCAAAAACGGTCCCAACACACAACTCACACACAGAATTGGTGTTCACCTCTCCAACCAGTCAGTAATAACCCTGCCAGTACACCAAGCACTCAAAAGTACTTCAAGTAGATCTTCTCATGAACCTACAATTCAATAGACCATACTTACACATGTAGATCTCCTATGAGCTTACAACAACCTACAACTCAATGATCTTACAATGGAAGGATCTTCCTTGCCTTCCTTTTCAGCTCATAATTACAATACATGCCAATGGGTCTATAAATAGATCCCAGACTTAAACAATAACTTAGACTCTTAATTTACTAATAATAGACATGCATCTCAAGACTCAAAATAGCCTTTACATGCAAATAATCTATTCAACTAACTAATTGTTCATGCAATGAATAGTTCTGGGACACACAGTTGATCGACGTCGGTCCCTGTCTAACTAGTTCGGACCGATGGCGGCCAACTCCCTGCCGATGCCGGTTGCCTTTTGCATTCATCATGACTGACGTCGGTCATACTACCAATGCTGGTACTTCTGGAACTTCAGCATCCTTCTCCATGTCTGCATAGTTGAAGCTTTTAGCTCCATAACCTAACACTTCAAACTATGGGAACTATTTGGTTGTGTTAAAAGGCTTGGCAAGAACTTGAGGGCAAATGTGGAAGTAACAAATGGTAAGATCCTGATCATCTAGTGTAGACAAAAGAAGTAAAGAATGGATAGGTTGATGGTTTAAATCATTATTAGTAGCTAATCAAATCAAGGAGATTTCATGAAATCAACAAACATAGGTGTCTAAAGGATGACTGGCAGTTAGAAGGAGCATTTTCTAATTATTGTCATGAGTTCCTTTTCCATTGAGCATTGTTATGTGTCGACTCTCCTATTTTTAGTTTCAAATGTTCATGGATGGTCTTTGATGGAGGTAGTCTCCTATGCCAATTCTAAAGGTTTTATGCCACTTTTCACCATTCTCATGACTTATTTTAGACAATTAGACCTCTTGACATGGCATGAATTGCCTCACTCCTCTTTCACATACAATTGTAACTGATTCTCACATATGGACACATGTCTAAGTGACTCTTGAACTTCTTTGGCTTGACCTCTCTCTCATTATATATATATATATATATATATATATATATATATATATATATATATATATATATATATATATATATATTCCCACATATGGACACATGTCTAAGTGACTCTTAAACTTCTTTGGCTTGACCTCTCTCTCAATATACATATTATATATATATATTATTTTGGCTTGTTTTAGTAACATCCACTAGTTATTGGGAAAACTCTAGCCAAATTTGTACTCAAATAACTCTTGAAGAAATATACAAGTGTCGTTTCCACTCATATACTGTAATATTGAGTAATGACTTGAATCTTGTTGGTCTAGTCTAGTGAAAGATTGTCTTTTCTAGCTTGTACTCTTGATGGTCTATTGATTTATAGAAAGGAGATTATTGTAGGTCTTTGTTAGTATTATTTTCTAAGTGTAGAGGTATCCTATAATTTGTCCATGATTGTATCCCTCTTTGGAATCATTCATTCCCTTCCTAAGAATCATATACCTTCTTGAATCTAGCATATGAAACATTGATGCCGTAATGAATATTAAGTTGTGAGTCTTGTGCGAGAAACGCCTTGTTTGTCTTTAAAGTAGTGGTTTCAGTCAATAGGGAGGGCATTATACATTGGTGCATCTCCATTTGTTTTCTTAGTTATTTTCATTAACCTTTTTCATATATAATTGTTAAGTTAGAGAAAGAGATTTAAAGGTGCATCAAGGGGAGCTAGCCCCTTATCTAGAGATTCATCTAACTAAAATTATCACCAACAACAAGAGAGATGTTTCCATTGTGACACTTGGATGAGGAGAGTTGAGCATCTCCTCAAGGGTATAAATCTAAGTGTCAACAGAAACACTTTGAGATAGGTTCATCATGCAAAGTTTTTAATTCTCACACTTATGTTTTAGAAAGCTCTATTTTTGGAATCTCCATTATTAGATTTATGAGTTTCTTATTGAATTATTAGGGAATTTAAATCATTGATTATCTTGGGATATTTGACAGTAGTTGCACAAGTTTTTGGGTAGGATTTGGCTTTCCCACAATACTTATTTTAGAATAACTGTTATTTTGGATGCATATATTTTTGGCATGTGTGTGATTGAATGCATGATAAGACCCATTGGGGTAATGTATTACGACATGATCATAACCAATATTGTATTTTGTTTACATTGTGAAACTCATGTTGTAGTTACATTGGTGATTGTTTCAATATTTGGCAATTCATCACTTACAAGATGATAGTAGGCAGATAGTTTGATATATTATGACCTTTTTGGTAGTTGTAGGATTTAGTATAACTCATGTCTTGTTTTAGGGCCTTTTACATTTTTTAGTTATGAATCATATTTTTCCATTATTATCTATATGTTATGATTTGGGTTCTGTACTTGATATGTTGTAGAGGACCATTTAGCAATAGTATAGGAGATCACTAGGCTTATCTATGTAGAGATTCTTGTGAAGCCATGCAATAAAAATCAGTGCATTCCAAATCCTAGTTCTATGTAGAGGCTATTGATGGCCGTGTAATAGTAGAAGGTATGCAAAAGATGTGATCAATTAGTTGTTCCAAATGTTGTAGGCACAATTTTAGAACTTGAATAGACCAATAAAGACCCATCATAATTCTTCAAAATTGATTGGCATTTTAGAGGGTCAAGTTGGGTACCAACTTTTGGTAGACCAAAAGCCCTCTTAGTAGGGAGGATTGATCTAGAGGTCAATTTGGATAAGGTCTCAAATCATACCAAATATTTCACCATTAAAAAGATACCATCAAAATGTTTTTGATGGTATGCAAAACTTTAGAAACTGAGCACATATGCTCCTTATGTAATTGGTCAAAGTTCCAGTCAAAGCTAGTCAACAACTAGTCAAAGCTGGTCAAAACTAGAAAAATTAATGATCTTAGAATGCTTATGAAACAATTCCATGATGTAGATCTCATCATAATATTTTCATCACATTTTATGATTCAAAAAATAGAGTCTGTATGCGAAAGTTATGACCAGTCAAAATTATGGTCAAACTCGATGATGTGGCAATAAAGTGACCTGGCAATATGGTTTGACCCAAGTCTTTAATATTTGGGGATAAAAATATTCCATCATATATTTTTGAATAATTATCACCCCATATTTTTAAATGCAATGGATAATTTAAAATCCCATAAAAATTGGGTATGGGATAATTATGAATTTTATTTAAAAATATTATGGATAATCATCTCAATTGGAAAAAGTGGACCAAAAGTATATAAAGGGTTGAGGGGTTATTTTTAAATTATTTTAAATTAGAATTGGAATTTTATGAGTTCATTCCAAAGTTCTAAATCTCTCATAGAAGATCCAAAGTTGAAGAGTCGAGAGCCAGAGCTGAAGAGCTAGAATCGAGAGCTGAGAGCAGAAGAGCCAAGAGATGAGAGCCAGAGCTAAAGAGCTGAGAGTCAAAGAGCCAGAGCTAAATCCAAACAACCAAGAAATATATTTTAAATCCAAGATATAGAGCTATAGGTTTCAACCATATTCTGAGTGTCTAGATTTAAGGTCGTTTGATACCTCAAAGTGAAGTTTTACAGATTGTGTAATGGACAATATAGAGACCAGTCTACATATATCCTAAGTTTTAAAGGACTTAGAGAGGTTTTTAGACTTCGATGTAAACTAGGGAATTATCCTAGAATCCAAAATTGTTTCAATGGTATGTTTAAATCCCTATGATAATTTTTTTAAGATCATTTTATAGGTCTATTTTTGAGACCTTTGGTAAAAGTCCACAGAATTGAGAGATTACATTCACATGACAGTAAGGTGGAAGGTCTATTTCTAGGTTTACCATGAATTTTTGAAGCTCTATTATTTTATTTGTGTGAAATCTTAGAGTATCTATTTAACAATTGTGAGGAATTAGCCATGTACTCACTTTTCAAGGAAATGGATTGGTTCATACTATAAGTGAACCTAGAGATGTAGGCATTACCAAAATCTATCACGTCATGTTTATCATGATTTAAATTTATTTGTACATTATTTTTTCACATTTTTATTAATCATGTTTATTAATAATTATTTAATGCATATTTAGTCAAATTTAGTTTCATTTCCTTAAGCATTTTTAATAAATTAAGTAATTTGACAATTAAGATCCAAGGTAAACTTTTTGACACAAAAATTAGTTCCAGTTTACAGATAAAAATACTAGATAATAGTTATTATAGAAACATTAATGAATTTAATACTCATTATACATGCAATCCACATTAGACACTTCTTGCTGACCTACAAAAGAGAGTTTTCAAACTATGTAAGGCACTAGGAAGGATAACATGTCAATGTAAGCCAACATACACTTACACAAGACCAAAAACCATATCATGCACTTAGTGAAGTCATGAATGAGGCAAAAAAACATTCTCATTAGTTCAAGGCCACAAATGATTAGGGATTCACCATACTTAGGTGGAGAGATCCCTCTAAAAACCAAAAAAACCTAGTACATATAGCAATTATGAGAGAAAAGAGAGAAAGTGAAGCTCAAGAGTCATAAGGATATTTATCAAGAAAGGAATTATAAAAACAATATAATTAGGCATGAGATAGTTTCTTCAAGGAATACAAGGATAAATATATCCTATATCATCAAACTCCTCCAAATGTGGTGTAGATGCTCTCTTGATTACATATGAAACTACCTTCATGATTTACCTTCATTAAACTACCTCTCCACTGAATAGGGATAGGTCTGATGGTTGATATAAGTAGGGTTTACTAACAATCCTCCATAGGAATTGGAGTGGTCCCTAATCATCCACATCCTTTTTGACATGAGCAATCATCCCTAGTAGTTACAAATGACTCTTTCTCATGCATCCCTCACACTTAACACTCATAAAACTATTCCAATTATTCAATCCAATCCATGAAAAAGGAGGAATTATACCTATCAAGAGTCTCCATGTCATTACATTCATCAATCAAGCCTCAAAAGGCTTCCTAATTTGAATTATCATCTTTTTCACTAAGTGATCACTACTTGCTCACTAGATTGGCTGAGATGAGGAAGATGAAAAACATACTTAGGAGACCATATATCTTAATATATGAACATGGAGACATAGAACAAGTCCCAATATCTCTCCTAAAGTTTATTTCATCTTCCAAAGTTTCTCCACACTGGTAAAACACTAAAAATTATCAAATAAAGCCTTGTTGTACACCATCTATATAAATAACGTACACCTCAGTTAGATGTAAAGGATTAATGGTGATTATTACATAGCTTCAAGTCATCTCCCTATCCTTTGCACTCCATTTAGATGTTCCATTTGTCTTATATTACTAGGTAAGGAAGTCATTTTCATAAATAGCCTAGAAGAGTATTCTTGAGTTATTTTTACAAATTTTCAACCCTTATTGAAACCTCCAAACTTCTCAAAGCCAATAAGACAATGGAAAACCAATGGAGAGGCATTATACAACCTTGAGAAACAAATGAAACAACTAAACCTATTAAACTAAAAAAAAAAAGATTTAGAAATAAGCTCATACAGGGAGCCCTCATGGATGCAAGAGCATAAAAACTTCCTAGCTTCTTAACAATGGTTCATAAATGAGGATAAATTAAACTCAAACATATTTCCATGGATTTTAATCTGACCATGACCCCTCTCAACTCCCAAGATCACTTCCCCCAATTCCATCTGTACGGACTGCACCAAGCATTTAAAGTTAACCCTTTTTGGCTTATGAAGGGAAGAAAGAAGGAAAAGAATAAAATTTTTATATTTATAACTTTGTCTCTATATACCAATAATAATTAATACTTTAGGGAGATCAAGAGACACTATGCCCCCATTTTCACCTGAAGGTGAACTCTCTAAGTTTGTATAAGTGCCATTGAGAGCCCATTTTTTGAAGATTCCCATATTTTAGTGCATAAAAATACTTATTTTATGTCTATAACCATTTATTTACATGCTCTAACCTCATACACATTATAATCTTTCTTGGTGAAAATTTTATTCTTAGAAAAATCTATACAAGTTATTTAATGAGCCCAAAATGTGACCAAAAGACACTTTTGGCATATGAAACATGGCAAAGGGTTAATAAATGACTTAGGTACACCTTAGAATACCTAAATGACCCTATTATAACATTTATAAAATATTTTAATTCTTTGGCCCTATTTGACCATAGTTAACTAGGGTTGACTTGAGTTGACTAGACAAGTACAAGGAAGCTAGGCTTACATCAAGGCTATAACAAGGATAGGTGAGATGATTAGACACACATGAGACCCTATAAGACATGAAAACCTTATAAAATTTTTAAATATGTAGGTTTTGACTCAATTTAGCTAAAAATCAAATTTGGTCAACATATTTGGCAATTCCTAGGGGTAACATGCCTGCCATGTTAAAGATCAATGGCCTTATCCCATCCATTAGGTAAAGGGAGTCAAATGCACTCTAAAAATAGAAAGATTAAACCTTGTATTGACTAACAAGACAATTTATTGACCTCAATATACACACACAAGACAACTGGAATAAACACACACATGTATAAATAAGACACTTAGGAAACACAACAAAATAGGAAGAAAACTACTTATGTGCATTTAACTAAACATACCTCCCTCCTCGATTAAAAGGAAAGGTTTTTGAATCATCTTCTTCATGAGGTATGTTAAGATTCCAATCATTGTTTTTATTTAATGGATTACTATATGACTGCATGCTTCTTTCTTGTTTCTTAGTATTGGCATGTCTTTTGATGGAGTCATCTCAAACTAGTCTCTAAGACAAATTAACTCTTCTTGACCTTGGAAACATTCCTCATACTACTATTCCTTTGTCTCATCATGGTAGACTTGCATCTCCAAAAGTGGAATAGCTTCTTTAATGTCTATATCTTCTTGAAAGGTTTCATTGTTCTTTTATTTTATTACAACCTCTTTAAACCCTCCAAGAAGCTTTGTATCATGGAATTCTAGGAGTGTTTCTTGTTCAAACTCCTTCTTGATGTTTGTGGGAGTAGATTCACATGTGGTTCCTTGGAAATATTTATCTTGATCCATATGAGGGGAAAAAACATTGAAATCATATTCAAACTTTAAGGGAGCACATTCTACTATACTTTCAAAATCAATTTTCAAACCATCTTCAAAATCCTCATAGTCATCATAGATTGCTCCATCATGGTTTAAGTATCTTGATGATGATACCTCTCAAAACATACTTACTTCTCAACAACTTGGGCTTGTTTTCTTAAAAGTCTTGCCTTCTCACAATCTTCATATTATTTTAACATTTTCATATAAATATGCCCCATATCCTCATGATGCAATGGTAGATTTACCTCTTCAAGCTTTATTTCCTCAACCTTATGAGTCACAAGTACTTCATTTGAAACCTCCTCTTGCTCATTTCCAACATCTCCATATTTATCATAAATAGGAGACCCAAAACAAGAAAACAGTTCCTCTTTAGTACTTGGGACCTCTTGAAAGACTTTAGCTTGTATCTCCCTTGCTCCAACCTCCTTTCTCTCTTCAAGATCTGTAATGTTTTCAAGATCCTTCTCTCTTTTGATGATGCCAAGACTAGGCATCTTAAAACCAAGAACTTTATCCCAAGAAGGCTTATAAGGAGTAATGTATTCTTCACCATTAGAATCTAATTTTTCTTTAATCAACTGATCCAAATTAGGTCTCTATGTTATATGCCTTCTGGAATAAAAAGTGATGGAAGAAGGGAAGAATGGACTAGTTGGAGGAGGTGGGAAATAAAGGTCAAAATCAAAACCCACTTCATTTATCATATGGTCTTCTTTAAGTGCCTCAACAACATCCACTTAGTCTTTAACCCTCTCAACCAAGCTTTAACTCTTATTTTGGATGGGTTCAATGACTTCATTAGCTTCTAGATTCTCTTGGAGAGATGATACTTTCTACATTTTGAATTCCAACTCCTCAATTTATTTGGCAAGGTTCTCTTGAAATAACTTCTCTTGGGGGAAAATAGGATCTTTATTAGGAGAGGAAGTAAAATAAAGTTGAGATGAAGGGCAAAAGGATTCTTGAGGAGGGGTGGAAGGGAAATTAGTAGGTTCATATTTCTCTTCACTTTTAACTTATTCACTTATACATTCTTTATCCTTCTTTCCACAAGATGCCAGTACTTCTTTCCAACTTGGGAAGCTAGGAGTAGAGAGTTATTCATGAGGTTGATATGCAAGTGGAGGGGTAAATGATTGGCTTGGGAAACTTGGGATTTTGTTGTGCTTAGCATCTTGTCTCCAACTTGGGAGTTCAAACTTAGAAACTTCATTTTTTAATACCATGATAGATTAGATTAAATGTTGGCTTACCCATTCAATTTCCTTGTCAAGATGGGCCTCCAACATCAATCTTATTCTCTCAAAATCTTCTCTAATCTGGTTTCGAGATAGATCAACTTGCTTAATAGTGGTGTCTTTCTTCCTTTATTTTCTCTCTTGGATGGACTTCCAAGAATGGAAACTTTAGGGAAATGAATTAAGGACTTGGGGCATTTTGAATCATGATTGGATTAGGATTTTGAATGGGTATATTTGACACACATGAAGGCTGATGTGGGGTGTATTGGGTCTAACACGATTGAGCTAGGTCATGGGCTTTCAACCTCTCTTCTATGTGATAAATTAGACCACAAACATCAATAATTTCATCCATAAGACCTTTCCAATTATCTTTCTTAATGGGCATCCATTATCTCTTGAATAGCTCTAAAGCATCCCTCACACTCTTGATACAATCACTAAGGATGACTTGACCACAACCATTTCTAGTATCAAGATATATCATATAGTATTTATAGCCAAAGAGAGTTTTCTCGAAACTTATAATGGACTAACTTGGAGAGGAACTATGTGGACTAGGTGAAGCATAAGCTTGAGAAAAATAATTATAGGACTGATGCAATTCATAAAAAATCTAATGAGATACAACATAGAATTGATAAGGATAATGATAATATTAACCAAGGACTTGTTCATATTGATAGGGTATGGGACAAAATGAATATACTTCACCAACATGTGTAAAAACAAAGTCAACACCAAAACTAGACATGAATCATTCATGAGAAGTGTATAGAACAAGAAACAACCGCAGTTAGAGTAGATGGATTGTTTAACCAGTAGATTTGTGCTTGAATTTTCCATTGGTGCTTAGTGGAATTACCTCTAAAGATTAATATATTAGGGGAAAAAAAAATCCTCAAGGAATGGACTTTTCAATCCCACCGAGCATGCCAAAAATTATTGTCACTTGAACTTTCACCCCTTGAGGAGATGATTTAGCTCTCCTCATTCAAGTGGTACAATGGAAACACCTCAGGCTTGTGGGTGACCTATATTTGAGGTGAGTCTCTAAATTAGGGTTAGTTCCATTGATGTACCACTTCCACACACCAAAACCACACTTACACTTGTAAGGAAAAGGGTTAGGAATCCTACACTAAACCTAGCTAAGAAGGTGATACACCAAATTTATTTTTCTACTCACATCACTTGTAATTCACTTAAAACTAGAGGGAACCCTACACATATACTTAATAAAACTAAAATCTTCTCTTCTACATCAATGTTTTAAGCATGGGGTCTTGAAAAGAGCTTAGACTAGGAGGACTAGACAATAGGTCTTCTATAAACACTAATGAATAAACTACTCATTATACCTATAATCCACATTATAAATTTATTGCTGGCCTGCAAAAGATAGTTTTCAAACTACACAAGGCACTAGGAAGGATAACATGTCAAGGTAAGCAAACATACAGTTGCACAAGACCAAAAACCATATGATGCACTTAGTGAAGTCATGAATGAGGTAAAAATATCATTCTCATTAGTTCAAGGCCACAAAGGCTTCACTATACTTAGGTAGAGAGATACATCCAAAAGCCAAAAAAAACTAGTACATATAGCAATTATGAGAAAAGAGAGAGAAAGTAAAGCTCAAGAGTCATAAGGACACTTGTCAATTAAGGAGTTATAATAGAAATATAATTAGGCATGAGATAGGTCTTATAAGGAATACAAGGAAAAATGTCTCTTAGATCATCAAACTCCTTTAAATGTGGCATAGATGCTCTCTTACATGCATATGAAACTACCCTCATGATTTGCCTTCATTAACCTACCTCACCATTAAATAAGGATATGTCTGATGGTTGACCTAAGAAGGAGAGGTTACTGAAAAACCTCCATAGGCATTAGAGTGGTCCCTAATCATCCATATCCTTCATCCATGAGTAATCATCCCTAGTAGTTACAAATGACTCTTTATCATGAACCCCTCACACTTAACACTCACAAAATGCTTCTAATTCTTCAATAAAATCCATGCACAAGGAGTAATTATTGTCAATTAAACTTGCACCCTTGTGAAGGTAGTTTTAGGCCTTCACAGTCTATTGAAACATGGAAACAATCCTAGGTTGTGGGTGACCTAATGAATGGATTGAATCTCTAGATTCTAAGGGCTATCTCACTTTGGTGTATCAACTAGGATCTTACTACTCTACACTAAAAATTTCATGAGAAAAGGGAAAAATAAACTTGAAGGAAAATCCTATCTAATGATGGTGATATGCTTAAATTTTGGGTTAATCCACTCAATTTGAGCTCCTAAAAACACTAATTTAGACAAGAGAAAGGTTGAACTTTCAACTCTAATTGACCAATATGCATAAGTATTTAATGAAAATGTTTTATCTAGTGATGAAAGATTGAGGGAAATGATGGGATAGGCCTAATTTTAGGCACTAACTAGCCACTTTCATCCATTTTAAACTCATGTCATTGATTTGAACATGTGATAGAGTTATTTCTTCCTTGTCAAGTATTGATTATTACCTAGTTACTAGCTGATCAGATTATATAGGTCATGTTCTATGTTTGATGTCTTTTGGCTGAGTTTATAGTGGATGCAAGTGGTTGGTTAGTGCCTAAAAGTAGGCCTATTCCATTATTTCCCTCAAGATCTCATCACTAGATAAAACATTTTCATGGAATACTTATACATGTTGGTTAATTGGAGTTGAAAGTTTAGCCTTTCTCTTGTCTAAATTAGTATTTGTAGGAGCTCAAATCGAGTGGATCAACTCAAAGTTTAGGTGTATCACCATCATTAGATATGATTTTCCTTCAATTTTCTTTTTCCCTTTTCTCAAGAAGTTTATAGCATAGAGTAGTAATATCCTAATTGATACACCAAAGGGAACTAGCCCTTAGAATCTAGAGATTCAATCCACTAATTAGGTAATCCACAACCTAGGATTGTTTTCATGTTTTAGCAGACTATGAAGGCCTAAAACTACCTTCACAAGGGTGTGAGTTTGATTGACAATAGTTTTTGGCATACCCATTGGGACTCATTAGATCTATTCTTGATGAAATTATAGTTACAATAGTGTTCTTCAAGAAGTATTTGGTGATTCCAAGATCAAGCAATTACTTCTAATAATCTAGGCACAATTTCCATGTATGTCTATTCTTATTGTATTATCATGAATGAGTTTTTATGACTGTGTATGAAGAGAATTCCTATGATATGTTTCCTTATTAGCCTTATTATGAATCATACTATCTTTATTATGATACCTATGAGCCTCTTTATGAGCCTAATCAACCTTATCAGGGTTATTATCAAAGTTATGTTAAGCCTTATCAAGTTTCTCATGATCCTTATTATCAAGAGCATGCTTCTTACCTTCCTTGTGAGCCATATCAGTCTTAGGACCAAATTTCATCTTTCCCATATGAATATGATGTTTCATATGAGTAGTCTTATCTTCAAGAAAGAAAGAATGAAATAGAGCTCAGAATACTAGCATATGAAATAACAGTTTATTCAAATTCTTAGTATGAAGAAGTGAATGGTCTATTTCAAAATGTGTCTAATGTTCCAAAAGAGATAAATGAGCTATGTATTCTTGTATTAGAGAATATGGAGGCTTAGGAGAGTTAGAAAATTGAATTGAAACACTTGTCTACAAAGGGTTATTTTATTTCTTATTCTCATGAAGTTCTTAACTATGCCCAATGTGTGCCGAGGGAGTTTCCTAGTTGGAGTCAAGAGCCTATTCCTAATTTTATTCAATATCCTATTCAAGAGCCTATTCCTAGTTTTATTAAAGATCCTATTCATGAGGTTAAGCCTTCTTATAGTCCCCTTTATTCACCACTTATCTCTCAAGCACAAGTTGTCCATTAGGACAAGGATATTTTAGACTTTGATGTGGTAATGGCCAAGTGGAAGGAACAAAATATAGAGGTCTTTAAGAGTTTATATTTCCTTCCTCTCCAAAACTCCCTAGATAGTTCCATTATTATATAGATTCCAAAATCTGATCATGATCAACCTCCCATGCTTCATTCTCCCTCTCAAACAAATGAATTTCATCACCCTCCTAACATCTCCCTTCAAGAGGAGCCTGTTCTATGGAAGATTGAAAAAGATGTTGCAATTACGATTCAAGCTCTTACAAAGTGTGTAAAGGATGCTTCAGGTGAGTTTGAGGAAGAATTTCCTATTGATACTTTACTTAAGGTTGTATTTGAGACTCCAATTATATTTAAGAATGAGAAGGTTGATATTGATGTGGGGGAACTCCAAGAGGAATTGGTACAAATTGAAATCATAAATGAGTTACATATAACTCCTATTGAGAAGGATCTAGATAGATTTCAAGTTGATTCTATTAAAATAGATCAAAATGAGGAACAAAAAGATGATTGGAAGTTGTACCTTAAATCTCTACAAAAAATTGAAGAGCTCTATATAGATATGTTGCCTATAAAAGAGCATGTTTATGGAAAATTTGATCAAGAATCACCTATCCAAGATCATAATATAAATTGGTTTGCCTATTCAACGCTACTTGAAGATATAGATGAACTTGTAGCAATTTATAAGAAGGATATATTCACTCAATAACAATGCATAGATGAGATATCACTTGACAAGGTGGTAGATGACAAGCATAATGAAAAAGATCAAGAAGTACTTGATGATTTTACATTTGTAGATGATTGGTTTGCTATTGAGGACTAATTTGAGAAGATTATAGTATAGTTGGTGGAAAATAAAAATGCCTCATCAAAGGTTATGATTAATAAACATCTTACCTTACAATTTGTACCATCTCTTAAAGTGACTGAGTTTATGAATTTCCCTTTTGATCCAAGTGGATCATGCTTAGTCATGGTTAGTTAGGTTCCTTGTTAGTTTTTTTTCCTCCAAGTGTTGTTCAATCACATTAGTTTAGTGTGTTTTGTCCCAAATAAGTGTTTATTTGCACAGTTTCTTGGTTTAGTTAGTTTTCTTATTTTTGTGTGTTTCCCTTCTTATTTTGAATGATGAAGGTTACTTCATGTCTAGTTAAAGGAGATTTGTAGTCATGGACCAAGTTTACCATTATTTTGTGAGTTCAATATCATGTTTATGGTCTGATTTATCAAGCATAGTAGGCATGATTTTTAGTTGAGTCACCAGAATGTTGATAATTTTTCCCCATAGGAAAGAATAGATGTTGATTTAAGAAGTTGAAGTATCAAATTCTATCAAGGACTTTTATTGGTTTTAAAAAGGGGCAAAGATCATTTCAAAGTTCCAAAGGGTTTGAATCCTTCAATATTTTTGTCTGAAGGGTCACTACGATAGAGGACCATTTCAAGTTTTTGAGGGACATTTCCAATAAGTCTAAAGGGCTATAAGGTTCTTTTTTATATAGGAGGACCATTTCAAAATTGTCAAAGGACACTTACAAAAACCCGAAGGGTATATGCCCTTTAGAAGAAGGATTTTATCAAAGAGGCATAGGGCTTGACAAAAAACCCTAAGTGTCACTTTCCCTTTGGAAAAGGACACTTTCATTAAGGCAGGATGACAATTACCATTTCTTTAAATAAATTATGAGGGGTCTTTTCAGGGGCAAGTGTACCATTTTATCTTTTCAAAGGGCAATTTGGAGAAGCTGAGGAGACACTTTGGGAAGGGTTTCAAAAGATAGAATTCCTTCAGACATTTTTTCTAAAGGAAATGAAATGGTCCATTCATTTCTTTTGAAGGGTACCTACCCTTTAGGAAAGTTCAAAACAAAAAGCCAAAGGGACATTTCAGAAGGCTGAGACATTTTTGTTGAAGACCTGAAGGGTTATTTCCCTTTGAGAAAGTGATTTTAAATAAATTTTAAAGGGTTAATTCCTTCATAAAAATTATTTAAAAGACAAAGTTCCCTAAGATAATTCCCATGAGAAAGGACTTTTATGAAAGATTGAAGGGTACATGCCTTTTGGAAAAGGGTAATTTTAAATATGAGAGGACCATTTCATAAAACCCAAGGGGTCACTAGCAAAAAATAATTAAGGGTATGTGCCCTATGGAAAAAGGTAATAGGACCATTTTCAAGAATTCAAAGGAATTTTACAAATGTCCAAAGGTTAATTTGGAGAGATAATTCCCATGGATAATTTGTTAGCAAGAAAATGACAAAGGAAAAGTCTGAAGGAATTCCTTCAGATAAATTATCCAAAATAATTCCTTCAAAAGGGGAAATTTCAAATCAAAAAGTATGAAGGGTTAAAATCCCTTCAAAAAATGTCTTTTATGAAATATTGAAGTGTAAATGCCCTTTGAGAAGGTTCAAAAAAAAATTCGAAGGGTTACCTTCCCTTCATAAAAGACATTTTCAAAAAGGCTGAAGGGAATTTATTAGAAGATGAAGGGTCCATTATTTTGGAGAAGTGACAAGCAAAAAATCTAAAAGGTTAGAATCCCTTTAGAAAAGTACATTACAATAAATACAAAGGGTATGTGCCCTATGGAAATGGAAATGGCCAAAAAAATAAATAAAGGAAAAGAAAAGATGTGTATGATTAATATGAGGGGAGAAGACAAAATACATGTGGAAGGAAAGTCTATGGAAAAGACACACATAAATAAAAGGAATATAATAGAAAAAGACAAAGAACCGTAAAATTCAAAAGATGTCAATAGCCAATAAATTGATAAACACATTTTATAGCATGAAAAGTGGCCCAAAATAGGATTAGACATGTCCAAGATGTGTAACCATTTCAAACATGACACCTTAAGTTCTAAAATGGAGGCTCGTTTGCATGAATAACTCAATGAGTTTAACATTGGAGAGATTAACAAGAAATTCCATGCATGCATGTTTATTTAGCTTGTTGAAATCTTGCAATGTTCTAGCAATTCAAGCAGAGTTTTAAATTCAATTTTGGAGTTGACTAGCCTTGCATTATGGTTGACAAGTCATGTATGCACATTTGGTTAGCTTGTTAAAATCTTGCAATGTTCTAGCAGTTCAAGAAAGGTCTCTTTGAATATTTTGTTCATGCATGAAGAAGATTATCTCACCATCCATTTTCAATGCTAAAAGGAATTTCCATGCAAGCATAAGACAAAGGGATTTATTTTTAAATCTTTGGACAACACAAGTTGAATTTTATTTGAATTATCTTCTATTTTCAGCACCAATCTCTTAGTTGTTGTATACTTTTATATATAAGTTGGCTTTTTAACCTTGAATTGTATCCCTCTTTTAGTAAGACAAAATTCTACCAAAGATTGAGTGTAACCTTTTTTAGATTAATAGAAGGACTATTGTTTTCAAATTATAGCTATTGGTATAGTGTATTAATTTCATTGATTTACATGAGTGATAGAGTTTTTTTCCTTATCAAGTCTGTGATTCTTACTTAGTTACTAGTTGGTCCGATTATCCAGGTCATGTTCCATGTTTAATGTCTTTTGGCTGAGTTTACAATGGATGCAAGTGGCTAGTTAGTGCCTATAATCAGGCCTATTCCATCATTTACCTCAATCTTTGATCACAAAATATAACCTTTTGATGAAATACTTATGCATATTGGTCAATTAGAGTTGACATTTTAGCCTTTCTCTTATCTAAATCAATGTTTTTAGGATCTCTAATTGAGGGGATCAACTAATCATTTAGGTGTATCACCATCATTAGATAGGATTTTCTTTCAATTTTTCTTTCTCTCTTTTCCCAAGAATTTTTTAGTGTAGAGAAAAGATCCTAATTGATGCACCAAAGGGGGCTAGTCCTTATAATCTAGAGATTCAATCCACTGATTAGGTCACCCATAAACTAGGATTGTTTCCATGTTTTATCATACTATGATGGTCTAAAACTACCTTCATAAGGGTGCAAGTCTGATTGACAACACAAACCATTCTCCAAAATGGTTGGTAAAGATTTAAATTGGCCTACAATGGTAGAGTCTTCCATTTGGACTGGCTCTTCAAGTTCTCTAAGGTTTGATGAATCATGATCTCCCAATGATAGGGATGGACATGTGACAAACACTACTGAAAACTCTTGGATGATTTGACCAAAATCTTGTTATTCTTTGAAACTAAACTTAGACCCATAGGAAATTTTATCATTGGTGGTCCCCTAAGCTATGTTTGATGAAGGTTAAATACCCCCATCTAATGACATATAAAAAGAGATTTCACCAGAAGATTAGTCTTTCTCTTTACTTTTACCCTGGTATAATGAATCATAATCTCCCAATGATAGGGATGGCCATGAGACAAACACTGTTGAAAAATCTTGGATGATTCAATCAAAATCCCTTTTTTTTTGGAACTGAACTTAGAACCATAAGAAATTTCATCATTGGTGGTCCCTTGAGCTATGTTTGAGGAAGGTTAAACACTCCCATCTAATGGCACCTAAAAAGAGTTTTCACCAGAACATTGGCCTTTCTCTTTACTTTTACCCTAGTCCAAAAGAGGTTTTCACTTTGGGACCTTCATGTTTTATTCATTTTTTTGTGGCTAAGGGTGTTCACCCATTCTCCAAAATAGTTTTTAAGATCTATTTTGATGGATAATCCTTGTTTGTGTTCTCCCAACAAAACATTGTCTCTTAGGCCTAGAAAATCATAAAAAGCCTCATCATTCTTAAGCTCATCAACAGGCACTATGTATTCTTGTTGGTCCCAGTCTATAAGTTGAATATGATATAAAAGAAGTGAATTATTGTGAATAATTGGTCTAAGGGTACAAATGGCATTGGTGTCAAACAAATTGATATTAGGAAGGTCCTTTTAAGGGCTATGATCAGACTCTGTTTCACTATCAGCATTGTCATCACTAGTAATTGGTGTTGGAACATGAATAAGATACATGGGGTCACCCCTAAGTGGTTTAAATATAAGACCATAGGTTCCTTTGTATTGAGTCATAGAAATTGGCTCATGTTTTCCATGTTGATTAGGCTTGAGGCCTCCTCCTTGATAGGCATGTTTTTCATGATCTTTTGAGGTATAGGATATTTGTAATTTTGGTAATAGTTGTCCATTTTGTCAATGTATAACCATGAATAATCATCTATAAGAGGGTCATATTCTTGACCAATGTTTGGTGTGAAAATGATAGGAAATGGACTATGTATTTTGCCTTTGCCTTTTCACTAACATTCTATGTAAGGTGGTTTGGCTTTAGGTCTTCCATAGGACTTAGGGTTATGTGGAAGCTTAGCAATGTGAAATATATCATGGGTCAAATATTCTCTTGGGCCATTAGCTGAGATGGTATAATGATTATAATTTTAAAGAGGAAGCATATAAGAAAGTGAATCAAGGGTATCTAGGTCAATGCAATTGGCCTTTTGTGAATTAATAGGTATTTCTTTCCCCTTATCTATCTTGGGAACCATATTCAAGCCAAAACAATAGTTATATCTTTCATACTTATCCTTAAAATGTTTACAATGTTCATATGGATGCAAATATCCATGAATGGTGATCTCTATACCTAAATGATAAAACTTGATATGTTGGTATAATGTTGAAGGGATTACATGAATCTCATGTATCTAAGTTCTACCCAAAATTAAATTTTATGATAAATCGAGGTTTAACACCTGGCATAAGGTATCATCGATCAAGGTCCCAATGATAAATGGTAAACTGATGGTACCTATGATTCTTGTTCTGCATTATCATAGGCCTTGATTATGATCATTTATGGCTAAATATTAGTTATCATGTATCTAAGAAGCTTGATGAGCTTTAAATACAAATATTTAGGACTAATCAATTGTCTATGAAGACACATTTCACTTTGTGCCATGTTATGAAAATTTTGATGTATAATGGATTGTTATGCAAAGGGCCAAGGAATGACATATCATTTTGGTCAAAGGATAACTAATGGCCTTAGGCTATATGTCCAAATAAATCTTGGAATTTGTCTAGGCTTATGTCATTTAAACTTAAGATTGGTAGAGAAACTTTATTAATATATTATTATGCATTGTAGACATATGCAATAAATCTAAAATGGAAATTTGAGCAAGTGTCTTCTACAGTTGTTCCACAATATTGAATGGATTTACCTACATAGTGGTAAATGGCTTATTCCTAGCCAAAATGGTGGTTTGGATGGGTGTAATGGTAAATGGTTATGGGCCTAGTATGGTAATCTTTTACCATTGAGTTTTGATTACATAATTAGGATTAGATACATGACCATTATTTCTAGAAAATTATGGTTGAGGGGGACTACATAAGGTAAGTCTCAATTATCAATACACTTGTATGTGGTCATAGGTCAATAATGAGTTATCAATATAAGGTCCAAAAGTAGTAATCCCTACTTGCTAGTACACCTGTATGTAGTCCTAAGTCAAGAAAGGATCACTAGCATTGGTTGGTTAGTTAGAATTGATTAGCAATGGTCTTGATTGGTTAATACATGGTTTTGGATTGATGGAGATGATAGAAATGTGACCTACCACAATATGGCCTACAACCTTTTTGTATTCATGTGTAACTACGTGGTAGGTCTATTAGTTTTTAGCATCATTATAGCCTTGGTTCTATCCATTTTATTGATGTTGTTGTTGGTTTTATTGCTATTGATATTATTGGTTCTATCTCAACTTTTGATACTATTGTTGTTCTTATTGCCTTTATTGTTGTTGATGTTGGCTATTATGTTATAGAAATGGGTTTTGATAAATACCAAGGTTTTGACTAGATGTAGAAGCTCCATTATCTAATGTTATCTCCCCATTTTCTAACATATTATGAATAAGATGTTTAATTTGCACACAATAGCACAGATTATGTCCATTAATCTGATGGTACTCATAGAAATAATTTTGCCTATTCCAATTTAGATAGGGAATGCCCTCAAGATAGTGCTTTATAATAGGCCAGCTAATGAGATTAGCAATAGCTATATTGAGAAACACAACTTCAATTGGTTATCTAAGTTTACTAAAGATGTGATGAGTAGACATAGTTCTCCTTAGAAGATGAGGGGTTTCCAAAAGTAAGGGTTGCTATATTTGTTGTGTTGGTATAGGCTACTGTGAAGGCTACACTTACTGAAGAGGTTGTTGGTTAGGATTAATTTATATTTGTGGCATAGGTTGAGTAAATGGTGTTTGTACCATTTGGACATGTCACTACTCAGTTACTCCATTTCTAATAATATTCTTGTTGCAATTAAATTGCTTGGATTTTTCATAATAATAAGCTTGTGTTGGTTGTGACACTTGGGATTGGACTTGGTTCTAGTTTTGGACATTGCTATGGTTTTCATTCTGGATCTAATTTGATGAGGTTATATTGATGATCCTTTTGTTAATAAGGTCTATTTTGATCAATAAACCTTTGTCAATGATTTCCTTAAAAGTGTGTGCACGCTGCAGCTCCAGATGGTAAGATATCTTATTGTGTAAATTCTTGGTAAATATAATGGTTAATTATTTATGTGGTACACTATGGGTGAATCAATTATAAAGTTTTCTCCATCACTGTAGATAATTTTTGAAACTTTTACTAGCCTTCTATTTAGATTTCATTAAATCTACTAATGAAATCTCATGTTTAAGATTATAGGAAAAGTGTTGCATAAACTTGTCTAAAAGGTCATCAAAATTAGAGACTGAGTTATTTAAAAACTTTAAGAAACACTCCAAATATTTTCATGTTGGACTCCTTGGAAATGACATTAGCAGGTATATATCATTGTAATCCACTAGTTGACAAGCAACAAAGAATTCCATTAAATGGGCCTTGGGGTCACCTTTACCCTTGTATTTTTTGAACTTCAGTGGTTCATACCCTAAAGGAAATGGTATTTTAAAATACTCCATTTTGAATGGGTAGGAACACATGTCATCCAACTTAAAATTCTTGGTATATTTCCCAACTTGGATGGGGGAAATTTCATCCTTTATCTACTGTAATTCTTGTGCCAGGAAATTGGATAGAACATTGGCTTGAGGAGGAAGTTGGGCTATAAAAAGTGGATTAATTTAACTGGGGTATAATGGAGTCATGGTTTGTTAAGTAATGTTAGTTTGGCTAGGGAATTGACAAAGAATATGCATACATAAATTAGGATACAATTATTATAATTACATGTATTACAATATAATATTATGGTTTGGGTTTGATATGTAGGCCTTGTTTTGGGGAAATTATGGTTGAGATGGAAGGATATGGATAGGAGTGAAGTACTATGCATACTGAGGTTGAATACGAACTTGATACCGATTAGTAAATCCTAGATGATTAGTTGGAACTTGTGAACCAAGGCCTTGCCATTGAGTTTGTGGCATGTTGAGAACAAAAGGTAATTATTTCCTAATCGATACTTATGAAATAGTATAACCTCTTAGTTGTATGAACCCTTGTTGTGAATTAGATGCTTATAGAGTGTTTGGAATTTTTCATTAACCAATAAACATATGTTGTTGATTAAACATCATTTGTGATTGTAATGGTACGTTGGTCTATGACTAAATAGGTACATTTGTCACTATTTGGTGAGGTGGAATATTGGTTTCCTCCTATTAAGGTGGTAGAATGTTTCTCCTTTTCTGCATTGGTATGTTGGATTATGCCTATTATTTTATAATGGTAGTCATCACCTATTGAAGTGGAGTGACATTCATCACATTTTGTTGAGGCAAAGCACTAGGTATTACTTGACTATTTAATCCTTGCAGTTGCATAGTTGAGGATTAGAGGTAGTTATTTATAATTAAGAGGTATAAGTTCCTTCCCATTACATTTATGAACCACTCATGATGTTAACTAAAGTCACTTGCTATGGGATAGTTTTTTGTGTGTGCCATTTGTTATCATAAGAATCCAAGAAGGGAGGTTAGTATATTTTTAGTTCAAGTAAGAAAACTCAAATAAAACACACTAACACTTACACTCCAAGCCTAGAATTTAGGGAGAGATTAGTAACAAAAGACAAATGAAAAACATAACTAAAACATAAAATACAACAAATGATTTACCTTTTTTGAGAGATACAAATTCTTTGTTAAGTGGGTTACTCAGATTGTGCATCAAAGATTATTTAGAAAATGAAGCTAGTTGGCTCCTTCTCTCCTTGGCACCATTGGCTTTGATGTGGCTTGATGTTTCTTGGCTCAATATTTTTTCATTATACTATTGATATGAATCTCATGCAACAAAACTTTCATAATAACTCTAAAATATCCAAGCTTAAAAATGAAGAGGCATGGCCTTGTATTTATAGCCTAAGGATTTAACTCTCACTTAAGGTGACTTAGGGTTGAGTTAAGGCTTAGAATGGCTTCAAAACTAACTTAAGTGAGTCAAATATAACCCCAATGGATTTAATAATTTTCAAGTAATTATGATTATTAATCAATAGGCATGGCTTCCAAAATAGATATTTTAGGAGCATTATGAAAGGCTAGGATATTTGAATTTTTTATTTTTTTTAAATTATTCATTAATTTAAAATGGATAATTCAACTAGGCATTTAATTTGGTTTAAATTGTTAATTAATTCTAATTATCATTTTATCTCTTTCAATATTTGATATTTATTCATATACCCCACTTAATAGGTCTATAGGTCAAATTGATAGTTGTGATACCACAAGGTGATTAGGGATGAATATGTGAGAGGTTATTATTGCATACAATAAGATACCCCAATTAGGAATGCCTTAATGTTATTTTGAGTTTTGATGAATGATTTACAATAAAATTTGGGATGTTTAATGATTTCTAGTCTTAATTTACAATGGTTGGTAGGAATTGGTCTGAAGTCCAGGTAGAAGCTAGTTGTGTCTAGTTTTAGGTGTCTACAAGTTCCATCCATAGGCCCATACTTGTAATACCAAGACCTTATGTTTAAATAAAATTAAATTCATGGGTAAAAATATTTACCTAATTCTAAAGCTCAGTCCTATAGGGATAGGATCGAGCCAAAGCTTATGAAATTTGGACATTTAAATGAATAAATTAGCCTAAAATATTAATGGCTATGTTAAACTATTAGTAAGTACTTATTTTATTCAAATGAGGAATCATGTATGTTTTGTGCCATTCTGGTGAATTGGTAATAGTAAGCATATTTTATTATTGGTTGTAAAGATTTAAATTATTTAAAATTTGTGCATGTATATGTTCTATTGTAAATTGTTATATCACTTGCAGACTAGGTATATTGTATGCATGTTTCAGTAACTAGTCAAAGCTCATTGTAATGATATTTGTTTTGGTCTTTTCATGGGATGATAGGTAGAATAACAAGGCAATAACCCTATTTTATATGGATCACACCCTTTTTTTGTTATGTAACGAATGAATTACCTTAAATTCATACTTTAAATAAAATGTACAGACATGTAGCTTACCCTTCTAATTATAACATCACAACTCGGAACAATTAAGATGAAAATAGTGTGTGATTGAATAAGTCAATATGTATATGTATGAATACATGATGAAAAGTATATAATTAAGTATTATATATACACATATATTTATATGTGTATATATACAATTATATAAACATGCATATGAGGAATTGTATAATTGTATGTTACTATGTAATTAAGGAATCTAGTTATTTTGGGATGAATGTGATTAGTTATAGGATATGATACTAGTTGATCAATTTAGTTTGCAATTCCTAGTCATGTGTCATAGATATTTTAATCCTAAGTTTTTATTTGTCTCTTTTTTGATGATCTTGGGATATTTTGAGCTTTTTTATGAGTCATCAGATCTTAAATTATACTTGAATTGGTTGATAAACCCAAGTGATATTATTTCAAGTTGACTTGGATTTATATTAGTGAATCAACAGGAAGTTGTTATATATATTTACACATATTATTGCTATTGTAATGACACTTTACTATTTGTGATTGTGACTTTGTATATATAATATATATATATATATATATATATATATATATATATATATAATACTAGCATTTACAATAGGAGATCATATATATATATATATGTATATATGCTAAAATGAATAAATACTCAATCCTTGTCAAATTGTGAAAGACCTGAAATAGCTTATATATATAATGTTATGTATGTATGTATGTGTATATATATAAATTAGTTAGAATGTATTATGAGTAACACTAGACAAATACACTTATAAGTATATTTGCAAGTCTAAATATGGACTTATTGGTTATTTAAATCTATGTATAAATGAATGTATGTATGTATGTACGTACGTATGCATGTATGTATGTATGTACACACACACACACACACACACACACACACACATATGGATTTTATAGTAAATTAGTTAGGATGTATTATGAGTAAAACTAGAAAAATACACTTATAAATATATTTGCAAGTCTGAATATGGACTTATTGGTTATTTAAATCTATGTATAAATGTATAACCAGGTTTAAAAGCATGAGGTAGAAACTTGATTCAATATTAACTATTGAATATTTATATGGTGGTGTGGACCTAGTTGTAGGTCATATTAAGGATAGTTAGTTGAAATATATATTTCAAATGAATATTTCAGTCTTACTCATATATTAAAAGATATTTTTAAACCTAAGATAATATGTATATAGATACATGTAAATTAATTCAAGGACTCTACAAACCTATATAATATCCAAGATCATGATGAAACCAAGATGTACAATATTTATAATGTAGATCCTTAGGAGCTTAAGTTATTTCTAAGTTAGTTGAATAAATATAGGTAAAGAGAACCGTTTATGTAGTCTAATGAATATAGTAAGCTACATTAAATCATATTGGTGTTTAAATTGGTTATGTACAACTAATAATGGTTATGGGAAATCTATGGGTTAGATAATCATAAATGATTATTTTCCTAGAGTAATTAGGCCATTGATTTGTGTCCTTGAATAATGTAAAATGATGAGGATATTGAACATTCATAGCTTGTGCATGTTTTCATATGTTAAATTGGTTGATATGATTTATTGGAAACTACAATTTAGATTGCAACTTCATTTTGGTATATCATGGTTTATGTTGGAGTAGATAAAGATATGATGCATAGTTATCTAGATTGACTGAAAATTATCATTGGATATATATTTTTTCATATATGAATTGTAATAAAAATAAATGTTAGAAATAAAGACATAGAATAACTTGATTCTTATTCTAGTATATTGATCATATGTGGCATGAGATATTGTGTTTTGATAAATCTATGTTACCACCTTGGTGTCTAAATGATTATAAATAGTTAGATTCATGATTGATGTTTGCTTACATCACTTAATGTATGATGAAATTGTATTATTCTATTTTTGATTTTTTTATGTAGATTGTATTTAGATAGTAAGAGATGGTTATATTAGCCTATCAATGGGTAAGTCATATACCTATTCCTTGATATCATATAAAAATCATGATTTAGTAACAAAAAAATCTATGAGTGAAAATGACTCAGACTCTTAAATATGAATACTATAATGAAAAATTTGGCCAAAGTAATGTTATAATTGAGACATTGTCATTTCACTATTATTTTAGTTTACATATGTTTATTGATATCATTTAGATAGAGGAATCAATTTCATGGTCTATTTGATTGATTCATGTAATAGTGATAGTACACACATGGGTCCTAGTTGATTTTTTGATATTTAAATTATTTTTATCTACCCCTCCATAAAGGGTAGGGCCAGTCCCAGTGGGGAGGTGTGTAGGAGACCATTGGTCTATGATTGGAGGTAAAGAACTTGGATGATGCTCTCCCTCTGTCAACTATTTTAACATTTAAGATTACACTCAATTTATGGCATAGATCATGGAATTATTTGAATTTCTCATTTGTATTTTTTTACTTATTATATTGAATATTTGACATTATATGATATTGTACATTATTCTTTGATGGATACTCAACACAATAGTGGCTGTGAAATTTTTAAATTATTCTAAAATTATAAAAAATAATGGTTGTAAGCTTATTCATGGTTGATTTATATATTTTATGATTATTAACTTACTTTGATTTAAAAGTTATTCATCTTATAGTCTGATATATTATTTGAACACTAGATGAATTAGATTTTAGCTAGTGGAATAATTTTATTATTGCATTTATTATTTTAGATTCATTTAATAATCAAGAAATAATTTAAATCAAAAGTTGTAAAGTATTCTATAAGTAGTTTCATGTGAAACAAATAACATAATTATTGGTTAACCCAGTGGGGTTCTAACAATTAGAGTTAGGTGTTGAATTTCCTGTGGGTTATGCCAAAAAAATGTAATACCTTATCTATGAACCAGAAGAGGATGTGCTAACATAATAGTGAGAAAATGTATTGTAGTCATGACTAAAATCAAGATCACAACACTATTAAAAATATACATCCAAATATTGATTCTTCTATCAAAGGGAAAGAGAACCATGTATAACCACCACCTCATGATACTAATCAGGTTATGATTGAGCAATTAAACAATGTAAGCTAAATACTTTTTAATTTTTTATACACATAATATTTTTAAACTTTATCAATTACTAATGCTTTCTTTCTTGTAGTAACATGTTGAATATTAATCTCTCTAAGTGCATCCTTAAATGGTACATGAAGAAACAGGTTGGTAAACTTTTGGTGATTTTTAGGATTGTTGGCCCTTATACCATCATTTAAAACTAATAAAAACTAATCCTATATATTTTTTTAGGCATTAAAACCCCATTTATACACTTACCTAAGTAGATCAATACCCAAAATAGCCCTTAAATAAGCAACAACACTTTTTTACCATGTATCCTACTAGGTTGACTGGGTCGACCCCATTTTAAGATTTATTGCATGTTATAAAACTATGTTAGCTTAAGCTAATAGTTTGAAACCTAATGGCTCTATTTCATACCAAATGAGGTCAATTAGAATGATTAAATCAAATAAATTAATATGAGGGTTTAGGGTCAATCAATGGCTATATATACACCTTTCATTTCATTTCTAATAGAAGATCAATTAATTGTGCACCATCATTGCTCACAAATCTACTTATACAATCAATAAGAGGTTTCATTGCTTAGGTTTTTTCCTTAGATAAGTAGCACTTGTATTTTTTAAGTCTTGGATGTATAGGAGAGGTCTTGTATCCTAGATTTTATTTATTCTTGTGATCTTTACAAGACCACAACAACCTCTTGCAAGGCACCTTTGTCCAAGGGAGAGATTGAGCCATGACGGGTTCACTTCAACAAAGGTAAGTATATTCCTAACGTCTTCATATTTTGATAAGTAGATATTGTAGAGTTAATATATATTGGATTATATTTATCCTTGCTTATATCATTTCTATGTTATAAATAGATTTATATTTACATGTTTATTATCTTCCCCATTTGTGCCAAAAACATTGGTGAGTACTAGATTAGTTTGCATATGTATTTACTAGATTAGCTTGCATAGTTGTTTAGTATATTAGCTTGCTTAATATTATTTACAGTCATAAAACCTAGCAAGGGTTATCACAAGATGGCATTTGACTAGAGGCCTTGGAAACCTCTCCTTTGCCATTTTATGATAATACATCCCTTAGTGTAGGTTTAGCATATCTATTATTTGTCATGACCTTGAATTAAACATATTCACAAGTGTACTTGTTAGTTGATTAACTTCTTACGTCTTGAATATTATTGAGTAGGAAAAGTTATATACATATGTAGTTTCAATTTCATACATTCTAGTGAAATGGACATAAATTTAACCCTTGCATATTTCTATTTTTACTCTGCAACTAACTAGAGCAACCCTATCGACCTAGATTAATATTTTGTGCTTAGTTTTTTATACTCAGTCAACCCAATCAACCTTTTTTGGATCTATGTGAAAGTTTTTACAACTTCATTCACTTAGTCAACTTAGTTAGGACATATTTTTGTAATTTTTTTAATGGAGGTAAGCCTATTGATTTCATTTGGATTTCTCTATGCAAAATTTTTAGTTTTGGAAAACTAGATCGATCTAATCAATATAGTTCACTTTCCTACTTTTTCATATTTGGCTAAATCGATCTGATCAATTCTTTTATTTTCTACCTTCCAAACTACTAGGTTGATCTAATCAACATAGTTTTATTTATTTTATCATTTATCAATTTTATTTATACTTAGTCAACTAGTTCAACTCCATATAAATATTCTATTTATACCTTTAAAAGTTCAAAATTCTATCTAGATAATAAAATTCAAAAATAACAACTCAGCATCTTTAGGAAAACTACTACATCAACTTGGTCATCTCTATATAATTTTCTAGGTTCACTTTAACCAGCTTAGTAATTTATTTTTGTCAAATTTTAAATAATTTTATTGTCATGCCATTTTTTAAAATTTATATTTTAGCATCATTTTTACTAGTTTTTTAGTTTTATAAAGCTACACCATTACAGTCAACTAAGTTGATCGCCTCAACTTAGTTTTGTAGCTGATTATTTCCTAAAAAAGTAAGTGAACTAGAACGACTATGTTCTTTTTGGATTATTTTTCAATAGACTAAGTTGACCAGCTGGACTATGTTCTATTCTATCCTATTTGTACAACTAAGTTAACCAGTTTGACTTCATTCTATTCATTTTTATCTTAATTCAATCAAAATGAATTAACCTACATTGATAGTAATTAAACTCATTTTACCTTTAAATTGGTTGCCTATTTATTTGCTCTTTAAAATCTATAAAATAGATTTTAAAACTTTGATTTTCACTCTTATTTTTTACTTTGTTTAGTTTTCCCTAAAAATTGTATACTGATAGTTTTCAAACTACTTAACTACTATCATGAAGGGATACTCGATACTTTATTTATGATCCTTGTTTACTATTTATACATATCGTGGCATGAGGGGATTTCCCTAATAATCATAGCTATAGTATAGATTTAAACATGGTCTTTAATTTCTACCTACTTCATGGTATTTTAGAAATGCCTAAGATCTCCCTCTTTATTAAAACTTATAAATACAATCATTTATTTATTTTTGTGGTGTATTTGTTAGTGGTTAGCACCAAGAATTTAATTCTGGTTTAACCTTAAAAATAATTTTAGTGGGATATGAGAATGGTACTTTCTCCATAGTTAGCTCTCTAAACTATGACATTGATACTATTCAACAGATAAGCAAGTATCTTTGGGAGCCTAAATTTTTAATCAAAATATTTAGTACAACTTCTTGATATTCATTTTGAATAATTAGATAATTAGCTTCTCAAATTCAATATTTTTTCTTCTTGTTTTCTATTCTATGTTGCATTTAAAACTTATAGTAACCAATATTGATTTAAAGTTTGTGTTGTATATTATAACTAGATCAACCAGCTTGACCTAGTTGCCTATGTGTTTAGTTATTTTCTTTTAGTTACTAAAACTAAATCATCTAGACTTAGA